>JAGFNQ010002475.1:245544-450460 GCA_024364735.1 Boesenbergia rotunda | reverse complement strand
TTTGAGCCAAACTTTGAGGATGTTGATCTTGGGTCAGGATCTGCCTCGTCGTAGCTCGGATCCTCCAGATGTGCAACGGATGGTCCAGATCAACTTAGTCTTTGAACGGACGATCTAGAGCCCTCCAAGCTTGATCCAACGGTTGATTGAGCTCTGATTGGAATGAAACCTTCAGATCTTGATCATAGTGCTTGATCAACCCTAACCCTAGCTCGGATTGCTTCAGATGGTCCCGGATGGCTCATATCTAGCCGCTTTTGAATCGGACGGCCCGGATTAATCCAAAATATGATAATTCGATCCGGTTCCACTTCCGACTCAAGTTTGACCCAGTATGCCCTAGGTCCAGGATCCTTTCATGCCATCAAAAAATATATCAGAAAATTAATGGCCAAATAATCCAATTTAATGCAAATTTGCACTTAAGTCCAAAATAAGAGTAAGTTCTAAAACCTAGGACAATTTCACAATTAAGCAATAAAAACATAGGTCAAACATGGATTTTAGAAATTAAAATAATCAACAAAATGGTATTTATCAACTCCCCCACACTTAACCTTGAGCGTCTCGCGAAATCACTAAATAAGTATCCCTTAGGCTTTCTTAAGCATAATTAGAAACAAATGAAAAGAAATTACCTAAGGTTGCCAATTCTCATAAATCTAAGCTCTATGGATTAGTATCTTGTCCTTAAATCAACAACTTAGCCTTTTCATCCATCATGAGTCATTGAGATGAATTTAAATCACTAGCCTTTCAAGGAAAATTTTGGTGGCTCTCTCATTAAGTTCTAAGTTGATGATGGTAGTGGAGCTCACTCAAACTCAAATGCTTCTTTCACTACCATAGGCTTGCTTGTTATCTAATCTCCACCATTATTCATGATTAGGATCAACAACTATAAAAACAAATGAAAACATGAAAAATGGTGAGAAATGGAATAAAAACCAAGAAAATGGAAAAATTGATGGAATGGGAGACTTAGTTGCTCAAAAATGTTTCCAATGTGCTTTGACCCAACTTGACAATCCTCTAGTGATATCAAAAGTATGGTGGAGTGAAACTTGAATAATTGCCTTTGAATTGAATGAAAAACCTTCCTTGGTCTAATGTGCCAAGTTTGCCCCTTTTTGTGCCAATTTTGCTTACTTTTCTTCCCTTTCTGATTTTGTTTTCTTTTTCTTTCTCTCTAGTGAATTCAGAATGTAATGGAGCAGATCTTCAATTTGGATAAAAGTATCTTCAATGATTTGATAGTGCCAAAGCTCATTGTGTGCCAACTTGGTTTCCTTGTTTTTCTGTTTTTCAAACTGTTTTCTCTTCTTTTTTTTTAGGTTCGGCTACAAACTATCTCTTTTGTTCTCATTCAGTTCAGTCATGTTGTGCCCAACTCCATATCAGAATCAACTCCAACTCAGATTGCCGTGAGCTTTAAAGGAATTTCCATTTCCTGTTTTTGAGTTTGCCTCATAGTATCACACTGATTTTTTTATTTCAGCTGCAGATTTAAATTGCAGCTAAGTCTCTACTCAAGTTTCTCTTCTTCTTGTTCACTCTTCCTTTGTAATTTGGCTGCAAAACTTTAAAATAAACTGCTTTACAGGCTCTGATCAAACTCAGCTACACATTGCTAACTTAGGAAGCAGGAATTCAGCTTCTTTTCAGCCTTTAGTCAGCCTTCCTTCAGATTCTGTTTAAATTCAGCAGTGCTTCACTGACTTCCAAACCAGATTCAGGTTGAGGCAGATCAGATTCCTTGCATTCTTTACAACTATTACATCACACAATGATAAACAAGCAGCCATATATTTTTTTTTCTGCCTTACACTGCTTCCTTCTTTTTTTTCTGATCTGAAAATTCTAAACAGCCACATTTCTTTCAATTCTGATCAGCAGTGAATGTGCTCATCAATTCCAGATACATTTTATACTTGATACCTTGATTTACAACCCAGGAAAATCAAATTCAGCCAACAAGTTGACAATTTCTGTACTTGAACTTGGCACAGATTTTTGTTCTTCTTTTCTTTTCTGGTTGCAGATTTCTTTTACTTCTCAGCTGAATTCAACTTGGCACATGTACTTCCTTGGATCTTCTTTTGTTTATAACTGAATTTTTCAGCTCCACGGCAGCAGGGAAGAACCATTCTGCAGCTTTCTGAAATTGTTTTCTGCACTTGTTCAGATTTTTCACCTTGCATCTCAACTCGGCTTCTGCTCTTAAATCAAGTTCAGCTGTCATTCAAACTTCTGATGAGTGAGTTGGATTTCCAGCTCAGATTGTGTTCAGCTCCACTTCACTTATGGCTTCCACCTTAGCATAGAATTCTTTCCTAAGTTTGTTAACTGCCCAGATTTATGCATTTCTTCCTTGGCACATTGATTTTTTTCTGTTGTTTTCAGATCTGCCCAGCTCTACAAACCATTTAGCAAGATGTGTTTTATTTCTAAGCAAAAAGCAGCTGCAAATTCATATTGTCTCTGCTGCAATTTCCAGATTTTTTCTTCTCTGCTGCAATTTCCAGTTTTTTTTCCTTCTTCTCTGATTTCAGCAGCTACTCGGCTTCAATTCCAACTTCATCAGCTCTTCAATTCAGATTGTCTTCAGCTGGAGATCAGATTTCAGCACTCGACAGCAACCTTGCATTAGTTTCAGCTCAGATTTTAGCTTCTTTTCAGCTTTTGTACAGCTACAATTCAGCTTCTCCCAACACCCTTCTGACTTTTCTGCAAAGAACAGCTGCATTCCAAATTCATACAAAAGGTTGCTGATCTCAACTTCCCAAATTTTGATCCAAGCCTCTTTCGACTCAAGTTATTCGGATCAAAAATTTTTTTTTTCTTTTTCTTTGGCACAATTTTCTGCTTTGCATGCCAATTCCTTCCTTGCAGATTTTTTTCATTGTCACTTGGATCTTCAAATGATGAGCAAGAATCTAAATGCTTCAATTGTTGTCTTCCTCAACTACTTCTTCTTGCTTGATCTTGATACCAAACTAAACTCAATTGGCACATGATTTTTTTCTCTTTTTTTTAACTCAAATGAAATGTTTCCTTGCTCCAAAATAATTCCAAACTCTAGTCACTCCCCCACACTTAAATCTTTGTCCGTCTCGGGCAAAATAACATCAAGAAACATTCCAAACAACAAGTCCAATGAAAGTGAGGGTAAGAGTAAGAAATAAGTAAAGAAAAATGGAATGAACATGATTTTTTTCTTAAAATTGATATGGAAAGGGAAATAAAGTGATTAGCTCTATAGATGTGATCCAATCATTGAAATATGATTTTGAAAGAACCTAAGCAAGTTCTAGAACACAATGACATATGTGTATCACAAAAGTAAGGTTAATTCTTACTAGGTAAAAATAATTCATCTCAAGTCCTCAATTAAGAATCTAAAACTAAATAGTACTCAAGCATCCAAGAATTCATCCATTAGCTCAAACCCTAAGTTTTAACAATCAAATTTAATTTATTTTCAAGAGATTCTAAAATGACATGAAGATAACCTAGAGGGATACATTTATTCCTAAATATAAAGAAAACAAACTTCTAAGAGAACTAACATGCATTTATTGACAAGGACTCAGTTTAAAAGAAAATTCTACTTCTAAAAAAACATAAAAAATGAAACTTGCAATAAAAGAAATTACAAGAAAGAACAATCTCCCCTTTTTATTCTGGTGGACGGAGTCTATCCAGAAGTATCCTCCATCGAGGTAGTGGAGGAAAATGGGTGGCTGAGAGATTAGGGACTCCCCCACACATGAACTTTACAAAAAATTGCTCTGGTGGCCTAAGGCGATTCAGGTTCAAAATCCATTGAAGGAATGGAGGGCTATGGATTAAAGTAAGATCTTCTCCTCCTTCTTGATGTCTTTCAAAAGTCCTTCCAGGGGGTTGAAGTCTGTTCAGTTGGAGCACCCACTCCTGAAGTCTTCTAGACCCTGCAAAACAATGTAATACCTCTCTCAAGCGTGCAGGGTCAGAAAGAAATGATATAAATTCAGTCTCTGCATGAAATGTATCCAAAGCTGCATCATATCCAATTAAATCAAATTCTGGTACCTCAATGAAATTTTCAAAATCATTTTCTACAAAATTTGCATTCAGAGACTCATCACAAATAATGAAATCAATTTCTAGCTCATCAATAGAAATTTCACAATTATTTTCCATCAAGGGTGTATCAAGTAATGTGTCACAGCCAATCAAATCAATCTCAGATATTTCCATAAGTTTCTCACATTCAACCTCAGCATAAGATATAGCAAGAGATTCATCAAAATAAATAACATCCATTTCAGGTACTTCTAAAATTTTTTCACTATCCATATCCACAAAAGATGTATTAAGTGATTCATCATAAAAAATAACATCAATTATAGGTGCCTCTAAAATTATTTCACAATCCATATTTACAAGAGATGTATCAAGTAATGCATGATGACCAAGGAAATCAATATTTGGTACCTCTATTGGATTTTCACAAACAATCTCTACACAAGGTATATCAATAAATTCATCAGAATCAATAAAGTCAGCACTAGGTACCTCGCTGGATTTTTTCTGAACAAAAAGGAGAAATACTTACCTGAGCGTGCTGGAGAATACCTGGAGGTTCTACAAGGGTAGATGTATCCATGGCCTCCTCCTGGTCAAGTACATGCTCCTCTTCAGCCTCAGACTCTGGTGGACACTCAACTAAAGCAGGTGATCCTTGGGTGCTTGCTTCCACCATGCAAGTCCCTACACTTTCTGGTTCATCTTCTGAATCTTCTAATGTACCAGTCAACTGTGGTGGTCCCTGGGGCTTAGTGCAATCCCCTACACCTATGGAATCATCTCCTATGCATTCTTCTTCTGTAATATTTGCAACAACAACATTAGAAAAATTAGGACCATCAATAATACTATCATCACAAATTAAAAGTCTAGAATGGTCCTGTGGAGCTTCAGTTTCTTCTTCTGGAGCTGAAAAATTTGATAATGAATTTTGAGTAGGAATCTCCGGAGGGATGTATGTTGTAGGTGCCCAATATTTAATGATTACTTCTTCTTCTTCTTCTATCAAATTTGCAAGATTACTTGAAGAAGGACTTGGCCATGCATTAGGGTCACCTTGAACTGATATAAAATCAACTCCGGGGCTCTCAGAATTATAAGGAGCTTGAGAAGATAACTGTTCTGATCTTTGGTCTTTACTTTGATTAAATTGATCAACCAATTTTTCAAGGCGTTGTTCGATGCTTTGCCGTTGTTGTTGTAAACTTTGCTGTTGTTGTAGGACTTGTTGGAAATTTTGCTGTTGTAATTGTTGAACTTGTTGCAACATCTCCATCATCCTTTGTTGTTGAGCCTCATCCCAATCAGGATTCGCAAAACCTCCTTGGTTAGTGGGGAACCCCTGTTGGTCTTGAAATGGAAAATAGGGCTGCTGAAGTCCAGGAGGAGGCTGTGCATTCTGAAATGGAAACTGTTGGGGCTGCTCAAATGGATGAAATGACTGATTAAATTGCTGAATATTTGGTTCACAAGTTGGTGGAGATGGCTGAAAACTGTAGCCCTGAAAATCTTGGATCTGAGGTTGAAATTGTGGTGGTGAACACTGAAATTGAGTGGGCTGAAAATTCTGGTTGCAAGGGTGAAATTGTTGTGGAAATTGAAATGGTTGTTGGAAATTCAAATTATCTTGGTACCCTTGCTGAATTCCTTGAAAAGGTGCTTGATCTTGTTGATAAGGTAGCTGAAAATTGGGCTGAAATTGCTGAATTTGGGGCTGAAAATTCTGGAATAATGGCTGCCCATTCTGAAAATTCTGGAAATTTGGTTGAATTGGCTGAAAATCCGGCTGAAATTGTTGGAATTGCTGTGGTTGCTCGAATTGTTGTAATGGTGGCTGAAAAAACTGATTGGGTTGCTCAAAAACTGAAAATTGGGGCTGCCCATTCTGAATTTGTTGGAAATTTGAGTAGGGCTATTGGAAATCTTGCTGTGGTGGCTGGAATTGCTGGAAAGGCTGAAATTGTGGCTGAGGTGGCTGAATCGGCCTCTGGTAAGTAGATGACTGAGCTTTATGTTTTTGTTAATTTACCAACTCCTTACACACATTTTTTAACTCCTCCAGTGCCTCGTCTATCTCATTACAGAACTCTGGTGACCACATTTTGATCTTGCAACCCTGTCACAAAACAAACAAGAAAAATGGCAGCAACCGTATACAAATGATAAAGCAACAGAAAATAGAACCCAATGATATGTCAAAAAGCATACAAGCAAAAATCAAACAAATCAACTAGTAGTTCCCCGGCAACGGCGCCAAAAATTTGATAGACCCAATCTATGTGTCACGAATATGGGTCTCAAATTTAGATGTATATGAATAACTGGAAACCCTTTTTACAATCAAAAGTATGAAAATGTAATATAGGGGCCACAAGTCATATTTTTCTCGGGGCTAGTTGTCGTGTTTGATTCAAACTTGTATTTATGTGTCGTTTGTGTTTTTGGGTTTCAAACAAGTAAATGGATTTTGGTTTGTAATTGAAAATGAAATTGCAATGGAAAAATAGAAACCTTGATTTAATAAACTAAACAAGAAAATTGGCACTAAAAAGCTCAACCAATGGAAAACCAAAACAAAGCACTTACAAAGTTTTTGGCAACTGTTTTCTGATTTCAAACACAAAATGGAATGCTATGCAATGAAGTAAAGGCAGGGATGGGAGTTTTCGGAAATAAATAGGCTTAACACAATTAATAGCATGCGAAATTAGAACTCAGCCAAACAAATGCAACTCATCTAGCTAAAGTGTCTTCGGAACCCAACCACTGCCAACAAAATTCAGATATGTGTAAATTCAAATTAATTGATTTCAAACACAATCTTATCCCATCAAAAACAAGCTAAATTTGGATGCAAAAAAAAAATGCAAATCACTTGGCACGCAAGGGAAATCCTTTGTGCCGAAAAACTAACAACAAATTCGAAAATGGTATCCTTTCAACTTAAAATTCTAAACTAATTGATTCAATTGAGAAGCACTGCTATTAGGAAAGGACTAAGCAATTCTAAATGAGGAAATTTGAGAGCCTAAATCAACAATTCAAGAAAACAAAATTCAGAAACTTAATTTGCAAGAAGGCTGATTGACATGCAAGGTTTAACAGGGAAACAAACTAAAATTCGGACTTACCAAGCTAAACAAGATTCAGAAATGAAACTAAGATCTTAACAACTTAGACTAACTGAATTAGCTCACTAAGAGTGAAACAAATCGAAATTTTCTGAAACTGAATTGTAAATTCAGTAATGGATTGATATGCAGCTAATGGGATTGGCACGCAAGGAATTAAATCAGGAAACAAGCTAAAATGAAGTGTATCTACTCACTAACAAGTGACTTAACTAACTAGACTGAAAGATTAAACCAAACTACAGCTGAAACAATTCAAACAACTACACTTATGAATCTGAAAATTTGTAGAAATTAACTATACTCACAATGGAAACTTATACGCAAGAAATGGATTTGTAAACTACTACAATTAAATGCTATCTCAACTAAACATGCTATCTATCTACTGCTAGAGAAGAAGTTGACAACTAAAAGTTTGAGAACAATTTAAAGATCAAACACTCGGAGACAAATCAAAAACTGAATGGAAGTGCAGAAATAACATGGCACGCAACACTTGGAATTGGCACGCAAGAAATAAAACTAAAGTGAACTGAAATTTAACTAAGTTGATCACTAAACACGTTCCTAACTTACTTATCTTGAAGATTAAAATCCTAATTAAGCTAAACAATTCAGAACTTAGAACTAAGTTGCTGGTAAGAAACTGCAAAAACAGAACATGTGCAGAAATTCAATTACAACTACAAAACTTGGAAATTAAAGATCTAAGCTACTCCTTAACCCTCCCTAAGCTCAAAATCTTCTTGGTCGTCAAGCAAGAGCTGGCCTCGAACCCCTAAGCACAGCAAATCAGTGGAAATTCAACTTCAATCGATCACTTTGCTCAAAACGCACACAACTGGAATTTCAATCCAATCTCCTCGGCCTCAGTTGATGGGGGTTGCGATGATGATTCGAGGACCACCTGAGCTCACCTGAGAACCCCTACAGCTGGCTCAGATGGTCGGAAATGGCTCACGGAAGAGACACAAGTGGCTGGATTGCTGGGCTGCCGAAACCCTCAAACAGCCCTTTTCCGGTGCAGTTTGAGCTGAATTCTCCAAGGAAGCTATCTCCAATGATCCAGAAGATGATCCAAGGTCGAGATTGAGTGGTCGCGCCCCTTGAATTGAAGAAACTAGCTAAAGGAATGAAGAACACGAAGAAGATGAACAGTGCGGCGGAGACGCGACGAAGGCTGAAGGCTGGAAAAATCTGATTAAATACATTAGCAATGGACGTCCCAGATTGATCTGATGAAATCCAACGGCTGATCTTGCTCTGATTTGAGCCAAACTTTGAGGATGTTGATCTTGGGTCAGGATCTGCCTCGTCGTAGCTCGGATCCTCCAGATGTGCAACGGATGGTCCAGATCAACTTAGTCTTTGAACGGACGATCTAGAGCCCTCCAAGCTTGATCGAACGGTTGATTGAGCTCTGATTGGAATGAAACCTTCAGATCTTGATCAACCCTAACCCTAGCTCGGATTGCTTCAGATGGTCCCGGATGGCTCAGATCTAGCCGCTTTTGAATCGGACGGCCCGGATTAATCCAAAACATGATAATTCGATCCGGTTCCACTTCCGACTCAAGTTTGACCCAGTATGCCCTAGGTCAAGGATCCTTTCATGCCTACAAAAAATATATCTGAGAATTAGTGGCCAAATAATCCAATTTAATGCAATTTTGCACTTAAGTCCAAAATAAGAGTAAGTTCTAAAACCTAGGACAATTTCACAATTAAGCAATAAAAACATAGGTCAAACATGGATTTTAGAAATTAAAATTATCAACAAAATGGTATTTATCACTCCCCTGGACTAAAACCACGGTAATGATTAGGTAAGATATGAATCTTGTCCTTGGGGATCCAATACTGGTTTGGTCCAGCTTAGTTGTTCAGACAAAGTTTGGGTACCCATGCCTGAACATTGGGTCTATATTGGTTCAATACAGCATAGTATGATCTTTGTCTAGCCTTGGTTCGATACCCAACCCGGATCGATTTAGAACGGACTTCTATTTTCCAAGGATCATGTCAAGACCCTTGGAACCCGAAGTGAATCGTTCTAAAGCTGCTCTAAGGTCCTTGACTTGAGTTTTCAAGGAGGATTTCTCTTTCTCAAGCTTTTCAACTTGAGTAGAGGTTCCTTCTTGAACCTTCTCGGTCAAAGATCTAGAGTCAACTCCCTCTTTCAGGAGTTTTACTTCCTGTCGGAGGAACTCGACTCAAATTTTGGCTTTCCCCAAGTTACTAAATAGGTAAGCAATTAACTCTTCTAATTCAACTTTAGAATAACCACTTACAATTATTTTGCCGTCCTTCGAAATGGTGAGCTTTCCGTCGTTCGACTCCGATTCTGATCCAGTGTCGATGTCTTCCGAAGCAGACAAGGCGAGCAGGTTCAATTGTGGGGCCTCTTCTTCTTCTTCGGAGGAAGACTCGTCCCATGTGGCTTGAAGGGCCTTCTTCCTTCGAGTCTTCGCGGCTTCTTTCAGATTAGGGCACTCCGATTTGTAGTGTCCCTTCTTGTTGCATTCATAGCAGGTTACGTTTGATTTGGTCTTAGACGTTGAAAGTTCAACTGGATCTTCCTTCTTTCGGCTGGATTTTCTTCTGTTGGTCTGATGCTTCAGCTCCCTGTAATAGTCCCGGGCTAGCCGAACCAGCTTGGGTCGATCCCCTTCGCTGTCTTCTGAGTCTGAGTCTGAGTCAGACTCGGGTGCAGGTTGAGGCTTTTTCTTGGCCACCTTTCCTTGGGTTTTTCTTGCAAGAAAAGCAATACCTTTCTCGGCTAAAGTGCAGTTAGTCTGCTCATGTAGTTCTAATTCTGAAAATAATTCATCTAATTTAATTTTAGAAAGGTCCCTAGAAACTTTGTAAGCATCTACCATAGATGCCCACAAAGTGTTTCTTAGAAGGCATTTAGGGTATACCTGATAAGGTCACGATTTTCTACCTTGTGACCGATTGTGTGCAGACCGTTCATCAGCTCCTAGATCCTAGCGTGGAGCTGGGCTGCTCACTCGATTTCGTTCATTTTGATGGTGTACAATTTGTTCAGTAGTAGGTCCCTTTTGCCGATTCTGGTGTCGGAGGTACCTTCGTGCAATTCAATCAACTTACTCCAGAGTTCCTTCGCACTGTTGAAAGGTCCCACCCGATTCAGTTCTTCTTTGGTTAATCCGCATTGGAGTGTCTGGGTTGCCTTTGCATCAGCCTCGATCTTCTTCTTCAGCGAGGCGTCCCATTCTGTGAAATGCTGTGCCACTACTTCAGCATTCTTGGGGATTTCCAAACCAGATTGGATATTATCCACATATCCACCTGAGTTTTCAGGTGGACTTCCATCCGACTTTTCCAGTAGGAGAAGTCTTCTCCACTGAAGAGTGGTGGTCTGGCTATGCTGAAACCCACTTGCATGGCCATTTAGATTTCTGAAATAAAAAAGAACAGAAAAATTCTGTCCTAAGACTTGGTCTTGGATTAGTAGTGCGGGAATAAGATAATTGAGAAAAAACGATCGAGTGGTGTTGCACCAACCTCAATTAACGAGAAAAGTTCGAAAGAAAAAGAAATTAAAATTTTCGTAAAATCCGAAAAACTCTCAAATTGGTGGTTGCACCAAATTTGAGCCACCTGCTCTGATACCACTTGTTGGATTGAGAAAAACGATAGAGGGGGGGTGTGAATATCGTTAAAGCATTTCGGATAAACTAAAGAGCAAATACGCAGCGGAAATAATTAAATGCACACAGGAACACAAGTAGATTTGTACTTGGTTTGGAGTTGCGATCGACTCCTACTCCAAGGCCCACGGTCCTTGACCGTTTACTTTGGGCAATACTATAATCACACAAAAGGGATTTACAAATTTAAGTACAACAGTATTGAAATGCTACACTTTTCGTTACCGACGCCCGATGTAGATCGTATTTCGGTCCAGAGGGTCGTCGTCAGCGCTGAGATCTCGAAGTCGGAGTTTGCCGGGGCGTAACGCTTGAACGAAAAGCTTTTGAGTGTTAGAACGTAGTTGTTCTGAAGCCTTGGGGTCGAGCCCCTTTTATAGTGCTCCTGGGGGCGCCTGATTCGCTGGGGGCGCCTGACACGTGCCTTCAGTTGCGAGAACCTTCATCCGCAGCTCGGTTAGCGCTTATCCCCTCCGATTCGACCCCTGGTCTGACTGGGGCGCCCGGGACCTCCTGGGCGCCTAGCTTGACTTGGTCCAATAGCTTCGTGGCAGATTTGCTTCGATGGTCGCTTTGACTTTGACCTTGGGTGCCCGGGACCTCCTGGGCGCCTAGCCCAGTGTGGTTTCGAAGCAGTCTTGCTTAATTGCTGTTTTGGCCTTTCACCTTGGGAGCCCGGGACCTCCCGGGCGCCTAGCCCAGTTGCCTTCCCTCTTCCTTTGGGGCATTCTGAGCTGCAGAAACACAATCCTTCGGTCCTTGCAACCAAGGTTAGTTCCAACACAAACAAAGCAAGATTGTTAGTCAATATTTACAACCGTAGCTGTCTTGGTTCTGACTTCGGGTCTCCCAAATGGAACCCTAGGTCGAACCGACGCCTACTGTTCGCTCGACGGGGAACACGTCCTCACCTACTCCTTTCAGGAGAGTTTACCTTTTGCCAACCGGCTCCTCCGGTTGGACTTTTGCCCAATCCACCTGACCAGGTCTTCGTGCCCAACTTACGGTCAGGTCTTCTTGCCCAGTCCTTAACCAGGACTTCTTTGCCCGACCCTTTGCCAGGACTTCTTGCCTAGTGCACCTAGGACTTCTTCCTGCACACTCAGTGAACAAGTTAGACAACAATAACATCTTAACTTCTGAACCCTTTACCATTATCAAAACCCAGGTTTGACTTAGGTGCTGCCTGCACCAACAAATTTTGTATCCTAATTAATTATCATTAGTATAGGATTAATATTTGTTTGATTATGCCTCTAATATGTCTTGTTTGATTAATTAAAATAATTTTATTTGATTATGCCTCTAGTATGTCTTGTTTGATTAATTAGAATAATTTTGTTTGATTAATATTTGTTTGATTAATTGGATACTAATTTAGGATCCAAATTTGATTAAATTGTGTTTGATTAATTTGGTAGTATTTTAATTAATTTTTAAAAGTTAGGATATTAACTTGTGTTTGATTAATCAGGATTTTTATGGACCATTAGTGATTTTCCTACATACTCAATGTTATCAGGATGGAGCATGACTGGAAAGTTAGCATGCCCACATTGTATGAGTCAGTAGGATGCATTTTCTTTGCCTTGCGTGGACAGATTTCGTGATTTGATAATCATCGAAAATTTTTACCTGTTGATCATCCGTTCAGAAGAAATAAGAAAATTTTCAAAAGGAATGAAGTGGTTAGGACACTACCTCCAGTTTGGATGTCAGGCGAAGAAATGTTTAATGAAATTGTTAGTTATGGATTTCTACCAGTATATCAGGATTGTTCAGATGATATCAACAAATACATTGTTAGAGTCAACAAATGCGGTTGGAGGAAAAGAAGTATTTTTTGAGAGCTTCCATATTGGAAATATTTACTCATTCGGCATAATTTGGATGTTATGCATATTGAGAAAAATTTCTTTGATAACATCATCAATACTGTGCTGAATATTCATGGGAAAACTAAAGATACAACAAAATCATGTGAAGAATTGAAACAATTAGTAAGCAGACCTGAGTTGCATCAGAATGAAACAACGGGTAAATATCCCAAGGCATGTTATACATTGGACAAGGAAAGTATGCAAGCAATGCGTTCTTGGTTGAAATCAATCAAATTTCCAGATGGATATGCCTCTAATATGTCTCATTGCGTGGATACAAGCAGATTTAAAATGGTTGGAATGAAGAGTCATGATTGTCATGTGTTCATGCAAAGATTAATTCCAATAGCTTTCCAAGAATTACTTCCTAATAATGTTTAGCAAACACTTACAGAATTAAGCCTTTATTTCAAATATCTGACTTCCAGAATTATTACGGTATCAGATATGTTACGCTTCAGATAGAGATTCCATTAATAATATGTAAGCTTGAGCGAATATTTCCACCAAGCGTTTTTGATTCAATGGAACATCTGCCTATTTATTTACCTAGTGAGGCACAAATAAGTGGTCCTGTACAATACAGATGGATGTATCCTTTTAAAAGGTTTCTTAGAAAATTAAAGAATAATGTCCATAACAAAGCAAGAGTTGAGGGATCAATGTGTAATACATATCTGATTGAAGAAGCAAGTTCATTTTGCTCGTATTACTTTGCTGAAAATGTGAAAACCAGACATCGAAAGTGTCCATGCAATCAAGATGACATTCAAACATTTGACCCAGACATGCTTTCTATTTTCAAGTATCCTGGAAGAGCAATGGGTGCAACTATATTTAGACGGTTAAATGACCAAGAATATCATACTGCCAGGACATATATCCTCTTAAACTGTGATGAGGTCAAAACATACCTAAGGTATTAGCGCCAGTTTATATATTTATTTACATAAAATTACTATCCAATAATATAATTCAACTTCTTATATGATGTCAAATTACCTTATATGCCAGATTGTACGAACAACAATTGTACATTCAAAATCCATCTATAAGTGCAAATGAGATAGATCAGAAGATAGAAGATGAATTTGCATTTTAGTTTCAAATATATGTAAGTGAGTTAATATGTATTTTTATGTTCACAATTCCTTATTACATATTAATCTAATTTTATCAACGACCACTATTATAGGTGAATGATCATAGAATTTCAAATGTAGAAGACGAAAGAATAAAAAAATCTCACATTTGGACCTTTGCATACTTTGACCGTCTTCTCCGATTATTACGTGAATGGATACAGATTTCATGTGGGCCAACATGATTCACAAAGGTGATGGATCGCTTGGCGTGCTAGAGGGGGGGTGAATAACACTTTTTCGGTCGTTTCTCTACAAAGTCGTTAGCGCAACGGAAACAATAATATGCAAAGAAAATATGAACAATGCTAACAACCAAACGCTTACTTGGTATCCACCCAGATGAGTGACTAATCCAAGGATCTGCGCCGTACACCACTTCCACTATGAAAAATTCTCCTTCAGGTGGAGAAACCTTTACAGTGATGATCTTTCTCTTTACAGAATACAGTAGAATAAGAGAGAGGAAGTAGAGAACACTTTTCAGACGAGCAACACTTCGTTGTCGTACGGAACCGTACCGCCCACGTGCAAAAAGGTCCTCCTTTTATAGGAGAACAGGACAAACTCGGAGTCTGTCTAGACCCGCACCAGTCGACTGCCCCTGGGGCAGTCGACTGGTCCGAGGCTGAAAACTCTCTGTGAGTTTTGGCAGTCGACTGCCCTGCCTCTCAGCTTAGTTTTAGCCACTCTGAACCTTCTCCTTCACATGTGCCTTCAGGCCCACTCCCTTGGCTTACCCCTTGAAGTCATCTTCATCTGGCTCTCGTCCCTCGGATGCGCACACAAGCCTTCCCTTGGCTTGCCTCCATGCCACCCTTCACGTGTGCCCTTGAAGTCCACTTCCCGGCTTGCCCTCGGAGTCCTCCTCCCTCGGCTCTCGTCCCTCGGATTTGTTCACCATGTGTGATCCTCCAAGTCCTGCAAACTCAATCACACACATCAAATACAACATAACACTCTAACCTTAAACATATTTACACAGACACATCAAAACCATGATCTTCCAATCATTTTAGGGCCGATTGCCTCAACAAAAGGCTAATGTATAATTCTGGTGTTTGTGTCAAAGGATTAATAAACAATAATGATACTCAATTTGACTATTATGGCAGACTAGAGAAAATTATCGAGGTTGAATACCCAGCGTTACCTTTCAAAAGATATGTATTATTCAGGTGTTCTTGGTATGATCCAACTCCAAGGATGGGCACCAGAAAACATCATTTATATAATTTAGTTGAGGTTAATTCAACCAAAAGATTCAATAAGTTTGAACCTTTCATCTTTGAGATGCAAGCTGGTCAAGTATTTTATCTTGTGTACCCAACTAAGAGAAGACGATTAAGTGAATGACTAACTGTTTGTCAAATTAAGCCTAGGTCAAGCATTGAAATGTCAAATATGATAACTGTCCACAACCCCGATGCTTATCAAAATGAAGAAGCCATAATGAACTCCGTTGATTCAGAAATACAATCAGCATCACAATTAGTTGTAGATGATAATGTCTCTTACGAGGAAATTGATGATGGTGAGATATCTAGCAGTGAGGAGGTTGATGTATCAACAAAGTCAAGCGATGAAAACTTACATGTTAATTTAGTTCCATCGGAATAAGATCAAGTGATAAAATATTGATATTATTAGTTGTTTGTATCTCATTTAAGTTGATACTAATTGTTTTTATTTCATCTTCGTTGATACTAGTTGTTTGTATTTCATCTTCATTGGATTAACTATTACAAATGTGTATATCTAATATTATGAGTTTGGATTTTTATAGTCATGTAGTCAGGGCAGAGACCACGTGGTGACCAGATTATATTGAGAGTAGTGGGCGACTAGTAAGTCACTATGTAATTCTTATATATATTTCAGGTCAAATTTTGCTAATATATGATATTTTTGCTACAGAGACCTCCCACTAGTTGGGAGGTATTCAGCAAGACCCATAAGAAAAAATATGGGTCATTTGTTGATCGACGCTCCTTAGCAATCAATGTAAGTATATTAATTATAGTATATTTGTTTTGACAATTTATAGAGATTCATTTAATTCTTATTTCACAGGAAGCAATGACCACTAGAGTTGCAGAGATGTCTTAACCTGCTGTAGAGGGAGAGGATTCACAACCTCTTTCCACCGACCAGGTGAATGACATTTATTATGATGCGTCGGTGGAAGGAGAAAGACCGCCCTATACGGCCTGGGCTCTCAAGCAAAAATCATATATGATCAGATGAGAGCTCTAGGGTTAGCGGACGTCCAAGTTCCTCCTCCTCCTCTAGTGAGGTTCGTCAATTGTGGGAGGAAAATGATGCTCTGCGGACTCGACTCACGATAATGGAGACGACGTGGGTCGAGAGGGACGCAGCGAGGGATGCAGAGTTGAGGGATATGCGGGCCCGTCAGGCACACACTGAGGCGTTAGTACGTCACATGCAAGCTTTTGCAGCGACCTTATCGCCTATGATACAAATGCCCGCCCCTCCTCATTTTGAGTCTCAAGAGATGCAGGATCCTGAGGATACCCCAAATGAGTAGAGATATTTTTATGGTATGTTATATTTTCTTTCTCTACATTTACAAAATCAAATTATTATACTATCTAGTTTGTTATTATATGCATCACTAATTGTTTCTTATTTGTTCATTTTTGTTTACAGATTCTACATTATCAGAGTTGAATTCAGACATTGGTTGGGTTGAAAGGTGTGTATATTGAATATTTTACATATCATTCAATGTTATTTACATTTTCTATATCAGTTACGATAACTAGTTATGTTTTCACTAATATTATTTTATCATTGTATTTCACTTTTATTTATATCATTTTTCTTCTTTTATGCAGGAATGTTGTTTCTTTTGATCCAATTTTGACGTGTCTGACTCCTATTACACTTTATGTTCATGTATGTATTCACATAATGTCTTCTATTACATTTTATGTTCATATATGTTCATGTATATATTCACTTTATGTTGGTTTGATTGACGTGTATATATTCACTTTATGTTCATGTGTATTACACTTTATGTTCATGGATAAAAATATGATGTGTTTGGATATGGAATTTGAATATGTATTTGATACATGTGTTTGGATATGTGTTTTGTATGTATTGTATATGTTTGGATATGATATGTTTTGTATGAATACTATTGTTTTGTATGTGCTGAATTTGAATATGTGCTGCAGTGTATGAATATTATGTATTGAATGTTGTGAATGTAAATATGGTAAGGGGAAAATAGGGAATAGACTGCTGGAATATTACAGATATTAGCGACGGAAAATCAAATATCCGTCGCTAATAGCGACAGATATTTGACTTTCCGTCGCTAATATTTGACTTCCCCGTTGTTATCTTGGAACACCCGAATCCTCACCTATCCAATAGCTACGGAATAGTCAATATTCCATCGCTAATAGCGACGGATACTTACGATATCCGTCACTAATTACGATAAAATAGCGACAGATCTTTGACTTTCAGTCGCTATTATCCCCGTATATGGCAACCGGATCCGTTACTTAGTGACAGATTTTTTATGTATCCGTCGCTATTTGCGACGGATTATTTATTTAAAATCAGTCGCTAATAGCAACGGATAACGCATGTTCCGTCACTAACCTCAAATACGACGGCGCAACAACCGACAACGTTGTTTCCGTCGCTATTATCATTTATCGACGGATTTGTTCCGTCGCAAACGACTATTTTTTTGTTGTGAGAACAACTAAATGACTGATGACGAGTTTAACCATATGGAAGCCGATACTTATCAGCATACAAGTATGCAGATATGGTGCATAATACTAAATGCACAATCAACCAAGTGACAACTATGCAACGACACCAAAAATAAATACCAGAATCACTACACATGCAACTAGTCTACTGGGTAGGATAAATCTAATGTCAACCAAACCCTAGTTGTGTTTAATGATTATTTCTAAGTACTCGCATTCAAGCGGTACTTTATAGATCAGGAAAACAATGGTGAGATTGTATGGATATAAATTTGACTAGCTCGAATATTAAGCAAAGAAAGTATCAACGGATGGTATTTAAGGACAAAGAGTAAGATAAAACAACCCTACTCAGAAATGAAACAATCATGCATTCAAGTTTAATAATCTACAGGAAACAAAGGAGGAATACTCACCTTATTTGTAGAACGTGTCGGAGAGAACCCCGCGACCATATACATGTAAATGGTCAAGGTCCTGTATCAAGATTAGAGTTAAGCTATTTATACAATTAAATAAATTAACCAAATAAAATACTAAACATGATTATGATATATCTTAATTACAACATATATTTAAATAAATTCCTAAAAAATAACAAATTCCTTCTTAACCTAATTTATCACAATTAGGTTAAACACACATTTTAACGTAAGGAACAACATCCAATCTATGATTTAGACCAAATCCATTAAGTTAATCCTTAATTTAAATTAAGATTAGCCTTAATTTCCCTTATCTAAACAAACCAATATCATAAACAACCCCAAACAAACTCCAAATCCAACAAGGAACATCAATAAGACCAAGCTAACCAACCCAAGCCAGGAACCCTACAGTAGTCTCACAAAATCAACAACCTCATAGCAAGATCAACTACTTAGTTGTTAAACAGCTATCCAACTTAATAGCATGATAGGAACTCAAAGAAACCACCCAAAACCATCCAAAATTTCAGTTCGACCCTAACTAAACAGCTATCCAACCTAATACTTTTGGAATAGAAATCAACCACAATGTTACAGATCCAACATCAAACACCCTTACAAATACTAATATCACTTATTTGAAAACAAATTTGCTACAAGGAATTCAAAACGCCACATTCCCATTACAACCCTTTCATCCGAGCCCAACAACTTACCAAGTATTATTGCCGACAATGGATCAGGAAGCAGAGATCGCCCGTGACCACGACCAGATATGAGGTGGAAGGCAACACAGCTCCGACGACCGGGCGGTGGAATCGCGTGAGAAAGAAGAAAAGGGAAGGAGCGTCGGCGTGGACGAGTCAACCCTATTTCAGAACCGACGACTTGCGCCTTGTCCGGCGTCGAGAAAGGTCGGGGAAGAGGACATGGCTGTCAGCGGGGTTTGGAAGAAGGAGAAGGAGAGGGGAGGAGGGGGGGAGGCGGCGGTTTCGACGGGGTGGGAGAATGGGAGAAGAAAAGTAGGATATTTTTTTTTTAATATTTACATCAACAAAATATTGCTAAAATGAAGGAATAAAAATGGCAAAATATTTGCAACGAATTTAACAACGAAAATATTTTTGTTGCTAAATTGTCGTCGCCAAATTTAGGGTCAAACTATAAAAAATTTGTTGCAAAACTGCAACGAATTTTGTGACAAATATTTTTCGTTGCAAATTTGCGACGAAAATAATTCGTTGCAAATCTGCGACAAATAAAATTCGTTGCCAATCTGCAACGAAATCTGCAACGAATTTATTTTCGTCGCCAATTTGCAATGAAAATCCTTTGTTACATCTACGACAAATTTATTTCGTTGTCAATCTGCAATGAATTCTTTTTTGCTGCAGATCTACGACGAATATAATTCGTTGCAAATCTGCGCCAAATTTAATTCGTTGCCAATCTGCAACGAAATTTGGGACAAATTTTTTTCATTACAAATTTACAAATTTAATATATTGCTAATCTGCAACAAATTCGGGGACAAATTTCATTCGTTGCAGATCTGCCACGAATTCTGCAACGATTATTTTTCGTTGCAAATTTGCAATGAATTTGCAACGAATATATTTTTATCGTAGAGTTACGATATAACTGTAAAATACGATAAGTTTGCAACGAAATTTTTTGTTCCAAAATTCATAGTAATTTAAAAAAAAATAATTTATTTTTTCAAATATCCTTTATACATCAAATAAACAATTATAAGCATATATGACTTCCAAAACACAATTTCAAATAGAAATCTACTAATAAATGTTGGTGTAAAGAGCATCAGTCATGAACAGTCAACCTCTAGTGCTTCGATGTTTGACAATATACTAAGGTCTAGTCAAAGTGATCAAGGGTTAAGTCAAACAGGACCTAATGTTTGGTACGGTAAACCCAGGTTTGATCAGTTTGACAAAGAGTTAGCCAAACATGACCTGATGTTTACAGTAACAATATACTAAGGTCGAGTCAAAATGATCAAGGGTTAAACCAAACAGGACCTTATGTTTGGTTTGGTAAACCCAGGTTTGTTCAGTTTGACAAAGGGTTAAGCCAAACAGGATCTGATATTTGGCAGAGTGAATAGAACCCAGGGTTGGTCAATTTGACCAAGGATAAGCCAAACATAACTTGATGTTTGGCAGAGAGACTAAACTCATATCTGGTCAGATAGATCAAAGGACTGAGCCAAACAGGACTTGATGTTTGGCAGAGAGAAGTCTAGTTAGGATTAAGATGACTGACAAAGAAATCATTATGAAGGAATGGAATCCTAGTGAGTAAAGCTAGGTGGAAGAAATCCTAGTTAGTGAAGCTAGGTGGAAAAAATCCTGGTGAGTAAAGCTGGTCCTAGTGAGTGAAGCTAGGTGGACGAAGTCCTGGTAAGTGAAGCTGGGCACGAAGTATTGGTCCGGCGGACTGAGCACGAAGTCCTGGTCGGGGATCGGGCAACGGAGTCTTTAACAGCGGGGATTGTGGACAGAAGTAGAGATGGGTCAAGGTCGGATGTCTCGAGATCCGGGTTTTAGGAGGCCGAGCAAAAGTCCAGCCGGATGTCCTGATTGGCAAAAGACTTAGCCGAGCGGGGATCGCGGACAGAAGTAGAGACGGGTCGAGGTCGGACGTCTCGAGATCCGGGTTCTCGGAGGCTGAGCAAAAGTCCAACCGGAGGTCCCGGTTGGTAAAAGGTAACTTCTCCAGGGTGGAGTAGGTGAGGACGCGTTCCTCGGGAAAGGGAACAGTAGGCGTCAATTCGACCTAGAATTTCAGTTGAAATCCAAAGTCAGAACCAATCATTAAGGCTTAAGGTTATGTGTTTTGTCTTGTGTTTGTTGTCTTGCAGGTACCTGGAGGTGGAGCAAGATAGGAGAGCAAACACAGGAAAAACAAGTCCTGGGAAAAAGCTTCTTGGCCGCTGATATGAATCAGTCGCCCAGTATGGGTGGGCGCCCTGGCTTAAGGATGGCCCTTCCCAGACGCCCACTAAGCCAGCACCTGAAGCTTCCCAGGCGCCTGACTAGTCCCAGGCGCCTGGGAAGCCAGCTTTATCCCTATGCCTATTTTGCTGGATACAATCAAGTTTGATTGGGATATGAGACGCCCCATACCTTACAGGCGCCCAAGAACACAGTATAAAAAGGGGTTCGACCCCTCACTTCAAGATATCATATCAAGTTTTCCATCTTCTTAATGATTATGTGTAAAGCAAAAGTGCTCAAGCGAATCTCTGCACCAAGGAGGATTCAGGAGAAGTGTGCGACGCTTCGAGTTCTAGATTGGACGGGATAGTCGATTTTTCTTTGGTTTGCTTTTAATTATAATTTGTAATTATTTTTCATCTTTATACTTGTATTTCAAACTGTAAGACAGGTTTCTCTGCCTCCGAAAATTTCGGAAAGGAGACCAATAGTGGGCTCACGCTAAGCACTTAGCCTTGGACGTACTGATCCTGGGGGGTCGGGAACCAAGTAAATCCCTCGAGTTATTCTTGCTGTGGTTATGTTTATTTTATATTCCGCTGCGTACTAACACTCTGATAGTAAGAACGAAAAAGAAAGACAAAGTTTTTACGAGTCGATATTCACCCCCCCTCTATCGACCGACACCGATCCCACAATAAAAACATCCAAATACATCAATACACACCAAAAACATAGTACCATCAAACACCAAAAAAATAGTCATCCAAAACATTAAATCTACCATCCAAATTACAATATACAAGTGTAAGCCACAACAATGCCATAGATGCCAACACAATGAAATCAAAAGCATACACACCCCTTCTAGATCACTCCATGGAATGCAAAGTGACCCCCATATTAAGACGGTCCTCTAGAAGTGCACCCACAACACCGTTGGTATCAAATTTTCCCCGTAAACGACACTACAAAGATGGAATGGAAGAGTAACAATAGAGTAATATCACAAGTTCACAAGATTAATAGAGATCAACCTTACGACAAGCAATGTGATAACCAAACAACAAAGTTTAAATCTATTACGAAATTACCTGACGAACGATCTAATCATAACCGAATGTTGAAGTAACATCTCGTGACATCTGATTGTACATGAAATCAGATGCAAGACTAACCTGCAAGATGCATAAATAATAGTAAACCTGGTGAAATAATTATCTCTTAGCAAGTTATTTCAAATGTAGAAGTCTAACCTTAAAACATCTAGATACTGAAAGCTAAGAATAAATCAGATCCAAATCAAAATCATTGAAATAGCTAAAAAGGATGCAAAATTCCTAGAGCTTGATTACAACCTTCCTAGAAAACTAAAGTAGGCTCTCTGCAAGTTGTAATATTATAACTGGCTACCTAATCATTACAAATGACAGCAACAAATATTTTTTTAACTATATTAAAAAATAGTATAAAAAATAATCTAATAACAAATCTTCTTACCAAAGAAAATCATGCAGCACCATCGCCACCATCATCACCACCATCATCACCAAAATTTGGAGGATTCTGACTTGGAATTGGATTTAATTGAAAATATTGCATGATTATATTTTGATGACGCATCATATCTTCCATTTACCGATCTCTATCTTCCATTTGGCTATCCCTTTCTTCCATTTGTCGATCCCTTTCTGATATTATGCCCCTTAAATAAGCAACTTCCTCATCAAGTTATGGATCTGTGTGTTGACTTCTGGTGAGCACGAAGACGAAATACGAGGCACTCTTTTGGTTTTGCTTAATGAACTCATTCCTAATATTCTTCCTCCCACTTTAGGTCCCCCACTGGCCTGCAACCATAAATTAAAATTATTGTCAACTGACGACTCAAATCCCTCAATATCCTCACTAGCATTTAAGCTTCTCTGTATCTCCTCTAGTTCATCATATTTTTCCTGCATTATAATTTAAAAATTAAATAAATTTATAATAACAATAATTAAGAATGCAAGAATATAAAATTGAAGGAGATACATAAATAGATCTAAATTATAAATTAATATTTAAAATTTATTCAAACCTTGTCTGCTTTTGCTCTCTCTTTGCTCCAAGTCTTATCTTTTTTCTGGAACGTGTAGGTAAAAGTCTCTATAAATGCAGGTTTTTTTCCCAATTCCTTTGTCTAAAAAAAATAAAATTATAAAAAATTATATGAAATAGATATTTATAAAATAATGAAAGAGTTTAAAAATTATCAATCTTTGCCTATGCTCATCAATATTGATAGAGCCTCCTGCATAAGTTGCAGACATCTCTCTGGAATTATAAGATTGATTAGTCTTATTCTGATGACTCCTTTGTTTAGCATCCTAGGATGCCCAAATATTGTTGATCCTAACCCAATTTTCATCGGCGATGAATGGTAGTTTTTTCCCTCGGCTCTTTGCATGATGCAGTGTATGGCGAATGTGATGGCCACATATTTTTAAAAAATTATTCTAACTTCCAACTCAACACTAAGTTCCCAAATGAAAGAACGTTGCAATAGAAACAAATATTTATATTTTCACTTTTATTTAAGATATAAAATGAATGAATGAGATATATATACCCTAAACTCATTCCACCAAAGCTCTCTCATCGGTGATGGAGTGGTAGTATGTGACATCTGTTAGTAGGAGCCCTAGAGTCAATTATGTGATGATTAACTAGGGGCATTTTGTATCATATTCTATTATTAATAAAGACATGTTTGGTTATTATACTTACTTTGTATTCTGTGTCGAATGACTAAGTATAATAATGTCCTTGTGTAATAGGTTCTTATCTACATTATTGTTGGGTTCTCCCGTCACAAAACAATAAAAAACGCAGCGGAAACAAGAACCCACGAGCGATCCATGCGAAAGAAAAATCGTACAAAGCTATCTATCTAATAGATTTATCTACTGTTTATACCTTTGAAGCGTGCCCTTCGGTTATCCCGTTCGTCCAAGATGCGCCGGATCTCTTGCACGTTCAAGCGTCCATGCCTCTATTCGTATCCACACGGACACAATCTCTCAACTTCGGGAGAACTACTTTAGTTGTGCTAGCAACTTGAGGTAGCTCGAAAACACCAAGAACCTTACAATAAGGTTTTGGCCAAGAGTGGAGGAGAGGAAGAAGAGAGAAAGGGAAAGGGAAAAGCTAAGGCAAGAAGAAGGAGAGCTTAATCCAAAGTCACAAGGCCCTTTTTTATAATCATCCCATGAATAAGAAGAGGTTTATGTCTCTTTGGCTTCCCAATAAAGAGCACACCTTTTCATGTGGTTCTTCATCTTTTCCCATGCAAGAAAAGAATCTTTTCATCCAATGAAAAGAGACTTTTCTCTTTCCTCCATGCAACTCCGACCGGGCACTCGGGCTTCCGACTCGGTCTCCCGACCAAGTCTCCCGAGTGGCGAGCTCCCGACCCAGTCTGTTGAGCTCCGACTCGGTCCGCCGAGCTCCGACTCGGTCCGTCGAGCTCCGACTCGGTCCGCCGAGCTCCGACTCGGTCCGTCGAGCTCCGACTCGGTCCGCCGAGCTCCGACTCGGTCCGTCGAGCTCCGACTCGGTCCGCCGAGCTCCGACTCGGCCTCTCTCGAGTTCCCAACTCGAGTCCCCCGAACTGACCTCCCGAGTTCCCAACTCGGGCTCAGGTCTCCCGAGTTCCCAACTCGAGTCCCCCGAACTGACCTCCCGAGTTCCCAACTTGGGCTCAGGTCTCCCGAGTTCCCAACTCGGGCTCAGATCTCCCGAGTTCCAACTCGGGCTCAGATTGCCGATCAACCTTCCCGAAGCATTGTGTCCTTCGTGTGTGACCCAATAGGTTCTCGTGACGTTGGCAATGCGCCTAAATACTTTAGACATATAAACAATGAGCGGCATCTAGCAATGCATCATTGCTACCCAAGTAACAAGAAAAGTCGAGATCCGACTAAACCTCCGTGACTATGATAGTGTATGACCTTGTCCTTCTATCCTTGATATCAAGATTGATCAATGAGGCATAGACCGTGTCATCCTCAATCAATCTTGTGTTTCTTGATCCCCGAGTAGACTCACTCAAACAAATGAGCTCAATATCTCATATTGACTCATTTGAGCATGACCATGCGTTTCAGTAGTCCTACTTGATCAAGGGGCCCACAGATGTCACTCCTATCATATGGGAGGGATAGATCTCATCTACATCACTCACATCCCTCCGCATAATTCATTATATACCCAGTGATCGCCTTTATAGTCCACCCTGTTACGGGTGACGTTTGACGATACCAAAGTACATAACTCCTTATGTAGGGAACCGTAGTGATTGTTGGTGCAGACAGCACCCAAGTCAAACCTGTGTTTTCATATTGGCAAAGGATTCAAAGTTAAGTGTTATTTGTTGTCTAATATGCTCATTAAGTGTGCAGGAAATAAAGTCCTAGCGAAGGGCTGCTAGGCACCTGGCGAAGGAATGCCAGGACACAAAGCCCTAGCGAAGGGCTGCTAGGCACCTGGCGAAGGAATGCCAGGAAACAAAGTCCTAGCGAAGGGCTGCTAGGCACCTGGCGAAGGAATGCCAGGAAACAAAGTCCTAGCGAAGGGCTGCTAGGCACCTGGCGAAGGAATGCCAGACCCTAGCGAAGGACTGCTAGGCACCTGGCGAAGGAATGCCAGGATACAAAGACCTAGCGAAGGACTGCTAGGCACCAGGCGAAGGACAGCTTGGTACTGAAGACCTGGCGAAGGACAACTAGGCACCCGGCGAAGGACTGCTGGGTAAAAGTCCAACCGGAGGAGCCAGTTGGCATCAGGTACATTCTCCCGAGAGGAGTAGGTGAGGACGCGTTCCCCGTCGAGGGAACAGTAGGCGTCGGTTCGACCTAGGGCTCCATTTTGGAGGCCCAAAGTCTGAACCAAGACAGCTAAGGCTGTATAAACTTAATACTCTATTGCGTTGTACTTGTTTTGGACTAACCCTGGATGCAGGACCGAAGGAATGAGTCATTGCAGCTCAAAACGCCTTAAAGGAGAAAGGCAGCAGCTGAGCAAGGCGCCCCCAGTGTTCCGGGCGCCCCCAAGGGCAACACAAAACAGACTAAGCAAAAAGAGTGCTTCGGCAGTTCATGGGAAGGGCGCCCCGTGCTCCCGGGCACCCTCTATGCTCCCGGGCGCCCCCAGCATCCCGGACGCCCCCAAGTCAAGCTATCGAAGCAGAAGTCAGCGAAGCCAACGGATAAGAGTTGACCCAGCCAACCAGGGCGCCCCCAGCGTCCCGGGCGCCCCCGTCAAAGGTTGATCCCGAGTTTGAAGGGATCAGAGCTGACCGAGAGGAACTCGGATCAGCTGACACGTGGGGGGGCGCCCTCGACGTTCCGGGCGCTCCCAGGGGCTATAAATAGGCCCTCGACCCCAAGGCTTCGTACAACAATTCTTTCAATGTTTCTACGCTCTTCTGCTCCCGCGCTCTGCTCCGGAAACCTCCCAACTCGAGATACAAGCGCCGATGACGTCCCACCGCTCCGAAAATTCAATCTACACCGGACGTCGGTAACGAAGAGTTGTTCTTAAGTTTACTATACTGCTTTTGTAACATCTCTCTGTAAACGGTTTTGCGCAAATATAGAATTGCCCATAGTAAACGGTCAACGACCGTGGGCCTTGGAGTAGGAGCCGACCGCAACTCCAAACCAAGTAAAAACCTTGGTGTTTGCGGGTGTTTGATTTAAATTTCCGCTACGTAATTGCTCTAACTTTAATCCGAACGTTTTACGATATTCACCCCCCTCTCTATCGTTTCTCTCGATCCAACAGTGACTTCAGGTCTAAGGACTATTCATACCAATAGTCACATGAGATAGTCTATGACACTCATATGACAATCTATGAAACTTTCTCATGGCGGGTCATTCAGTACACATTCTCTAATGTATACCCATGTGTCAACTTGATATCACATAACCATGACTTGTGAGCTCATGTCATCAGTTGACCTACATGCTAGTCTCCATGCATCAATATTGTCCCTGAATAATTGATGCTTGACTAGGAATAATTTAGTGTAGTATTCTCTACATTATCTCACTATCGATTCAACCAATCGATATAATGTAGATATGAACCTACTACACAAGGACATTATTATACTTAGTTATTCGGCACAGAATACAAAGTAAGTATAATAACCAAACATGCCTTTATTAATAATAGAATATGATACAAAATGCCTCTAGTCAATCATCACATAATTGGCTCTAGGGCTCCTACTAGCAATTATATCGATTGGTTGAATCGATAGTGAGATAATGTAGAGAACACTACACTAAATTATTCCTAATCAAGCATCAATTATTCAGGGACAATATTGATGCATGGAGACTAGCATGTAGGTCAACTGATGACTTGAGCTCACAAGTCATGGATATGTGATATCAAGTTGACACATGGGTATACATTGGAGAATGTGTACTGAATGACCCGCTATGAGAAAGTTTCATAGATTATCATATGAGTGTCATAGACTTTCTCATGTGACTATTGGTATAAATAGTCCTTAGACCTGAAGTCACTACGGTTCCCTACATAAGGAGTTATGTACTTTGGTATCGTCAAACATCACCCGTAACAGGGTGGACTATAAAGGCGATCACTGGGTATGTAATGAATTATGCGGAGGGATGTGAGTGATGTAGATGGGATCTATCCCTCCCATATGGCGGGAGTGATACTGTGGGTTCCTTGATCGAGTAGGACTACTGAAATGCATGGTCATGCTCGAATGAGTCAATATGAGATATTGAGCTCATTTGTTTGAGTGAGTCTACTCGGGGATCAAGAAACACAAGATTGATTGAGGATGACACAGTCTATGCCTCATTGGTCAATCTAGATATCAAGGATAGAAGGACAAGGTCATACATTACGATAGTCACGGAGGTTTAGTCGGATCTCGACTTATCTTGTTACTTGGGTAGCAATGATGCATTGCTAGATGCCGCTCATTGTTTATGTGTCTAAAGTGTTTAGGTGCATTGCCAACGTCACGAGAACCTATTGGGTCACACACAAAGGGCACAATGCTTCGGAAAATCCGAGTTGGGAACTCGGGAGGCCTGAGCTCGAGTTGGGAACTCAGGAGACCTGAGCCCGAGTTGGGAACTCGGGAGGTCAGTTCGGGGGACTCGAGTTTGGAACTCGAGAGAGGCCGAGTCGGAGCTCGGCGGGCCGAGTCGGAGCTCGGCGGGTCGAGTCGGATCTCGGCGGACCGAGTCGGAGCTCGGCGGATCGGGTCGACACTCGGCAGACTCGGTCGGAGCTCGGCAGACTAGGTCGGGAGCTCGCCACTCGGGAGACTTGGTCGGGAGACCGAGTCGGAAGCCCGAGGGGCCCGGTCGGATTTGCATGGAGAAAAGAGAAAAAGTCTCTTTTCATTGGATGAAAAGATTCTTTTCTTGCATAGGAAATGATAAAGAGCCACATAAAAAGATGTGTTCTTTATTGTGAAGCCAAAGAGACACAAACCTCTTCATATTCATGGGATGATTATAAAAGAGGGTCTTGTGACTTTGGATGTGTCTTCTTCTTGCCTTAGCTTTTCCCCTTCCCTTCCTCTCTTCTTCCTCTCCTCCCCTTTTGGCTGAAATCTTATTGTAAGGTTCTTGGTGTTCTACGAGCTACCTCAAGTTGCTAGCACAACTAAGGTAGCTCTCCCGAAGTTGAGAGATTGTGTCCGTGTGGATACGAATAGAGGCACAGACGTTTGAACGTGCAAGAGATCCGGCGCATCTTAGACGAGCGGGATAACCGAAGGGCACGCTTCAAAGATATAAACAGTAGATAAATCTATTAGATAGATAGCTTGTACGAGTTTTCTTTCGCATGGATCGCTCGTGGGTTCTTGTTTCCGCTGCGTTTTTATTGTTTTGTGTCGGGAGAACCCAACAACATCAAGCCTCCTCTCCAGTGATTATTCACGATTCTATTGATCTCATGAATAACACATACCGAATTAGTAAGCCTATCACAAAGTTACAATCAAACAATATTAAAATAATAAAGATAGTTGAAAAATTAAAAAAATAATTTTACTTACGAATCTCCAACCGAGAATATAGTCTCGAATTTCTGGGCTCTCGGCTATCGAGTGTCTAGAAGGAATCAAAACCGGGGACTCGAGTGATGTAGGAGAATGGGAAGGTCCCGGTGATGATGTATGGGAAGGCCCTGGGGATGGTGTATGGGAAGGTTTCAGGGAAGTACATGGGAAGGCCCTACTTGATTGGAGGGGAGCCTATGTTCAGAGTCTGATGGTGTATCATCAGCATGACTATGTGAGCTCCGTCTACAGCCACCTCGTCGAAAGATATGCTGAAAATTCAAAAAATAAGATTAAGTAAAGACAAAATGTAATTATAATGATTAATATGAAAAAAACTTACCATATTTGCTGCGAAATAAGAAAATGTGTGAGAATTGTGATGATAAGATATAAACTCTGATAACTTATAGAAAAAAATACAAAGCATTAACAGATAAAATTTATAAATTTAATGAGACACTATATATATACATAATTTTGTAACTAATTGAGACAAATAGATTAATTAAACTAAAAGTTATATAAAAAAATTTGGAGTAAAAAGAGTATCTAAATTGATAATAAAATATTAAATTTTTATAAAATTAAAATAACAACACTTACCCATCATTAAACATCAAAGTCATCATTATCATTGTCATCTCATCGTCGTTGTCGTCGTCATCCTCGTTGTCGTCCTCCTCCTCCTCATCATCATCAATTTCACTTGTATCTACATTTATCATTACTCCGCTGGGATCTTGTACATTGGAATAATATACTCCTGGTCTGAATTGTATTTCCAACTTGCTCTTGTTGATATGCAATGCTTCCCAACGTTCCTCAATTTTTTTTCCATGCTTTTGTTTTACAAACAACCCACCAATCAATTTTGTCATGTTTCAAACTGGGATATGAAGCATAGAATACTTGAATTGCTTGTTGTGCCAACACAAATGGTTTATATTTCTTATAGAATCTCTTATGATTGATTTCAACCAAATTATATCGTGGATGGACCTTCATCCCTCCGATAGGGTCAAACCAACGACAAATGAATAGAATAACTCGTATTTCTGGACCTGGATATTCTATTTCTATAATTTCATCCAGCAAACCATAAAAATCATTACTTGCATCACCATCATTGGATGACTTAACACAAACTCCACTATTCATTGTAGTCTTGCCCTTTCTATATTCTTCAGTATGAAGAGTATATCCATTTATAAAATATGCCGACCAAGTGCGTACTAATGTTTTTGGACCCCATGACAAATGAATTAATAAATCATGTTCAAGGTGTGCTTGATTAGTATGAACCTAAATTAAAATATAAAAATTTGTAAAAGACTTCATATGTGTAAATAAATTTGAAATTGTCTACTTACATATAATTTGAACCATGACGCAAACTCTTCTTGATACAAATTTTGTTAAATAAATTTATCATTAAGACTTACACAAATTAATACATAAATCCATTCATTAATTGTTCACAAATTTTGTTCATAAAAAGAGGAGCAGAGAATGGCAAGAAGAAAAAGGAAGAATGCATAGTAACAAATCAGGTGTCCTATATCTTCACATATTATGTTTAGTTTGTTCTTGTTACCTTTTCCTTTAATGTTTGGATTCGATTCGATCGATTCAGACCCAGACACTGGAGTGATAGCTTTGTCACCCAAGACACTGATGGCAATCAACAGGTTCGTGTGTGAGGTCTGCAACAAAGGGTTCTAAAGGGATCAGAACCAAAAAAAAACGACTGAGAAGGATTATAGTCTCATTTTCTACTGCTAACAAGTGTATCTAACCAGTTTTCAGAAACAACAACTAACCCAAAAAAAATCATATTCAACAAGTTCAACAGTAAACAAGGAACCATATTCAACTAACAAGTAATATATGTTGGATAAGATCCGTAGAAATTTCAACAAAGTCCACAATGTCAGCTCATTAATTCCAATAATTTTTTGTGAAATACCAATCTCTTAATTTCATCCTTGTACACATGAATCAACTCCCAACAAGAAAAATATTGAAACTACCGAAATTAAAGCACATATTTTATACCAGAATAGATTTATTAGAAAGCGCCAATATCACCTCATGAACATACACAATTCTGAAACATTAATTGGAGTAGAAAACATAACACCCTAGAAATTCATGTTGAACCAAAATTCACTCATTTGGGACAAAAAACAAAATGCAAGAGGATAAAATTTCACTCATTTGGCACAACCACCGGACAGGCGCGGCCATGGCCGGACGGGCACGACCAAGGCCATGGCTGGCCTACCGAGGCCATGGCCATGGATGACCAAGGCCATGGTAGGCTGCGGCCAAGCCGATCCGGCGGATGGCGAAGGTCCACCGGCGAGAAGAAGGAGAAGAACGGGAAAGAGAAGAAAATGAGAGGAAGAGAACCTACCGAGAGAGTTGCCGAAGCGAGGAGAAAATCGCCGGTGAGGGAGATTGATCGTCGCATGAGAAGAAGGAGAGCAGATAATCACTGGTGAGGGAGATTCGTCGCAATTGAGAAGAAGGAGAGGAGAAAATCGCCGGTGAGGGAGATTTGTCGTGTGTGAGAAGGAGAAGAGAATAGATGAGAAGTGTGATTGGATCTAGGGCAAGTTGGCGTTAATAATTGGTATTTTGTAACGAAAAAATTTCGTTGCAAATTTCGTCCCAAATCCGAACGAAAAATTTTCGTCGCAAAATTCTAATTATTTGCAACGAATCTACAATGAATTTTATTCGTTGCAAATCTGCAATTTAAAAAATTCGTTGCAAATCTACAACAACAAAAATTCGTTGCAAACCCCTATTTTTTTTTAAATAGTGGTTATTAAAAATTCATAGATCGCCCTTCGGATCTCAGATTTCAACAAAAAAGTTCCTATGGGACTGTGTCGATCTCATGATCCAGTTGACGGTTTCGAATGTGATTTTTGACAACGATTCGGTGACCATCAAATTTCGTAATATGAAACAACATTATACTTCCAAACATAACCATTTTTTCCAACTTCTTGACCTACCTAATCTTTTAAATATGAAAAATAATTTATTTGGTAAAATTCGCGTTTGAGGCCGCTAGTGTGATCGGACGTCGATACGGACCCATAGGAACTTGTTTCGTCTCGATCCGACCTCCGTAGGGCCTTTACAATATTTAATAAGTTTTTTTTTTTTGTAAAAAATCAGAATCTGCAAATTTTTTCGCAATCTGCAACAAAAAAAAATTCATTGCAAACCCCTATTTTTTTAAAAAAAAGGTTATTAAAAATTCGTAGATCTCCCTACGGACCACGGATATCGACGAAACAAGCTCCTATGTACCGTGTCGATCTCATGATCACGTTGTCGACCTCGAATCCGATTTTTGACAATGATTCGGTGACCATCAAATTTCGTAATATGAAACAACATTATACTTCTAAATTAATTATTTTTTCCAACTTCTTGACCTACCTAATCCATTAAATATGAAAAATAATTTATTAATTAAAATTCAGGTTTGAGGCCGCTACTCTGATCGGGACGTCGATACGGACCCATAGGAACTCATTTCGTCTCGATCCACCTCCATATGACCTTCTACGATATTTAATAAGTTTTTTTTAGTTTTTGTAAAAAAACAGAATTTGCAACGAAAAAATTCGTTGCAAACACCTATTTTTTTTAAATAGGGGTTATTAAAAATTCGTAGATCACCCTACAGACCTCGGATTTCGACGAAACAAGTTCCTATGGGACCGTGTCGATCTCCTGATAACGTTGACCACCTCGAATGCGATTTTTGACAAGAATTCGGTGACCATCAAATTTCGTAATATAAAATAACATTATACTTCTAAACTTAATCATTTTTTCTAACATCTTGACCTACCTAATCTTTTAAATATGAAAAATAATTTATTTAGTAAAATTCTTGTTTGAGGCCACTAGTACGATTGGGGCGTCGATACGGACCCATAGACTCCTTTAGTCTCGATTCGACCTCCGTAAGGCCTTCTACGATATTTAATAAGTTTTTTATTTTTTAAAAAAAATCAGAATCTACAACGAATTTTATTCGTTGCAAATCTGCAACGAAAAATATTCGTTGCAAACCCCTATTTTAAAAAAAAAAATAGGGGCCCTTAAAAATGCGTAGATCACCATACGGACCTCGGATTTTGACGAAACAAGTTCCTATGGAACCGTCTCGATCACATGATCATGTTGACGACCTCAAATGCGATTATTGACAACTATTCGGTGACCATCAAATTTCATAATATAAAATAACATTATATTTCTAAACTTAATCGTTTTTTCCAACTTCTTGACCTACTTAATCTTTTAAATATGAAAAATAAATTTTATTCGGTAAAATTCTTATTTGAGGTAACTAGTGCGATTGGCACGTCGATACGGACCCATAGGAACTCGTTTCGTCTCGATCCGACCTCCGTAGAGCCTTCTACGATATTTAATAAGTTTTTTTTTATTTTTTTAAAAATTAGAATCTGCAACGAATTTTATTCTTTGCAAATCTGCAATAAATAAATTTATTGAAATCTGCAACAAAAAAATTTCATGGCAAACCCCTATTTTATTTAAAAAAAATAGGCGCTATTAAAAATTTGTAGATCGCCCTACGGACCTCAGATTTCGAGGAAACAAGTCCCTATGGGGCCGTGTCGATCTCATGATCACGTTGACAGTCTTGAATGTGATTTTTTATAACGATTCGGTAACCATCAAATTTCGTAATATGAAACAATATTATACTTCTAAACTTGATCATTTTTCCAACTTCTTGACCTACCTATTCTTTTAAATATGAAAAATAATTTATTCAGTAAAATTCGCATTTGATGCTACTAGTGCGATCGGGACGTCGATACGGACCCATAGGAGCTCGTTCATCTCGATCCGACCTCCATTGGGCCTTCTACGATATTTAATAAGATTATTTTTATTTTTTTTGTAAAAAATTAGAATTTGCAATGAATTTTATTCGTTGCAAATCTGCAACGAAAAAAGTTCATTGCAAATCTACAATGAAAAAATTTTGTTACAAAGCCCTATTTTTTTTAATAGAGGTTATTAAAAAATCATTGATCGCCCTCGGACCACGGACTTCGACGAAACAAGTTCCTATAGGACCATGTCGATCTCATGATCACGTTGACAACCTCGAGTGCGATTTTGACAGTAATTCGGTGACCATCAAATTTGTAATATGAAATGACATTATACTTTTAAACTTAATCATTTTTTCCAACATCTTAACCTACCTATTCTTTAAAATATGAAAAATAATTTATTCGGTAAAATTCTTGTTTGTGACCGCTAGGGTGATCGGGACGTCGATACGGACCCATAGGAACTCATTTTGTCTCGATCTGACCTCCGTATGGCCTTCTACCATATTTAATAAGTTTTTTTTGTAAAAAAATCAGAATTTGCAATGCATTTTATTCGTTCTAAATCTGCAATGAAAAAAATTCTTTGCAAACACCTGTGTTTTTTTTTGAAAATAGGGGCTATTAAGAATTCGTAGATCGCCCTACAGACCTTGGATTTCGACGAAACAGTTCCTTGAGACCGTGTCGATTGATGATCACGTTGATGACCTCGAATGTGATTTTTGACAATGATTCGGTCACCATCAAATTTCGTAATATGAAACCACATTATACTCTTAAACTTAATCATTTTTTCCAACTTCTTGACCACTTAATCTTTTAAATATGAAAAATAATTTATTCGGTAAAATTCGGGTTTGAGGCCACTAGTGCGATTGGGAGGTCGATACGAACCCATAGGAACTCGTTTCGTCTTGATCCGACCTCCGTAGGGCCTTCTATGATATTTAATAATTTTTTTTATTTTTTAAGATATCAGAATCTGCAACGAAAAAAATTCGATGCAAACCCATGTTTTAATAAAAAAAAATAAGGGCCCTTAAAAATTTATAATCGCCTTACGGACCTCGGATTTCGACGAAACAAGTTCCTATAGGACTGTGTCAATCTCATGATCACGTTGACGACCTCGAATGCGATTTTTGGCAATGATTTGGTGAACATCAAATTTCGTAATTTGAAACAATATTATACTTGTAAACTTTATTATTTTTCCACTTCTTGACCTACCTATTCTTTTAAATTTGAAAAATAATTTATTCAGTAAAATTCATGTTTGAGATAGCTAGTGTGATCGGGGCGTCGATACGGACCCATAGAAACTCGTTTCGTCTCGATCCAACCTCCATAGGGCCTTTTACGATATTTAATAAGTTTATTTTTTTGTAAAAAATGAGAATCTGCAACGAATTTTATTCGTTGCAAATCTACAACGAAAAAAATTCGTTGCAAATCTGTAACGAAACAATTTCGTTGCTAACCCCTATTTTTTTTAAAAAAATATGAGTTATTAAAAATTCATAGATCACCCTGCGGACCTCGAATTTGATGAAACAAGTTCCTATGGGACCGTGTTGACTTCATGATCACGTTGACGGTCATGAATGTGATTTTTGACAACGATTCGATGACCATCAACTTTCGTAATATAAAACAACATTATATTCTAAACTTAATCATTTTTTTCAATTTCTTGACCTACCTAATCTTTTAAACATGAAAAATAATTTATTCAGTAAAATTCTTGTTTGCGGCTGCTAGTACGATCGGTACATCGATACGGACCCATAGGAACTCGTTTCATCTCGATCCGACCTCCGTAGGGCCTTCTACGATATTTAATAAGTTTTTATTTTATTTTTTTTAAAATCTGAATCTGCAATGAATTTTATTCGTTGCAAATCTGCAATGAATAAAATTCGTTGCAAACCCCTATTTTTTTTTAAAATAGGGGTTATTAAAAATTCGTAGATTGCCCAACGGAACTCGGATTTCAACGAAACAAGTTCCTATGGGATCGTGTCGATCTAATGATCACGTTTACGACCTCGAATGTGATTTTTGACAACGAATCAGTGACTATCAAATTTCATAATATGAAACAACATTATATTTCTAAACTTAATCATGTTTTCCAACTTCTTGACCTACCTATTCTTTTAAATATGAAAAATAATTTATTCGGTAAAATTTACGTTTGAGGCTGCTAGTGCGATTGCGACACCGATATATACCCATAGGATTCGTTTCATCTCGATCCGACCTCCGTAGGGCCTTCTACGATATTTAATAAGTTTTTTTTATTTTTTGTAAATAATCAAAATATGCAACGAAAAAAATTCGTTGCAAACTCCTGTTTTTTTTTAAATAGGGGTTATTAAAAATTTGTAGATTGCCTTACGGACCACAGATTTCGACGAAACAAGTTCCTATGTGACCGTGTCGATCTCATGATCACATTGACGACCTCGAATGTGATTTTTGACAGCGATTCGGTGACTATTAAATTCGTAATATGAAACGACATTATACTTCTAAAGTTAATCATTTTTTCCAACTTCTTAACTTACCTATTCCTTTAAATATGAAAAATAATTTATTTGGTAAAATTCTTGTTTGTGTCCACTAGTGTGATCGGGACATCGATACGGACACATAGGAACTCATTTCGTTTCGATCCGACCTCTGTAGGGCCTTCTATGATATTTTATAAGTTTTTTTTTTGTAAAAAATCAGAATCTGCAACGAGTTTTTTCATTGCAAATCTGCAACGAAAAATGTTCGTTGCAAATCTGCAATGAAAAAAATTCGTTGCATATCTGCAACGAAAAACATTCGTTGCAAACCCCTGTTTTTTTAACAAACAGGGGCTATTAAAAATTCATAGATCGCCCTACGGACCTCGGTCTTCGACGAAACAAGTTCCTATGTGACCGTGTCGATCTCATGATCACGTTGACAAACTCGAATGTGATTTTTTATAGTAATTAGGTAAGTATCAAATTTCGTAATATGAAACAACATTATATTTCTAAACTTAATCATTTTTTCCAACTTGGGTGGAACATCAAGAGGTTGTCACATGGTGGCCGGTTGCTGCTCATACAAAGTGCTCTATCTTCGCTTCCTTTTTACATTCTGCAGGTTCTTCTCCCACTATTGTCAGTTCTACATCAAATAGAATTGTTGTTCGCAAATTTCTTCTGGGGAATGACAAATTCTAAAAAGAAGATTCACTGGATAGCTTGGCCTGAAATTTGCAAACCAAAGTTAGAGGGGGGCTTAGGGATCAGAAAGCTAGTGGATGTTGCCACTGCTACTGCAATGAAGCTTTGATTTAGATTCAGAGAGCAAAAGACTCTATGGGCTCTATTTTTGTTAAAGATGTATTGTGGGAAAACTTCACCAAGTGTAGTCTCAGCGAATTGGAAATCCTCCCCTTGTTGGTGTCGGCTGCTCAAGATTTGATGCTTGGTAGAGGGAAACATTGGCTGGATCATTGGCAAGGGAGAGATAAAATTCTGGTATGATATTTGGCTAGATCAAGGCCCGCTATATCAGTCGTGTATGGTTGTTGGGAACCCAAACTGCAAGGTCTCTGATTTCTCCAGCAATCATAGATGGGATATCACTAAGCTACTAAGCACTGTGCCAGCTAGGATTGTGGAGGAGATTAAGGGCATTGCGTTGCCTACTCTGGGGGAAAATGACACACAAATGGTGGATCCCTGGAACTGCCGAGACAACATTGTATGGAAGCTAATGATGAATGGCAAATTCACGCTGAAATCTGCTTGGAACTGCATAAGGAATCCACAACAACCTGCTGAGATCTAGAGAGCTTGCTGGAGTAGGCTACTCTATCCAAACATTTCTATTTTTATATGGCGCTTCTTGAGGAAAAGGTTACCTTTAGATGATGTTCTACAGCGAAGAGGTCTGCATCTAGCTTCTAAGTGTCAATGTTGTACATCCATGGAAACTTAGGACCATTTGTTCTTTAAAGGATCCGTGGCCATTGAGGTTTGGAGACATTTTGCGCAATTGTTTGTTGTTGACAAATATCAAATCCTTGAGAGCTGGAGGATAGCACAATCCTGGTCAAGAGATGGTCACATCAAGGAGGCTATACCTTTTTTAGTTGTTTGGAACTTATGGTGTGCTCGAAATGATGTGAAACATCGTGGAATCAAACCGGCAGCAAGGAAATTAATCTGGAAGATCAATTGCTATATACACCTAGGCATGGCAGCGGGTTTGATCCAACAAAAGCACTGGAAAGGATGTAAACATGCGGCTCAAGTTTTGGGATTTCAAGTCAAAAACAGAGTTACAACTACCATCTCAATGGTTTTTTGGAGGAAGCCGAAAAATGGAATTTTTAAGTTAAACACAGATGGGGGTTCAAGAGGGAATCCAGGGCCTTCTTCGTATGGTGCTATTATTCGAGATCATGAAGGTAGAGTTGTCCTAACAAAAAATGGAATGATTAGTATGGGATCTAATGTAAGGGCAGAATTGTTTGCAATTCTGATGGGATTGGAGTTGTGTGTGAAAAACCACTGCCTCCTAGTTTGGCTAGAATCTGATTCACTAGTGGCTTTGAAGATCTTACAATCACCTTCAATTCCCTGGGAGTATCGCAATTTGATCCTAAAAACCAAATCTATATTGCAACATCACCAAGTCCGGCTCACACATGTATACAGAGAGGGTAATGCTGTAGCGGACTACCTTGCAAATCAAGCTTTTCACTTTACTACAAACAGAGAATGGACTACAACAGAGATAGACAAAACTCTTTTTGGCATCTGCATGCTGGATAGAATTAGTCTGCCATATATCAGAATCTCGAGGAAACCTAACTGAGTAACTACAGATGGCAAAGCAATGAAGGAAATGGAGAATACAGCAATAACAGAAGAGAGGTTGAATCAGCAACTGCCAGGGATACTTTTATTCTCGTCCCCAACCATTATCTGTGGCAATTCAACGTGCCCAGAGAAATTGCCGTTCATAATATTTAAATTAGCTGATCTTTGGATTTATCCCAACAATGCAGTGAGATATATTCAGTTTCTCGGAAAGTTCCCAGCGGCTAAGGTTTGGGGGGTTCAGTTTTGTTCCATTGGGTTCTTGCTCTTATGGGCTAAGCTTATATTGATACGTTTCTACAGACATACTTTTCAGTTTCTGATTGTGAAAATTTTCAGCTTTTATGGGTTGTCAACTGGGTATTCTTTTAGCTATGTTTGGACATCAGCCTCTGCTGAGTTGCTGGAGATTTTGATCGCTCAATGCTGGCCTGCCACATTCAACAACAGTCGGGGTTTTCATCTGCAGGGGATATTGGTGAACTTGTTTTGTATGAGTGCAAATTTTGGAAATGTCTAAAACTGTGCCATTTGTAGTTTGGTTTGTCTTCTCAGACTTGATAGGCAGCATTAGCCTTCCCTGTAGCGTGCTAAATGTGCCAGCTAGGGCTTGCAAAATGACATGTAGATATTCAACGCATCAGCTTGAGCATAGATTGCGAACAAAACACCTGGGATGCTGTCTAGAATGTCAAAGTGATGGAGGCTCTGTGTAATGTGAAGTATCACAAATTATGAGACTCTGTGAAATATCATTGGAGCAGCATTTCGTAGCAATGACAAATTACATTATTCTGGTTTCAGATACAGAAATTAGCTTTTTCTTTCAATTCTGTTTAGAAGATTTGTATCAGATGTTAAAGTTGGGGAAAGAGCTGATAACTGGTGTGACAAATCCTGCTTATGTGAACTTCCTGTGTTTGCTGTCCTCGGCTGATTCTTACTGCATTGGTGTCGTGCGTGGGATGCTGCCAGCAGGGATTAGAGCACAGGTTTCTATTTTAATTACAGCAGGGATGCAAATTACAGATGATTCATACTGCTTTGGTGCCGTGCGTGCTCTTCAAACTTTATGAAGCAATTGGAAGCTGTGGTTGAGTTTAATATGTGGTAATATGTGGAGGCTCAGAAATGTGGACGCTGATGATAAGTCTCTGCTGGTATGGATGTACCAACAAACTACTGAGATAGCTGTGTGGAGTAATGGATAAAAAACTTTGGGCCTTGACAGGTAGGGCGGTGAATGAATCCACCGATTATGATTCAACTAGTCCGTAGCAAACGACTATGGTAAAGACATCTCAAATCCGTTGATGGCTGAGACTTTGCTAAAAAACCTAAAAGGGTGAATAGATCCACCATAGATCTATCTAGTCCGTAGTAACGGCTACGGTAAAGACGTTTTAAATCCGTTTTTGGCTAGTCACTTGCCCAAAGTGAACATCGGGTGTGAAATTCTGGTCGGATTTTCTAAGATAACAGGTTGCGAATTTACTGGCCCATTTTGCATATTCAGACGATATCTTCAAGGACTAGTTAGTGAAGGCAAAGGAGAGTCATGGCTACTTGCTGCTAATGCATACTGCAAATTCTTAAAGACCTCCGAACTTCAAGATTGATGTACTATGGTGATTATTTCAAGAGAAGTGGAAAACTGCTAAAGACCAAAAGAAAGCTTGCCTTAAGGGTGTTTCTAACATTTGTCTTGAGTTAATAAGAAGTTGGTTGATAATTGTATAGTTTTCATATAATCAGTCGATTTTTAACTACTTTTCTTGCATATATGTAAATCAGTCAAAGTCGTTGTACCTCCATATTAGAAGGCTTAGGTCTGGTCCCCCTTCTAATATGGTTTTCTCTTTCAGGAATAAAGTGCAGTTTCACCAAAAAAAAACAAAAAATCATTTTTTCCAACTTCTTGACCTACCTATTCTTTTAAATATTAAAAATAATTTATTCGGTATAATTCTTGTTTATGGCTGCTAGTGTGATTAGGACATCGATACGGACCCATAGGAACTCGTTTCGTGTTGATCCGACCTCCGTAGGGCCTTCTACGATATTTAATAAGTTTTTTTTTGTAAAAAATCAGTATCTGCAACGAATTTTATTCGTTGTTTTTTTTAAATAGGGCTATTAAAAATATGTAGATCGAACTATGGACCTTGGATTTTGATGAAACAAGTTCCTATGGGACTGTGTCAATCTCATGATCACGTTAACGACCTCGAATGTGATTTTTGACAATGATTCGGTGACCATCAAATTTCATAATATGAAACCACATTATACTCCTAAACTTAATCATTTTTTCCAACTTCTTGACCTACCTAATCTTTTAAATATCAAAAATAATTTAGTCGGTAAAATTTGGGTTTCAGGCCACTAGTGCAATCGGGGGGTCGATACAGACCCATAGGAACTCGTTTCGTCTCGATCTGACCTCCGTAGGGTCTTCTACGATATTTAATAAGTTTTTTTATATTTTTTTAAGAAATCAAAAACGAAAAAAATTCGTTGCAAACCCCTATTTTTTTTTTAAAAAAAGTAGGGGGCCTTAAAAATTCATAAATCACCATATGGACATTGGATTTGGACGAAACAAATTCCAATAGGACCGTGTCGATCTCATGATCTCATTGACGGCCTCGAATGTAATTTTTGACAATGATTTGGTGATCATCAAATTTCGTAATATGAAACAATATTATACTTGTAAACTTTATCATTTTTTCCACTTCTTGACCTACGTATGCTTTTAAATTTGAAAAATAATTTATTCAATAAAATTCGTGTTCGAGACCGCTAGTGCGATGGGGACGTTGATACGGACCCATAGAAACTCGTTTCGTCTCAATCCGACCTCCTAGGGCCTTCTACGATATTTAATAAGTTTATTTTTTGTAAAAAATGAGAATCTGCAATGAATTTTATTTGTTGCAAATCTACAACGAAAATAATTCGTTGCAAACCCTTGTTTTTTTTTAAAAATAGGAGTTATTAAAAATTCGTAGATCGCCCTACGAACCTCGAATTTCGATGAAATAAGTTTCTATGGGACCGTGTCGATCTCATGATCACGTTGATGGTCTCGAATGTGATTTTTAAAAATGATTCGGTGACCATCAAATTTCGTAATATGAAACGATATTATATTTCTAAACTTAATCATTTTTTCCAACTTCTTAACCTACCTATTCTTTTAAATATTAAAAATAATTTATTCGGTATAATTCTTGTTTATGGCCGCTAGTGCGATCGGGATGTCGATACATACCCATAGGAACTTGTTTCGTCTCAATCCGACCTTCGTAGGGTCTTCTACGATATTTAATAAGTTTTTTGTAAAAAATCAGAATTTGCAATGAATTATTTTCGTTGCAAATCTGCAATGAAAAAAACTTCATTGCAAACCCTTGTTTTTTTTAAAAAACAAGGGTCCTTAAAATTTCGTAGATCGCTTTACGGACATCGGATTTCGACAAAACAAGTTCCTATGGAGCCGTGTCGATCTCATGATCACGTTGATGGCCTCGAATACAATTTTTGACAGTGATTCGGTGACCATCAAATTTAATAATATGAAACAATATTATACTTCTAAACTTAATAATTTTTTCCAATTTCTTAACCTACCTATTCTTTTAAATATGTAAAATAATTTATTCAGTAAATTTATGTTTGAGGCAGCTATTGCGATCAAGACGTCGATACAGACCTATAGGAACTCGTTTCGTCTCGATCCGACATTCATAGGGCCTTCTACGTTATTTAGAAAAAATTAAAATTTTGCAATGAAATATTTTCGTTGCAAAATTCGTTGGAGATTTGCAACGAATATATTTCGTTGCAATATTACGATAAATATTTTTCATTGTAATATTGCGACGAATACTATTCATTGCAAATGTCCAACGAAAAATATTCGTCGTGAATTTCGTTGCATTTTTGCAGACGAATATATTCTCGTTAGAAATCGACAACCAATATTTCATTCGTCGTGAAATTTATTGCCAAATTGCAACAAATTTAGCGACGAAAAGATTTTTGATGCTAAATTGCAACAAAATTTTTTTGTTGCAAATTATGTTGCTAATTTGGGACGAATATTTTTTTCATTGCAAATTTGGGTCAACTCTATCCAAATGCTGATGTGGCACTATAGGGTGCCAAAGTGGTTGAGGGCGCCTGACACGTGGCTTGTGCATTATCCGATGTGTAACATTCGTAAACGGCTAGTTGGTAGATAAAATTTGCTCTCGAGTGCTTTTCTACACTGGGGCGTTCGGGAATAGGGGTACCGAGTGTATAGGGGCGCCCTCATTCACGGGCGCCCGAGTGCTCTCGGGCGCTCGAGTGACTTTTAGTCAGCAACTTGCTGACCAGTCTCCAGCGGGTGTTCTTGGGTGATTTCCGGGCCTTCCAGAGTCGGGCTCAGCTGAACCCTCCTCCAACCTTCTCCTCAAGCGAGCTTCCTCCGGGCTTTTCGTCTCTCGGATGTCGCGTGCGTCCGTCTTGTTTCACCGGCGTATACTTTCGTAGACCTCCGCGTCCTTCGGATGCGCCGAGCCTGTGGATTTCCTTCCCGTGTTATCCTTCTTGGCTGTTATATTTTCCGCTCGACTTCCTGCGCTCTTAAACTTCTGCACACTTAGACACAGGGATTAAAACACCACAGGATCTAACTTAACTCGATTAACCACATCAAAACCTACCTGAGGTACTTACATATTAAAGCCAAGGGCTAGTCTTTGGCATGCACTCCCATTCTTTTATTTTGAAAAATAAAAACAGAACTTTTTGAAAATATAAAATTTTGAAAATGTTAAGAAATTAGGATAACAACATAAACGGAAAAATTAAAAGACAAACAATTTAAAGTTTTAATTATCTATTTACTCTTTTTAATTTTAATTTAACACAATTTATATATGTACATTATATTTTATTTAAATAAAAATATTTATGTTTGTAATCTAAAAACTTGTTGGTGTTCTTGTAGAGTTGCCTTTGTACTTTCCTTTGAAATAATCGGGATCAACATAATTCTATCTTAATTATATTACGCTAACGAGATGTTGAGGATGAGTCAAAAGTGCATGGGTCATTCTTAGTCTAGTCCTACTGTATCATTTGGACTGACTTCATCTAGATCTTAAGTCAAATAAGATATCCCACCTCGCTTTTAATCGGATGGTAAGGCGCCTGACCGATTTCGTCGAGTCATAGGTTCGAGGGTCACGTTACACACGGGATAAAATCTTAATCTGCTGACATTAATTCCCTCGATCCCAGGTGCCTCACCACACAGTGATAATCGTGATTTACCTCCCTCTGAAACCTATGGGGTCGGACCTTTTCGTCCTCTGTACCTAATCAATCCTTCAAATACTTACACATCTCTAATGAGAAATGCCAGTATCACAAACAAAGTATGTCTAATTCATTATAGTTTTCTAAATTAATTTTGATAAATCTAATTAGTTTAATATTCGTGTCCCCACTTAATTGAATTAGACGAGCATTAGTACTACTAAAGGTCCTATGAACTTTAGCGATAATGATTTGTGTTATCTTTGAACTTTCATAGCGACCTTGGAAGAAAAGCAAAGCTTGGTAGCGAAGCAAATCAAAGCAAAGTAAATTGAATCAGACGAGCATTAGTACAGTAGTAGTACTACTAAAAGTTGTACGGAATATATTTGCTATTCCTTGTTCTCCACAACTACATGGGCAGATCTCCGTCCCGTCTATCTCACTCGTCGGCAATAATCGATGAGTCATCCGATCGACATAACCGACGGTCTTCGACTGTCCCCTGAACTAAACTATACCTGAGAGGTACGGTGAATCCATCCAGATCGTTGCAATTGAGATTTTACCGAATTCATGATCGAATCTGACGAGATCTCAATTGCGACGATCTCAATCGATTCATCATTTCCTGGGGTATCATTTTGTTCTTCAAATATAGTATGACGTGAGAGGTTAATACAAAATAAATATAAATATGTCTTTCAAAGTATCTCTTGAAAAAAATTTCACAATTTTAAAGGGCGTTTCGTCAATTGGTATCCCGATTAGTAAAAAACAGAGCAGGACTCTGTATGGACGTTACGCTCTCTCCTACTCACTGCGATCGTCATCTGCATGCACTCAGGAACTCTCTCCTACTCACTGCGGTCTCCTCCTCTGTCACCTCTGCTTGCACCCCAACTAGATCGACCTAGCTCCGGAGCAATGTCCGACTCAGAAGGCCATGGCAGCCTAGCGGACCAAATTTTTTCATGGTCCATGGAGGATGTGCTCAACCCTGATTTCTTCCAGGACAAGGTAAAAAATAGACTCTTTCTCTACTCGCACTCGTTCCAAATTCAAGTTTTTCAAGCCCTTTCACGTTTAGGTGGAGAGGATTCCCATGACCTTCGATACTGTGGAGAACTATTTGAGCTCCTTTACCTATCCACTCTTGGAAGAACTACGCGAAGAAATGAGCTCTAACCTCCAATCCCTATCTCATGCTCCTTTTGTCAAAATAAAGTGTATCGAGTGCAAAGATCACGCAAAACATATATACTTCATGGTTGTTGAATGGCCGGCTGATGATGTCTATAAGCCGTGCCAAGGTGACATTCTTATCTTATCGAACAGTAAGCCAATAGATGGGTATATTCCGATGACAGACCGGGAATCATATTGCCTTCTCGAGGTAGTTAAGGATGAATTTCAATTGCAGCAACCTCAATGTTCTATAGTTAGAGCATCAGAGGACATCGAGGCTTCAATGGATAGCACTAGTCGCAAAGAAACAAAAAGCCTTTTTGTGGTTTGTGTGTTGACCACCATAACATACTCTCGAATCTGGGATGCGTTGAATTTTAAGCTCGCAAAGAGTAGGAATATTGGTCTTATTCACAAGGTGTTAGATTTTTATCCTGAGGTATGCAAAGCTGTAGTTTTTATCTTGAAATAGTCATGTTCTCTTTGTTAGTATTTAATTAATTTGCTATGAGTTGGTTTTGTTGCAGGATGAAATGGGTAGTGTTTCATTTGCCTCCAAGTCTGATGTTGGTGGCAACCAAGACATTGACATTGGATTGCGTTTAAGCAAACTGTCACTGAATGACTCTCAGAACAATGCCATACTGAGTTGCTTACCGTCTAACAAATGTCGCAATGATCATCGATCCATAAGCCTTATTTGGGGGCCTCCTGGTACTGGAAAGACCAAAACAATAAGTGGTTTAGTGTGGTTATTAGATCAACTGAGATGTAGGACGCTTATTTGCGCGACTACCAATAATGCTGTAACACAAGTTGCGTCGCGCTTCTTGAAGCTACTGAAAGAAACCTCTGGGACTAGACCGTGCCGCTTGGGAGATGTGGTTTTGTCTGGCAGTGAAGAAAGGTTGAGATTTGGTGTTGACCTGCAAGAAGTGTTTCTCAAATACAGAGTAGATAGGCTAAAAGGGTGCTTTGGGTTACAAACTGGCTGGAAATGTTGCCTTAGATCATTACTAAATTTCTTTGAACATGCTACATTTTGGTACAAAAATTATTTGGATGAAAAGAAAATTGAGGACGAGAAGGCCAAGAATTTAAATGATATAAAGGATAGCAAAGGGGTTCGAAGAATTACAAATGCTGAGAATTCATCAAGTAAGAGTGAGGTGACTTTTCTGTCATTTGTTAGGAAAAAATTTGCATATCTTTTAAGGAAATGCAGAGAGTGTTTCAATAACTTGTGTGTTCATATGCCAGCAGCTGCTTTGTCGAATTTTTGCTATGAACACATAAAGGATCATCTTCGTTCGCTTGAATGCTTTAACACTTTTCTCTCAAAGGAAGATGCAGGCAATAATCTTGAGAAAGTATTTGGATCCAGTCTGTCTTTATCTCAAAATAACAATTTATTTCGTAGCAACACCAACACCTTTATCATGCTACTTAAGATGAAAAGACATTGTTATGACGAAATAAAATTACTGGAGCAGTCATTAGATCTACCTTCACTCTCTGACAAGTTTAGCATCTTGAAGTTCTGCTTAGAAAAGGCCAACCTCGTTTTCTGTACAGCAGCAACGTCCGCCAAGATACACAAATTGGGTTTAATTGAACCATTTAAGATTGTTATTATTGACGAAGCTGCACAGATAAAAGAATGTGAATCATTACTACCCATGCAGATCTTTTCTATAAACCATGTTGTTCTTGTTGGTGATGAATGTCAATTGCCTGCTCTTGTCAAAAGCAAGGTGCAAGTTAATTTGTCTTCTGTAATCTTAATGATATTCACTCTCTACCGAAAATATCTGTAATTTAGTGTATTTCTCTGTACTAAATTCTGGCTATACTCTAACTTGTATTTCAGGTCTCAGAAAATGCGATGTTTGGTAGGAGCCTATTTGAAAGGTTGAGTAAATTAGGATTCAAGAAACACCTTCTGAATGTGCAGTATCGTATGCATCCATCTATCAGCTTGTTTCCTCTTGAAAGATTCTATAACTCCAAAGTAATCAATGGACCAAATGTCATTAAGAAGGACTACACAAGAAGATTTCTTCCTGGAAAGATGTTTGGATCCTACTCTTTCATAAATATTGTAGATGGAACCGAGAGTTTTGACAACCTTAGTCACAGTAAGAAAAATGACATGGAAGTTGTCGTTATCTTGCAAATTCTTAGAAGCCTTCGTACAGGTATGTGTTGTGGTTTCATATCACTGACTATCAATCAGCTAGTTTTATACTTCATAATGTTTACGGTAGCTTAATAAATCTAGAAATACAACAAACTGCTAAACTTTGCTTTTAGCTTGAAATTATTATTACTTTTTACATTTCTTTTCTCCCTAGTTTTCTCTTGATTCATCCTCCCTTTTCTTATTCATTGAGATTAATTCATATTTATCCGTATAAGATATCTTAATTTCTTAGTCAAGCAACATTATGAACTGCTGCCTTAGTGACAATGCTTTTTTGCTACCTTTGAACTTTTGTAGCAACCATGAAAAGTAAGAACCTAATTAGTGTCGGCGTTATCTGCCCTTACTCTGCACAAGTTGTTGCTGTTGAGGAGCAAGTAAGGAAAATGCTTCCGTGGAGCTCAAACATGCCAGTTAAAGTTAGCACGGTCGATGGGTTTCAAGGTAGTGAGGAAGATGTTATCATACTTAGTACAGTGAGATCGAATGCTGATGGTTCAATTGGGTTTGTTTCTAATCCTAATCGCACAAATGTTGCACTGACCAGAGCAAGGTATGATTCTATGTTTCATTTTTTTTCCCAATGAGTTTTGTAAGACTTTTGAATTTCAGATATTGCCTCTGGATATTGGGTAATGAACCTACATTAAGTAGTAGTCGATCAATCTGGGAAAATATAGTACAAGATGCAAAGGTTCGTGGCTGCATTTTTAATGCTATTGAGGATGAGAGCATCGCTAAAGCAATCGATAGAGCATGTTGTTCCCCAAGCAGTGCAGATTCCCTTAACTTTGACAGCCTAAACATCAGTGAAAGTCCGAAGAAGGTACATTGTTATCTGTTTCTAAATTGTAGTGACCAACTACAAATCCCATATATACTTTGTCATATGGAATTATGGCAATCAATTTTGCGATAATGTAAATGGTTCAATTTGCATTTTGTTTCGATATTTGTACTAATTTCACTTTTGTTTCAGGAAAAACATATGATTCCAAACTATAGTCATTATCGAAATGCATCGAAATATTCTGAAGCTTCTAAAGGCAAAATGCCTCTCTCAAAGCACCTGAATTCAAATAGTTCATGCAAAAAAGAGTATGCTTCTAAGTCATACATCATATTTATTTTCAGTAACTTTGTTACCTTTTCAATTCTTTAAACTAATTCTTGCATCCTCAGTGTATTAGTGACTAATGATTTAGAAGAGATTACATTGAATGTTATCATAATATCACAAACAACCACTTCTCTCAAGAAGCAATGAAAAAAATGTGAAGAAAACAAACGTCACACAATAAAATAACCACTGCTCTCTACATTAAATGTTGCTAAGGCTTGTTTTTTATAGTGTCAATGGTGTTTAGTTGTCTTCTTAATGTTAATACTTTCATTACCATAAAATAACATTAATATATCTTCAAGTGCCGATAATTAGTAACAGTTGACAACAAGGTTGAAATGTATTCTTTTGGCCGCCGGCCAATACTTTGTTGGCACCGGTAAGTGCCAATGTAATAGCACTTTGCTTGTTTTGATCAGAAAAATATCTCTCATAATTTCAGAACTCATCCTTCAACTTTGTCTACTGATTATGGTGCAAGGAGATGAAACTCTATGAAAAGAGAGGGAAGGAAAAGGCGCGCAGCACCGATCATAGCTTTAGTAGTGATCCAGAGGCGGGATGCTAGAATCATAGAAACTGAGACTTACACACCCATATCTTAATATTGTACTTGTTTCAATTCCAATTGGATCAGTCAAAGGCCAATTAACAATTGTTAAACAAGATCAATATTAATACTAGACGTCTTCAATTTGGATATTGGAAAATTACATGGATGATCTCTTCAAGATTCTACAAGAGTCCATGCTTCCATTTGATATATAGGGTACTGATTTTTTTAGTAATAGTAAGGTGCCCTCATAATTTTTTTTTAGGATTAGAACTCTTTTGAATTGATCATGGGACACTTTGGAATGTGTCTAGTGTTGGTATTAAAATCATACTATTTTGGCCATATGTCTAAACTCGAGCGAAGAATGATAGTTTATGCATTGCTAAATTTTCTCTTTTTTGGAAGTTGCTCTGATCCTTTGTGAATTTTCTCCTGCAGGGAATGCAAGGAATCAATCCATAATAGATCTGCTACTAAAGTTATCTATCGGCCCAAAATCCATCTTGTGACCGAAGAATGCAAAGATGATATTATGAGAATTCATTCTTCTGGAGTAAAATTGATGTAAGTTGTTTTTTGTTAGTCTTAGTAGAATTGAAAATCTTGTACTTAGCATATCAATCAAGTGAGTTTCCTAAGCACTGTTGTTTTACTCACATCGTTCTCTTCCAATTGTTATATTTGTTGACATGGACAAAGGAGTTGTCTATATAGTCATTCCACTATTATTATAAGTAGAAAACAATAAAGATGAAGAATGTACTACTACAATAGATAAATGGCATAGAGAGTTGGAGATAAAAAAAGAATTTTTATAGAATTTGTCACCAATTATATATTTCATTTCAAGATTGGAGAAATAAATTTAATTCCTTTTAAGATATCTCTTTCGCGTTGCAGTGAATACAAGGAGTCGATCCAGAGTTCTACTAAAGCTATATGTGAGCCTACTAATCACGAATTTGGAGATGATCTTGCTAAAATTGATACTGAAGAACTGAAAATGATGTGAGTCTTTATTGAAACTTACTTTATTTACTATATCTCTTTATTGGCATGTTGTTTCTGTTCATGCTGCGGCAAATTCAAAGAGTCTACCCAGAGATCTGCAGATGCTCTGCAAATCTATCAGCCTACAAATCAGGAATCTAGAGATGACATTGTTAGACTTGGTAATGAAGAACCGAAAATGATGTGAGTCCCTATTGCAACTGATTTCATAGATTGTATATACTTTCAGTAATCCTATTATTTAATTTGAGTCATCGTTTTCCTACTAGGATCGAGTTCTTCCATATGCGGAATGTATTCTGAATTGTGATTTGCACCTTGTTCTTGTCATTGGAAAAACCATTTTGGGCATAGTGCAATGAATGAAGAGAATTATGTCAATACATATGCTGTCGATACACATTCACTGTTAAATACGGAAATTTCAGAGAGGTTAAAACACATCTAAAATTAAGGGTGTGGTTAGGATTGGCCATAGATGAGGAGCCTTTTTTTGTAAAATTTTTTAAACTTATTACCCTGCCTCTTCTCCCCCTCATCGGACGCTTTCCCCTCCTCTTCTCTTCGCGTCGCAAACAGCAACCCATCGCGATTCTCTCTTTTTCCCCCTCGTCGGCGCTAATCGCCGACCTTCTCCGTTGAATCCGATCCCTCCTTAGCCTTGCTTTTTCACTTTGTCTCCACACCGGATCGCATCCTCTTTGGGTTTGGTCAGGCGATCGGAATTGGCAGAGGTGCCAATGGTCTGCAGCCGCTGATCCACTTCTTCAGTGCGAACACTATAACTCCCTCATCTTCGACCACAATTTTCCTCAGAGTTCGGTCGGATCTAAAATACAGATTTGTGTGAGGCTCTACGGCTGGGAATTGTGTTGATCGGTAAGGGGTTAATTTTGATTTTTGAAGTGGGAATTTACTCTGTTTAGGGTTCTTTTGAGTTTAAATTACGTTTGGTAAGGGATAATCAATCTTGTAATGTAATCAGGATTACATTACAAAATTGATTACTTTGTTTGGTACAGTTTTAAAATTATAATATAATATAATTTACATTAAAAAACTAGTTAAAGTGTTACAATTTGATTACAAGGTCACAACTATATAATCTGAATTACATTATACACTCAATTATATTACAAACTAATTACATTACCCCTAACCAATCGCAGCCTTAGTGTTCAGCTTGATTTTCCTTCTTAAGCATTGTTGATCAGTGGCTTAAAATCAGACTTACGAATTTGTTTTGGGATTTTTTAACTGTGCTGTTCTTTTCTAAAGTCTCTCATTGTAATAGCAATATAATGACATTTCATTTATGTTACCTACTTGCTTTTGGGGCTATGATGCTGCGATAGGGCAATTAGTCGCTATCTCAGACATTCACGGTTCGATCTCTAGCTAAAGCGTAGCGTATTTTGTAGGATTTTTTTCTCCAAATGGGGTGCGAACCCTCGAACATTGGGCTTCTAGACCGCCCACCACGAGCGCTTCCCGATTTACCCTGGCGATCGATAGAAAACTCTTGTGGGACCGGGCCGGTCATCCCAGGTTCGTCTGCTACCTGGCCCAACTTTTATGTTACCTACTTGGAAAAAGAAGGGTTAAGGGAAACGAAGTAGTTTAGCTTTATAGGGAAAAGAAAGAAAGGAACCGGGTTAAATTCCAGCATGTTCGGTTACTTGGATAAAATTATGGATGGAAGAACACGGAGAAACATGAAAAAGAAAGCACGCAGTTAAGAATCTTGTAGTCATTAGATTTGAGGAATGGGTGTTGTGTTGTGGTAGTTCTTTGGGTTTGGATTTGGGGTTTAAACTTAGTTAAGAAGGAACTCATCATTAATTAAAGATTTAATTAAGTAAATGTTATAATTAGAACTATGTTTAATATCTTATTTAACTAATTTAGTAATTATATAAATAGCTAAATTTTTGTCCTTGACATAGGACCTTGATTCGGATATATACGTTGAGCGCGAGGAGATTCTCTCTGAACCATATACAATTCATTTAAGATGAGTACCTCTTCTTTATATTCTGTAGTTTATTGAACTTAAATTCATAACTTGTTTTATTTCCAAGTAAGATGCTTTATTTTATCTTTGTTCTATTTGATATCATTGCTTTATACTTTCATTGCTTGATCTTTGAATTGACCAAAATCATATCTATATAGTCTCACCTGTTAATTTCCTAACCTGTAAAGTACCACTTGTATGCGCGTACTTGGAAATGATTATTAAACATACATCTCGGGTTTGGTTGACATTAGATATATCCTACCTAGTAGATTAGTTGCATGTTTATTGATCCCGAGGTTAGTTGGATATTTGTGATAATTGCATAGTTGTAACCTAGTTGAAGTTGTGCATAGTAGTAACATGCACCATAACTGCATAGTTGTATGCTGGCGATTATCAGCTCCCATGTGGTTAAGCCCATCATCAGTCATATAGTTTTTTGTCCACTCTGAAGGATCGATGTGACGTGCAGAGGGGGGGGGGTGAATGCACTTTTTCGGATCGTTTGATCTCTACAAAACTGTTAGCGCAGCGGAAATAATGTGCAAAGACAATAACAATGCTAACAATACCAGATTTAGTTGGTATCCACCCCGGCCGGGTGACTAATCCAACAATCCTTCGGCGGATCAAACCCCGGATAACCTCCGGCTAGAAATCGTCGCTCCTTGTGGGTAGAGAAACCTCACCACAACACCAAGGACACTTAGAGAATGAAGTAGACTACTATCTTGCCTTAACCAAGCAAGATTCGTCAAGAAGAATGATAGGAAACAAGCTTCTTTAAATAGGGCTCGAATCTGAAACAGCCGCTACCAGTCGACTGCCCAAATGGCAGTCAACTGGTCCCACTCAGATTCGACCGTTACACTCCAACGTTCGAAATCTGCCAGTCTGTTTCAGCCCATAGCAGTCGACTGCCCCATGCCTAAGCCTAGGGTTTCATTCCCGAGTACACATCTCTCCGCACTCAAACTCTCCCGGCTTATCCCCTGAGTATACACACACATACTCAGACCCTTACAACTCAGTTGACTCTTCACCAGCAGTCTTGACTGTTGCCTTCACGCCTTCTTCATCTTTGGCCCTCGTCCCTCGGATGCGCACGCAAGCCTCCAGCTTGCCTCCATGCCACCCTTCACGTACGCCTCGATGTCCGCGTCCCTCGGCTCATCATCTCCGCTATCCATGGTCCCTCGGATGCGCACGTAAGCCTCCAGCTTACCTCCATGCCATCCTTCACCTGAAGACGTCAACCAAGTCCACATATACCTGTACACCTGCACACTCATGTACATATGTGAGAACAACACAAATCCTAACTTAACCATATTGCCCATACATCAAAATATCATGATCCTCCAGATCATCTCAGGGTCGATTGCCCCAACAATCTCCCCCTTTTTGATGTGTGGCAATATGTTAAGTTAGGTAAACATATAGCAATAATAACAGCAAAAGCAATTGAAATTAAAGCATAACATACAAGAGGCAACCTCCCCCTTAACCTATGCTTTCTCCCAAATTTCAACTCTTATTGCTAATCTACAGTTAAGTTTTCCCAAACTTAACTCTAAAGTCACATAACCAAACCTAAGTTAAGTTTCAACCCAAACCTAACTTAATACTCAAATTCTCCCCCTTTGACACCATCAAAAGGATTGCCCCAAGCAACTCCAAACCCTGGTATCAAGGAGAACAGACAAGATTGCCGAAAAAAACCTTTCAGAAATGACAGAGTGCCAATCTGCCTTGTATCGCAGTCGACTGCCCCCTGGCAGGTGACTGCGCGGCTGGAAACTGAATTTCCAGCCGAAATTCAGAAACCAATTTAAAATTCCAGAAAATCCGGAAAAATGTAAAACTTTGCAAACACGATTGTTAAGGTATCCCCTACCCTAGAAAAATTTGGTTCATGAAAAACACCAATCGTGCTTGACTTTTGGTACAAACTCTAAAATTTTCAAATCAAGTCACTTTGTATCAATCTAGAGGTTTAATCATGATATCTAGTGTTTGCTACCGCTTATCACTTTGACTTGACATTTGAAATGATTTGCAAACTCCACTTATACATATAAATGTTTCTATTTTGACAAAGTTTCCTCCTCATTTTCTTTTGAGTCTAAAGAAATGTTCCTTTTACACATATAACACCTGTATATGATTGTCAATCAAGCCATGCCAAAAGAGATGAAAATATAACATTTTTATGTGATTTTCAATCAAAACATGTAGAATGTATCATAAGCACACATATATACAAAAGGGATATCAAAATGTTTAGCAATATACTAGCATTTAACATTCCACACAAACACAATCTTAATGAAAATAGCATAATGAAAGTGTATAAATCATGGAGTCACAAGTCAACAAGTAAACATCACCATAGTACCTAGGGCCAAAGAAGGCCGAAAGTCATCCAAATACATGTAATCATCAGGGCAGAAAGTGTTTGATAGATACTAAAACAACACCATAGAATACTCTCAACACTCGAAACTCCCTCAAAACAAGCATCCTCTGATCAGAAATACATGTGGTCATCACCATCTGGAGGAGGAGGAGGAGGAGGTGCCTGATAAGCTGAGTCCCACCGCTGCATCATCTCGTACATGGTATCCTGCCTGGTCATGAATCCCTGACAGAACTCCGTGAGGCCCTGCACCTCCCTCTGAGTGGCTGTCTGGCCCTGCTGTAGACTCTGGACATCTCCCTGGATGGTGTCAACAGACTCACGAAGCCCATGAAGATCCGCCTGCATCTGAGTAAACTCTGCGCGTGTGATCGGCTTGGCGGGCTCCTCAACTGCATCAGGGGCCTCTGGGCGCTCTCTCCAGACAAACTCACCCTGCCTACACTCGATACCCGCCAAGGACAACTGTCGCTGACCTATCTGGTCATAATCCTTGGACAGGTGTCGAGTCTGACCACTACAAACTTGGAGGCCAAAGCGTGAATAGAAAAACTCTGTGAGTAAATGGCAGAATGACATATATATCTTCTCATTCACACTCTGGGAAGAATGACAGATGACGCTAAAGACCTGAAGAGGAATATCGATATCTAATCTTCTCTCCAATGCATACATCATGACTAAGTGTGGTAGTCTAATCTTAGCCCTCCCCTTGGTGACAATTGGTAGAATTCACTCAACGACAATTTTGTATAAAACATGACTGGCAGGTCTCATGGGTTTAGCGTCAAACAGGCGCTCGGACTCATGTCTGTGCCTCCTGAAGTAGTGCATATGTATCTGATCTATTGTGACACCAGGGAATTCTAATGGTTCTATAACAGTGGGAAAGTAGGTAACTGGATTATTGGATGCTCTACAGTCCAGGAAGCTAGCCAAACTCATGACAGAGAAAGGAACAGTGACTCCCGCTACTCTAGACTCATATATGTCGTTATCAGAGTTAATGCATGTCAGATTCGCATAAAACTCTTTGCACAGGTCAATATCTACATCTTGTTGACAATAGACCAACGTTCCCAACTGATAATGCTTGATCATCTCATCTAGTTGTGGAGATTTTTCTTCAAAGAATTTCTTATTTAGGTAACGACAACTCATTACAATGAATTCATTGTCCTCAAATCGTTTTTTGCACTCCAGGGATCTGAATCTAGACTCTCCCTGACTCTGTCGGGATGAGCTCTCACCCCTAGTTCTCTTAGTGGCCATCCTACCATCCCAAATGTATGCATGCGCACCAAGACACCCCCAAAACAAGGAAAATGACAAAGAAAACATGCACAAAATACCACATTAGTTCCAAAACAACAAACTTAATGAAAACTGAACCCGAAGTCATGATACCTCTTCATTCTCTGCATCTTGAGACCTTGAGATTCGGAGAGATCTTAGATTGGTGTGAAAATGAGAGTTTCAACTAGCCCTAGGAGTAGATCAAGGTTGAAGAGGGCTTAGGGAGGAGTTTTAGGGTTCGAGAGAGGTTGAGGACGATAGAGGGACTTGGAAGGAGAAGAAGTCGCCGGGGGGTGGAACACCAAAAACCTAGGTTTGGCCATCTGCTGCGCGGCTTCATCCTTTTAAACCCTCGCTTATCAGGCGACTGCCCAAGGCAGTCGCCTGCGAAAACCCACAGTAGGGTTCTGGGTTTATGGGCAGGCGACTGCCCCATGGGCAGGTGACTGGTAGCTGAAATTTGATTTTTCAGCCCGAGATTCAGTAATGCACTAGTAATTCCATTAATTTCCAAAAAATCTGAAACTTTGTGGGAAGATTTGTGGATCATACATTTGCTTGGGAAAAATATAATTTTAGTCAATGCCATTCCAAATCCCAAGTTTGGTACAATTTCCTAGTTTCACAAGAAAGTATCATAAGAACTCTTCCCAAAAGTCCTATGTTAGGCCTTACCTTGATGCTACTTCCCATAATCATCCATAATCCATTCATAGCATCAAGTTATATCGTATTTAGGCATTGAAATCAATTTGTCTCAAGTAAAACTCCAATTTCACCTTTCTCTCTATACTCCTTCCTTTAGTGTGCCAATTCTCTAGGATTAAGACTAACCTTAGCCTTTTAAACCTTTTGGCAAACCCTTTTTAGTTTTCTAGAGAAAACCACCTGAGATCCATTGGCCATGGACCCCATTTTGGCTTCCAGAGCTCTCCCTTGAACTCCTAGCCCTAATTTTCTCCTTAGGTAGTTCTTCTACAAAGGCAAGACCACACCGATGCTCCTCCGGTGCTTCTTGCCCTTCCACTACTCCTCTCTTCATTTTCCAAACCTTTCCCTTGGTTAATTCTTCCTTTTTCTCTTTAAATGGATTTTCCTTACCATTGTTGGTCTTTTCTCTATCATAGACAAGTGGCATCCTAGAATATGACATTTTCTTTGCTCTCCTAGGTTGGTATACCAATTCTACCCTACCATTCCTAGGTGGTTGATCCTTGTGTATCATGTTTAATCCCTTGGATCCCTTAATGACTTTACCAAGGTTTCTTTCTAACTTATCAAGTTTTGCTCTTAAAACTTGATTTTCCTTTTCTAACATCCTAACCTTAGGATCCCTAGATCTAATAAGATCATCTCTAGGTCTGCCTATTTTTCTGGACATATTTCTCCCTTTCTTAGATCTTACGCTTTGATCCTTATTACTAGAGTTCCTAGACTTATCATGAATTGTAGAATTCTTGGTGTTTTGGCACACAAAATTATTTCTATTTCTATCATGATATTTAAAACCAAAAACACGCATGGGCACACAATTATTAATTCTATCATCCAAACATGCATTTTGAGTATTCATTGAAAAGCTTGAAGCATGAATTGGATTAGAGGGTACCTTCCTTACCTTTGGTGCTCCCCCTTGATGAGTGCTCCTCTTTCTTCCTTCTTTCTCCCATTTCCTGAGGTGCTCCATCTTCTTGAGCTCTCCACTTTTTGGACATTTTGTATGATAATGCCCGAGCTCCCCGCATGTGAAACATCGAATTCTCTTTCTTTTGTTTTGAGCTTCCTCAGTCCTGCAACCCATATTAGATTTATCTTGAAGAGTTTTGGGCTTGGAAATTACCTCTTTTTTACTTAGATGACACTTATCCTTGTAGTGCCCCTTTTTGTTGCAACCAAAGCATACAATATGCTCTTTTGACTTAACTTTGATGGAGGTGGAAGTCGTTTCTTGCTCTTGTGAGGATGAGGGTCTCTCCTCCCCCTCAACCCTTGATACTAATTCTTCCTCTTCTTCTCTTGATGAGATAAATGGTTCCTCACTTGATGACATGGGCAATTTCTCATTTTGGTACTCTTGGACCATTGAACTTACTTCTTTAGATGCTTCGACTACTTTAGCTTGTGAAGGGTTCTTGTGAAGTTCTTCCAACTTATTCCACAATTCACATGCATTTGAATATTTCCCTACACCACTTAAAATATGATTAGGCAATATATTAATCAAAATGTTTGTTACCTTCTCATTGGCCCTAGCTTGTTCTTATTGTTCACTTGTCCAATATCTAGGCCGAAGCTTTTTGCATGCTTGTCCTTGGGGATCTCAAATGGATCTTCAATGATCATTCTACAACCCCAATCCATCCCGAGCCAATTCTTCATTCTATCTCTCCAATAGTCAAAATTCCTATGCTCGTATGATGGTGGTGAGTTGATATCGTCACCCAACTTGTCCTCCATGACTCTTTTCCCTCTAGCAAGTGCTCCCTCGGCGGTTAGTCCAATCAAGAGCGGTACTCGCTCTGATACCAACTGAAGGATCGATGTGACGTGCAGAGGGGGGTGAATGCACTTTTTCGGATCGTTTGATCTCTACAAAACTGCTAGCGCAGCAGAAATAATGTGCAAAGACAATAACAATGCTAACAATACCAGATTTAGTTGGTATCCACCCCGGCCGGGTGACTAATCCAACAATCCTTCGGCGGATCAAACCCCGGATAACCTCCGGCTAGAAATCGTCACTCTTTGTGGGTGGAGAAACCTCGCCACAACACCAAGGACACTTAGAGAATGAAGTAGACTACTATCTTGCCTTAACCAAGCAAGATTCGTCAAGAAGAATGATAGGAAACGAGCCCCTTTAAATAGGGCTCGAATCTGAAACAGCCGCTACCAGTCGACTGCCCAAATGGCAGTCAACTGGTCCCACTCAGATTCGACCGTTACACTCCAACGTTTGAAATCTGCCAGCCTGTTTCAGCCCATAGCAGTCGACTGCCCCATGGCAGTCGACTGCCCCATGCCTAAGCCTAGGGTTTCATTCCCGAGTACACATCTCTCCGCACTCAAACCCTCCCGGCTTATCCCCTGAGTATACACACACATACTCAGACCCTTACAACTCAGTTGACTCTTCACCAGCAGTCTTGACTGTTGCCTTCACGCCTTCTTCAACTTTGGCCCTCGTCCCTCGGATGCGCACGCAAGCCTCCAGCTTGCCTCCATGCCACCCTTCACGTACGCCTCGAAGTCCGCGTCCCTCGGCTCATCATCTCCGCTATCCATGGTCCCTCGGATGCGTACGTAAGCCTCCAGCTTACCTCCATGCCATCCTTCACCTGAAGACGTCAACCAAGTCCACATATACCTGTACACCTGCACACTCATGTACATATGTGAGAACAACACAAATCCTAACTTAATCATTTTGCCCACACATCAAAATATCATGATCCTCCAGATCATCTCAGGGCCGATTGCCCTAACACACTCAACGACTTAGGGGTAGTGGTAGTTGTTAGAGTACGAGTAGCCATCCTGTTGTGTCACACTCGACCACTCATGAGTAGAAGATTTAGAATTGTAGGCACGTTGTTAACACCCTCTCCGTTGTTTCTGAGGGATAGTAGAGTTGTTGGTGGTCCCTCTTTTCCTGGGATTTTGGAGTAGTTGACTCTCTAGTATCTTGTCCACTCAACTACTTTTAGTATTGGTAGTTGTTGGAGCGCGTGTAGTTATCATAGCTCTACTCATTTAGCCTTACAGATGTGATATGATGGCGGCTTGACTGACATTAGGGTGACATATGTCATTGCATCATGTGCATTTATTACATCGCATATTTTTTTATGTTTGCTATATTTATTTGAGCTATGATTATTGTATTTGATTGATATACATATATAAGTTAGTATTTGCATTTTCATTCAATTTTACATATATATATTATATTATTTTTTTTTTTTTTTTTATATTATATATATATTATTCTATTTCAAAAACTATATACTATTGTTTCTATCTGCTTGTTATATCTTCTTATGTAATGTATTTATCTATTCTTATACTTGCAGAGTCCGTCCAGACTCACCACCCCTTGGGTTTAATTCTGTTTGAGGTAGTCGATAATTGTGTTACTTGGTGTCAGGAGAGGATCCAACTGTCGGTCCCTTAGTGTCGAGTATTTTAGTTGTCTCACACTTTCTTTATTTACTTTTGTTTAGTTTATTGAGTTGGAATTATGATCATGTATTTATGGACTTAGTATGACTTGAGCTTTGTTTGGGAATATGTGTTTTCTCTATTCTTTATATAATTCTTTATATTGCGTGGTTATGATATTTTATTAGTTTATTTCTGTTGGTATCAGCCGTATTGGTTGAGCCATATATATTTATTGTGTGAGATGTATGTATAAATGTTTCAGATTATCCATTGTATATGAAAGATAATATCCGTTTTTCGAGAAAGTATGAGCCATGAGGGCGTAACAATTTTAAGTTAAAAGCATTTACAATCACATTACAATCTTCATTTAGCAATAAGATTTTCAAAGACTTGGATTCAATTTGAATTGTTCTTTTGAATATTGAGATCGTAAATTGTTTCTGATTCTTGTATTTTCCATCAGGCTGAATGAATCGAATGATGCAAATAGGTATGAGATATAACTTTCAATTTTTGTTAATCAATTGCAATTCTACAGATTTTCTATCTATTCAGCTTTAGTTTTTGCCGCATTCCCCTTATTAGGAACCCTGTCGTTTCGAAGATTTCCCAACTACTCACCTTCTTCTTTCAAGAACTGTTAAAGATCGAAAACTTAGAGGGTAAAAAGGCTTAAAAATCAAAAATTAAGGGTAGAAATTTAATAACCCAAACTTTGATGGTTTTTTTGAAAAATTGACAACTTCTCCCCACGCGAGTCCAACGCTGCCTTTGGCTCCTCTCCACTCAAGCACAGCTCGACCACCCTCTTCCTCCTTCCTCTCTCGCTTTGCCCGACGCTATGAATCACCTAAGCGGTTTCTTCTTCTCCTCTCTCCGCTGCAACACTTCGCTACTCCCTTCTCTACACGATTGTCGGCGTCCGCTCTACACGATTGCACGCAAGGCGATCCCCGATCCTTGGGTCCTTCTTCCGTTGTCGTTGTCAAGAGAAGATGCCGAATCTCTCCTTCATCCCTCTTGTGACGTAGCTACGCAGCCTAGCCATTCGAGCCCTAGTTGCATCGCCCATCGCCGGTGCAATCCCAAGCCTGAATTTGTTGCCGACGCCTCATTTTCCCTGTCACCGCTACCGTTGACAGACCATCGCGATCTCCGAGTGCACCACTGCCCTCTTCGTTGCATTTAGTATCATGCACTATATCTGCATAGTTGCATGTTGACGAATATTGACTTCCATATGGTTAAATCGTCGTCAGTCATTTAATTGCTTTGCCCACTCAACCACTCATCATGGTAGTTGCTAGAGTTGTAGGCAAGCAGTTGACACCCTCACCGTTGTTTCCGAGGGATATCAGAGCTATTGGTGGCTCTCTCTTTTTCCCAGGGTCTTTGGAATAGTTGACTCCCCAGTATCCTGTCTACTTAACCACATATACTAGTGGTATTTGTTGGAGTGCGTACAATTGTCACAATCCTCACCACCCCCATCATCTTCTTTTGTTTCAGGTAGTAGATAAATGCATTGTCTAGAGCCAGGAGAGGATCTAGTTGCCAGTCCCTCCGTGTCGATTCGTTTGGAGTTTGTTTTAGTGTTTAGTTTATTTTTCCACAGTTACTACATTTCTACACTTCCGTTATTTTCGCATTTTCATTGTTAGAGTGATGTTATTAGTTCAGGGGTCTTATGTTTTATTGTTTAGCAGTTTTAATTTGTTCGTTCATGCTTATATGAACTTATTGTTAATCGTCGTGGATTGAGTTTTATTTATGGATATAGACTCTCTTTTATATCGATATTAACTGTGTGGTTGTGAGTTTATTTTGTATTTGTGATGTCTGAGTCATTGTATGTGTGAGAGTTATGTATAAATATCTTAATTTGTCTGTCGTACAGGGGAAATGCTGTCCGATTTTCGAACAAGCATGAGCCTCTGGGGCGTGACAAAAACAAATCAGTCATAAGGTATGATTTTTTCTTAAAATCATATCACGTTGAATAGTATGCTAATTAGTTTGTACAATGTTTTATTATGGATGATGTAATTTGGACTTAACATAAAATTCTTGTCAAATCTATTGCAAGGATGAGCTACTATACTTCAAATCTAATGAAGTTGACTTTCTTATATGAACATTATGGAGTGTGGGGTAGTTTTTAAGTCATTTGTTTTGAATGCCAATTGTTTTAGTTTGACAACAAAAGGACTAAAAGTGAGTTTCAATGGCGACTTGATTATCATTTTCTCTTTGTTATTGGCTTGGGCAATTTACCAAAGGGCGTATCCAACTATTCGTAATTACCGAAAGGAGTACCATGGTTTCTATTATACCAAAGGGCGCATCCTATATAGTGAAGTTACTTTTATACCCCTCCCGCCAAAGAATGACTTTATCAAACACATTTTCGAGACAACCAAACCACTTTATCAATAAAATATTAATTTGTGGTTCGGATGGGTAGCAGTCGAATTTTTCTCCATTCTCTCTCAGCGCAACAACGTAAATGGAAGGTTTGAAGGTGGAGGACATTGTGCGTACCCTAGCTGTGATATAGTTGCGAGCTCATCCCCCGAATCCCTGCGGACAACCAAAACCTAGGCAATGCTCGAAAGCGTTTCTGTGTGATCCTGAGGTGGGTTTTAGTGTTAACGTTGAAGTCGAGACTGATCGGCATAATACACCAAGGGGTTAGGGTTTCTGCACGTTTGATTTATTTGATAATGTCAGGAAAAAGGTCTGTAGGTGGTTCAGCGTCTTCTTCGTTGGCATTATCCACCAAGGTATGTTAGCGATATGCTTAGGTCAAACCAGCATAGTTTGTCAACATGTTTAAAATTATTTTGCTGAATAAATTTGTACTGTATATAAACTGTAGGATTCAGATGAGTTTGGACAAAAATTACGTTGGTGCAGTGTTTTAGGCCACTTTAAATAATTTTTTGAAGCATTTGAAATTTTAAATGATCGACACATTGCGAAGATCAAAGGGTCGCCTTTCAGTTTTTTCCTGGACATACAAGAATTGCAGCATATCCGTGAAATTTTGGTTAATATATTTGAAAGTTGGGATTCAACCTCGCAAGTTTTTAAATTCTCAGGTAATAGTTTTAGTTATGAATTGTAGACAATATCTATAGTAAGATAAGACAGTAATATAGATGGCCTGAAATGATTAGTTTTTGATAAAGTTTAATCATTTCATTTCAGGGCTACTGAGGGTCTGAAGTGAAATTGACTTCAGGCCCTCGGTAGGCCTGAAATAAAATCATTTCAGGCCTACCGAGGGCCTGAAGTTAATTTAGTTCAGGCCCTCGGTAGGCCTGAAATGAATTCAGTTCAGGCCCGACGTGGGCCTGAAATGTATTCATTTCAGGCCCTCGTCGGGCCTGAATTGAATTCATTTCGGGCCCCACGTGGAATAATTTCGAGCTTATATTCTTGATGATAACTAGATATTGTAATTGTTTCAGGTGTACCGGTTGCGTTCTCCAGACGAGATGTTGCATTGATACTGGGTATAGTGGACCGTGGTGTTTCGGTCCCTATTAATTCAACTAAAGCATCGGGTGACCTCTATCATACTTACTTCTCAAAAGAAAAACAACCTACAAGAACAAGACTTGAGGAGTTACTTAAACATTTTTCTAAAAGTGTTGAATCAGAGGATGATGTGTTATTAGTGTGTAAATTTTATATTTTGTATATATTTGTTTGTGTTTTATTTTCGTCTAGTACATATAAGGTTCCTCTAGGTCTTGTAGATATAGTAGATGATTATGACAATCTAGGTAGATTCAACTGGGTAGAAGCTATCCATCAATTTTTGTCTCCACAATTACCTAAGATTGGGGACTTATTTTCATCAACTCAGGGAAACCAGAGCACCACCAACCTCCCTTACCTAAAGGGATTTGCAGGGCTTTTGGCAGTGAGTAGAATTATCTTGTTAAATTTTATAATATTTTGATGTCATTAATGTATTTGGCTGGAAAACTTTGTGTAGGCATGGTTTTTGGAGCATGTACCAATTCAAAAACCATTCAATGTTGAAGGACCCCGAATAAATAAGTGGAGGAATATTCCTTCGCATATTAGTAGGGTGAGGGGCCTTGTCGACTGACTCTCGTCCGAAGAGGTAATTATTCTTAAATGTGATCTATCTGAGTTAGATATAGAGGTAATAACATTTGTGTACTTCGTAATTGACAGGTTATTGTTGAATTAATTCCTAACCTACATGAAAACACATTGTTTGAGAATCTTGATATCGGTGATGACATACCACGGCCAATGGAGACATCAGAAGGAGATGTTAGGCTATGTGGTGAATGCATTCTTAAGGACAACCGAATCAAGGAGCTAACAGAGGAGAATATATGTTTGAATGAAAGGGTTAAGGAATTACTTTCAATTATTGAAAAAAAAGGCATGGAGGGTCAAGAAAGCTATCCTGTAGTCGATCCTCTCTCTGATCCAGTATCTTGTACACCTAGGAGAGGACGTGACCGAACTCGGTATGATTACAGGGATACTCCAATTGACAGTCCAGTATGGCACCAGCTTTTACCTAAGGGGAAGCGGGACAGGAAACAAATATCAAATGTCATGGACAAGGGAAAAAGGAAACTTAGTGAGGAGGATATGGATGAAGCAAGAGAAAACATTAATGTAATGGAAGTCATGTCTGAAGAAGACATAGAGGAGGAAACAAGAAGAACCTCCGAACTATACAAAATGAGGCAACAAGGCATTGATGTAAGTGTGTTAATTTCATTTAAAATACGTCAATTGTATTGAATTTGGTCAATAATTAGTTTGGTCTAAATAAATTTTATCGATGTAGTTTATGAAGAAACATTTTATGAATACAAAGAAGAAAAATCAAGATAAAGAAGTGACCTACCTGATAAATAGATTGGAGAATCTAAAGTAAGTTACAAAATATTATAGTTTACTTTAGTTAATATATCTTCTTATGTAATATATAGTCTTATCAATTTACATGGCAGGTTGGCAAATGAATTTATCTGGGAGGATGCACCCTTTGCTTTGAATTTGCATTCATTCTTACAAATCCTCAATGGAGAGGTTTTTACAAAAGGCGAGGTCATTGATGCCTTTTGTAAAATTTTATTTAGGGGAGCATCCGCATGTGGTAGGTCATACAACAAGTCAATATATTGTTCAACCTTCTTCACAGTAAGTGATGTATATTAATTAAACAAATATATTGTAGAAGACCTAATATTATGATATGGGTATTATTAATTTTGTGAATGCATATTTGTAGGCATCAATCAGATCGTCAAGAAAGATTTCCCTGCAACAAGTGATGAAGACTGATATGCTAGAACAAGGGTTTAGATTTATTTTAATCCCTTTGTGCAGTGATAATACACACTTTCACTTGTTGGCGGTGGATACAGAATCCATGACTTTCAATCATTTTAATTCTCTTGCTAGTGGCCGTAAATATAAGCATGAATTTGACACAGCGGTGAGCTACCTTCCTTTATTCTTATATATGGCCATCATTTTGTCTAAAATGTCATTGATGGTGATTAATAAATTCATGATATGTTTGACAGGTAAAAGAACTTAAACAATATACTCGCGAGGAACTTACGGCTATTCATCCGTATCTACAAAGTCATCATCCCTTGGACAAATGGCCCTCCGTCAGACAAAAATGTCCCCAACAAGAACATAGGTAACTAAATGAGGAAGAGGTTAAAAAGTTTTAAAAATAAGAAAGTATTTTATAAACCGACTTAATTAGAATTCTAAAAAAGTGTTTGTTAATTTCAGCGTGGACTGTGCCTTCTTTGTCATGCAATATGTTCGATGTCTCCTATACGATGAGAAGATGGATTTCAAACAAGGAGACATGAGTAAAATCAGATTTGAGCTGACAGTTAATATTATGAGGGACATGTTTTGTAAAACTTGAGATAATGTGAATGCTGTATTGGTGATGTAAAAATCTATTGATGTCGATTGACCTACATTTGTATGGAAGAATCTCATTATGTGGATGTTGTTATGATTATGTAGATGTTGTTATTCTATATAATATATTGTCAACAAAAACAAAACAATTGAGTGATGTTTATTCAAATCCAGAAGATACACTGTTGTGTGCCAAGTGATACGGTCAGATATAATAACTGATATGCACTGTTCTGTGCCAGTTGCTGCACTGTTGTGTGCCAAATGACCTATTCTGTCACATCTTGTAGGTAAATATAGAATATTATTCTAAAAATCATTATATAATTTAATCATCAATATATTTTATATAAATCAAATTTAAAGATGGTGGATGGGGTCAAATGATTTCATGCCCACGTTGGGCCTGAAATAAATGTATTTCAGGCCCAAGCTGGGCCTGAAATCAGTTAATTCAGACCGACACTGGGCCTGAAATATATTAATTTCAGGCCCAACTTGGGCCTGAAATACATTTATTTCAGGCCCGAGTTGGGACGGAAATGAAGCTCTTTCAGGTCCCAATATATTAATTTCAGGCCCATCGTGGGCCTCAAGTGTTATACCTAAACAACACCTACTGCAATGGTACTTATAATAATTTGAGGATTGGACACCTAAAAGACTTTCTCCAACCTCAACCCTAACTACTGATAATGGTTTTCTGGAAATCCAGATATGGGGGCTCCATCAGTGGGTTTTGAGCAAAACCCACTGATGGAACTAAACTAGACCTATAGCTTTGGAAAAATATAAATTTGAGGTTATGGACACCTAAAATACTTTCTCCAACCTCATCCCTAACTATTGATAATGGTTTTTCAGAAATCCAGATATGGGGGCTCCATCAGTGGGTTTTGAGCAAAACCCACTGATGGAACTAAACTAGACCTATAGCTTTGGAAAAAATATAAATTTTAGGTTATGGACACCTAAAATACTTTCTCCAACCTCATCCCTAACTATTGATAATGGTTTTTCAGAAATCCAGATATGGGAGGTCCATCAGTGGGTTTTGAGCAAAACCCACTGATGGAACTAAACTACACCTATAGCTTTGGAAAAAATATAAATTTGAGGTTATGGACACCTAAAATACTTTCTCCAACCTCATCCCTAACTATTGATAATGGTTTTTCAGAAATCCAGATATGGGAGGTCCATCAGTGGGTTTTGAGCAAAACCCACTGATGGAACTAAACTACACCTATAGCTTTGGAAAAAATATAAATTTTAGGTTATGGACACCTAAAATACTAAAAATATTAATTTGAGGTTATGGACACCTAAAATACTTTCTCCAACCTCATCCCTAACTATTTATGTAGGGGGTTTCAGAAATCCAGATATGGGGGCTCCATCAGTGGGTTTTGAGCAAAACCCACTGATGGAACTAAACTAGACCTATAGCTTTGGAAAAAATATAAATTTTAGGTTATGGACACCTAAAATACTAAAAATATTAATTTGAGGTTATGGACACCTAAAATACTTTCTCCAACCTCATCCCTAACTATTTATGTAGGGGGTTTCAGAAATCCAGTTATGGGGGCTCCATCAGTGGGTTTTGAGCAAAACCCACTGATGGAACTAAACTAGACCTATAGCTTTGGAAAAAATATAAATTTTAAGTTATGGACACCTAAAATACTTTCTCCAACCTCATCCCTAACTATTGATAATGGTTTTTCAGAAATCCAGATATGTGAGGTCCATCAGTGGGTTTTGAGCAAAACCCACTGATGGAACTAAACTACACCTATAGCTTTGGAAAAAATATAAATTTGAGGTTATGGAGACCTAAAATACTTTCTCCAACCTCATCCCTAACTATTGATAATGGTTTTTCAGAAATCCAGATATGGGAGGTCCATCAGTGGGTTTTAAGCAAAACCCACTGATGGAACTCAACTACACGTATAGCTTTGGAAAAAATATAAATTTTAGGTTATGGACACTAAAATACTAAAAATTAATTGAGGTTATGGACACCTAAAATACTTTCTCCAACCTCATCCCTAACTATTTATGTAGGGGTTTCAGAAATCCAGTTATGGGGGCTCCATCAGTGGGTTTTGAGCAAAACCCACTGATGGAACTAAACTAGACCTATAGCTTTGGAAAAAATATAAATTTTAGGTTATGGACACCTAAAATACTAAAAATATTAATTTGAGGTTATGGACACCTAAAATACTTTCTCCAACCTCATCCCTAACTATTTATGTCGGGGGTTTCAGAAATCCAGTTATAGGAGGTCCATCAGTGGGTTTTGAGCAAAACCCACTGATGGAACTAAACTAGACCTATAGCTTTGGAAAAAATATAAATTTTAGGTTATGGACACCTAAAATACTTTCTCCAACCTTATCCCTAACTATTGATAATGGTTTTTCAGAAATCCAGATATGTGAGGTCCATCAGTGGGTTTTGAGCAAAACCCACTGATGGAACTAAACTACACCTATAGCTTTAGAAAAAAATATAAATTTGAGGTTATAGAGACCTAAAATACTTTCTCCAACCTCATCCCTAACTATTGATAATGGTTTTTCAGAAATCCAGATATGGGAGGTCCATCAGTGGGTTTTGAGCAAAACCCATTGATGGAACTCAACTACACCTATAGCTTTGGAAAAAATATAAATTTGAGGTTATGGACACCTAAAATACTTTCTCCAACCTCATCCCTAACTATTGATAATGGTTTTTCAGAAATCCAGATATGGGAGGTCCATCAGTGGGTTTTGAGCAAAACCCACTGATGGAACTCAACTACACCTATAGCTTTGGAAAAAATATAAATTTGAGGTTATGGACACCTAAAATACTAAAAATATTAATTTGAGGTTATAGACACCTAAAATATTTTCTCCAACCTCATTCCTAACTATTTATGTAGGGGGTTTCAGAAATCCGGTTATGGGGGCTCCATTAGTGGGTTTTGAGCAAAACCCACTGATGGAACTAAACTAGACCTATAGCTTTGGAAAAAATATAAATTTTAGGTTATGGACACCTAAAATACTTTCTCCAACCTCATCCCTAACTATTAATAATGGTTTTTCAGAAATCCAGATATGGGAGGTCCATCAGTGGGTTTTGAGCAAAACCCACTGATGGAACTAAACTACACCTATAGCTTTGGAAAAAATATAAATTTGAGGTTATGGACACCTAAAATACTTTCTCCAATCTCATCCCTAACTATTGATAATGGTTTTTCAGAAATCCAGATATGGGAGGTCCATCAGTGGGTTTTGAGCAAAACCCACTGATGGAACTAAACTACACCTATAGCTTTGGAAAAAATATAAATTTGAGGTTATGGACACCTAAAATACTTTCTCCAACCTCATCCCTAACTATTGATAATGGTTTTTCAGAAATCCAGATATGGGAGGTCCATCAGTGGGTTTTGAGCAAAACCCACTGATGGAACTCAACTACACCTATAGCTTTGGAAAAAATATAAATTTTAGGTTATGGACACCTAAAATACTAAAAATATTAATTTGAGGTTATGGACACCTAAAATACTTTCTCCAACCTCATCCCTAACTATTTATGTAGGGGTTTCAGAAATCCAGATATGGGGGCTCCATCAGTGGGTTTTGAGCAAAACCCACTGATGGAACTAAACTAGACCTATAGCTTTGGAAAAAATATAAATTTTAGGTTATGGACACCTAAAATACTTTCTCCAACCTCATCCCTAACTATTGATAATGGTTTTTCAGAAATCCAGATATGGGAGGTCCATCAGTGGGTTTTGAGCAAAACCCACTGATGGAACTCAACTACACCTATAGCTTTGGAAAAAATATAAATTTGAGGTTATGGACACCTAAAATACTTTCTCCAACCTCATCCCTAACTATTGATAATGGTTTTTCAGAAATCCAGATATGGGAGGTCCATCAGTGGGTTTTGAGCAAAACCCACTGATGGAACTAAACTACACCTATAGCTTTGGAAAAAATATAAATTTGAGGTTATGGACACCTAAAATACTTTCTCTAACCTCATCCCTAACTATTGATAATGGTTTTTCAGAAATCCAGATATGGGAGGTCCATCAGTGGGTTTTGAGCAAAACCCACTGATGGAACTCAACTACACCTATAGCTTTGGAAAAACCATATATGGATTTATGAAAACCATTATCAACAGTTATGGAAGAGGTTGGAGAAAGTATTTTAGGTGTCCTAAACCTCAAATTATAAATTTGTCCAAAGCTATAGGTGTAGTTTAGTTCCATCAGTGGGTTTTGAGCAAAACCCACTGATGGACCTCCCATATCTGGATTTCTGAAAAACCATTATCAGTAGTTAGGGTTGAGGTTGGAGAATGTAGATTAGGTGTCCGAAACCTCAAATTATAATTTTGTTCAAAGCTATAGTCTAGTTTAGTTCCATCAGTGGGTTTTGCTGAAAACCCACTGATGGACCTCCCATATCTGGATTTCTACAAAACCATTATCAGTAGTTAGGGGTGAGGTTGGAGAGAGTATTTTAGGGTTTAGGGATAAAATATGTAATCCAACTTGGGGGATGAAGTCAAAATATTATATGGTTAAGGGTGGTCCTGAAATAATTTTTAATTCAGGCCCACGGTGGGCCTGAATTGTCTTCATTCAGGTCCACGGTGGGCCTGAAATAAATGTATTTCAGGCCCACTATGGGCCTGAAATAAAGATATTTCAGGCCCTCGGTAAATTTGTGAAAATCATCCGAGGGCCTGAAATATTTGATAAATAACAAATTCCTCTAATCCCTCTAATTTTTAGGTTGATTTGTGGCAAATCAGATAAATATTTAATAAATAAAAATTTCCTTTTAATTTGATATGTGTTATATATTTGAAATACAAAAAATATACCTAAGTTATATGTAAAATAACTAAAAAAAAAGTGACCGTTTAGGGCCTGAAATCCTCTATTATCAGGCCCAGCAGTTAGTCAGCTTTATAGGGTCCTTGGGTCCCTAGTGGTAAGCAATCGTCTCGTAGATCCTGATTTGTTGCCATTTGAAGTTAGCGTGCTTACCTCCATTGGAGTTGTGGTGGCCGACATCCTCTTCATCGGACTAGTCGAAAGGTACGTAACCAAATTTTTTGTTTTTTTCATTTCAGTGTAGTTTTTGCTTCTGACCTAGGGTTAGCGATTGTTGCCACTCAATGACCGAATATGAGGATACCCTTGACGAACGAAATCTAAGTGTCATTTTTCCATCAGTTTCGAATAATTTTTGTTTGATGGTTCCTAAGTTCGGGATGGCTCCGAAAAGATCATCTTCAAAGCAAGCTGCTCCTAAAAATTCAAAGAAACATCAAGGTCCTGGGAGAAGTCATGGGAAAAAACAACAACCACAACGAAAAATCAAATTGCCAAGCGAGTATATGAGTTTTGCCAACAGAGGTCGAACTAAACGAATGAACTGGAAAAGTAGCCTTTGCCATTTCAAAAATTTTATAGATTCTGTTCCACCCACACCAGCACAAGAACAATTGCTTCGACAAACACCCTTTTCATGGGTCCTCGACCTCCCCACTAGTTCTTGTGTAAGACCTCAGGTTCAAAATATGTTTGATAATTGGGATGAAGAAGAAAAGAGCTTTGTGTTCCATGGGAAAAAACTCAATTTCACAAAGGTTGACCTATCACTTATTCTAGGGCTACCTGACAATGGAGAGGTAATCCAACTTGATTTTAATGAGGCCTCTAGCCAACTGTACAAGGAATATTTTGAAGATTCCAGTTGTTCTGCAAAGCATTTGGAGAAACTGATAACGAAGTCTACATCCAATGACAAGCTGTACTGTCAGATGTATATACTGTATTTTTTTTCCACAGTTCTTTTTTGTGGTACAAGCAGCACACTTGCCATTCCAACAATGTCACTCATTGATTGCGTTGATGATTTTGACAATCTACCAAACTATAATTGGTGCAATGCTCTGTACAATTTCATGGCTCCTCAGTTGGAAGCCATTGGAAAGGAGGTCACATTGAGGCGTACAACACATGTAGGTGATACAAGCCAACCGGCCAAGGTTCCCTTGCTCAAGGGTTTTCCAAATATTTTAGCTGTAAGTTAGAGTACATCTGCCTGCTAATATATGATATGATGGATACTAATTACTGAATATAATCATGTTGCAGGTTTGGGTTACTGAACATATTAGTATTGCTGCTCCTCATCATCCTTATAGATTGCCAAGAATTCTTCGCTGGAATTGACCTAATGCTCATGTAGAGAGTATCAAAAGGATGATCGACCGTGTGCCCACAAATTTAATTCTGGTTGATTTAATCCCATTTGATATAGAACTGGATTTAGTCCCTCACTACTCTCCTCCAACTGAAGCACTTGAGGTACACAGTGAGGTATTAAAGCAGGCAGCCGAAGGAAGCCAGGCTGCAGAAGATAGACTACAGGCCTTAGAGAAGGAAAGCTGCAATGAATGTATAGAAAAGCAAGAACATATTGATACCTTACAGCAACAATTAAATGTAGCTCTTAAAAGTTTGGAGGATGTGAAAATTGAGTTGGCAACAGCCGTCAGGGACAAGGATCAAATAAATGCTCAGAGCCATAGACTACTTGCTGAAAAGGATTCCCTGGTCAAAGAAAAAGATGAAATAATTGCTCAGAAGGAGACAATAATTGCTGATAAGGATTCCCAGCTTAAGGAGAAAGATGATCAGTTCAAAAGAATGATAGTTGATCAAGATAGAATCAAAGATAAGCCTGACGAGACAATCCGACAACTGAGTATACAATTGGAAAGCAAAGGCTCAGATGACCCTCAGCCACTTCCAAAAAAAATAAAATTAACTCAGGTAAGACCACCCAACGAGGACAAAGGCAAAGAAAAAGAAATTGTTCAGGATGAGGATGAGGATGAGGGAGAGGATGAAGCTGAAGATGAGGAGGCTCCTGCCCCATCAATGTCACAATCTACATCGCAAACAACACAATCTGCAACCTCTACTCAAACAAATTTATCTGATCAACAAGTTGCTAAAGGGAAAGAACTCCAAAAGGTCAAAAGCAACATCTTGAAGAAAGCCAAGGCAATTTTTAAGAAGAATAAAGATGCGGAGATTGCAGAAACATTATTAAAGCTTAGTAAATTAAAGTGAGTTAGTTGCTATTGCGGTTGCATCTATTTGTAAAACAATGATGGTTATTGTCATTCATTAATAAAATTTATTCATTCACTTTTAAATAAGGTGCTTACATTATGTTGATGTAGGTATCAATTGCAACCAGTATGGTCCAATGGGACCTTTACATTAGATATGCAATCATTTTTGACAATATTTGATTGGAATGACTACTCCTCCGGGGATTGCATAAATACTTACTGGACTATTATTGTAAATGAAGCCAAATCCTGTAACTCACCTTACCACCCCTCCATATTCTGTGGGGTGGGTTTTGAGGTAAGTAAATTAGCAACTTGGTTTATGTTTATTTTCTAGGATTGAGTCAACTAACACTTCCTTTTTAATAAACATAGGAATTGTTTGAGGTGATACATGCTGCAGCATTTGAACAAACAATTGCTACTGATACAAATAAGCCAATTAGATATATCTTCTGTCCTCTAAATAATACAGATGATCATTGGCATCTATAGATTATTGACCTGGAGGAAAGTAGTTTCCTTCATTATAATTCTCTCGGCGCCACAGAAGGGTACACAGCCAAATATGAAAAAATTGTAAGTTTTCTATTTGATATATAAACCTTTACAAAAACTATGTGATGAGCTAGAATTTTGACTAATGTAATTTCTATGTAGGTGGCGTTTTTCAAAAATTTGAACTGGTCATATTATTTGAATTGGAATAAAGGTTTGCCAAAAATATCGGGGAAAGAGTTTAATCAAATTATAGTACAAGGACCCACCCAAAGCAGATCGTAAGCTAATGTTTTTTGTTTTTGGTTTAACACTACCTAATCTTTCATGCTTGAATTTATATGCTAACAACACTGACTCATAATGCTTGTTTCAGGTTGGATTGTGCTTTCTTCATCATGCGGTTTGCTGAAAGTATGGTCTTTCAACGATCTACCAAGTTTAGCCAAAAACAAATGAAACCTTATCGTTTTCAGGTGGGATACAAAATAATGAGAGACAAGTTCTGGAAGCAAAATCTGTAATTTTTTTTTTGTTGCTACAATCCATATATGTAAGTGTAATGACAAACATTGTATATTGGTAGTTATAATGTATGTAATTGATATTGAAATCAATGGAGCATTTCTTTCGATCCTTATTTTTTTGTAATCTCTAATCTTTAAACTGTAATTGTTGTCGATAATATCAGTAATTTTTTAGGGACCTATTTTGATTTCAGGCCCACGGTGGGCCTGAAATGACATTATTTCAGGCCCAGAGTGGGCCTGAAATGATTTATTTCAGGCCCACACTGGGCCTGAAATGATATTATTTCAGGCCCTATCTGGGACTGAAATGACATTATTTCAGGCCCAGCTTGGGCCTGAAACGATTTATTTCAGGCCCAGCGTGGGCCTGAAATGATTTATTTCAGGCCCACACTGGGCCTGAAATGCTATCATTTCAGGCCCAAGCTGGGCCTGAAACATATTGTTTCAGGCACACGCCTCTTGTTGCAAAAAAATTATTTACAGTATGATTAAATATTTATACGCCAATCTTTTAAATAAATGAACATGTTGTGACCACATTTTTAAAAGATAAACAAGAAGGAGAGTACCTAAATACACATTGCATACCACAATTGAATTCCATTCACATCAAGACCTCATATTATCAGAATTTGGCACATCAGGAGGTTTGTATGATGGACCTAGCATATTTGGATTTTTCAAACCTCAATTTCAGTAGTCAGACTTTACCTAATTATTGGTATTTTAGCTAGGATATGCTATATTTCGTCTCCAAACATAGTCCTAATGATTATATAAAATTGTGTTGATACAGTATCAGTTGGCACACAACAATGATTCAACAAAGCAAAAATCAGAGGGGGTTAAACAACAGATATTCATAAAACATAGGACTTCAGGACTTCAAGTTCCTGAAATAACATTATTTTGGGTTTACAAATGATACAACTTCAATTCTGATATATTCTGCTTATATTGATTGGACACAAGGTAAAATGTATCATAATATTGAAATACTTCTATAAGTCACAACATTAACAACTAGTTCGATGTGAAGATGGATTTCAAACAAGGAGACATGAGTAGAATCAGATTTGAGCTGACAGTTAATATTCTGAGGGACATGTTTTGTAAAACTTGAGATAATGTGAATGCTGTATTGGTGATGTAAAAATCCATTGCTGTCGATTGACCTGCATTTGTATGGAAAAATCTCATTATGTGGATGTTGTTATGAATATGTAGATGTTGTTATTCTATATAATATATTGTCAACAAAAACAAAACAATTGGGTGATGTTTATTCAAATCCAGTTGCTGCACTGTTGTGTGCCAAGTGATACGGTCAGATATAATAACTGATAATGCACTGTTGTATGTCAGTTGCTGCCCTGTTGTGTGTCAAATGATCTATTCTGTCACATCTTGTAGGTAAATATAGAATATTCTGTCACATCTTGAATTTATATGCTAACAACACTGACTCATAATGCTTGTTTCAGGTTGGATTGTGCTTTCTTCATCATGCGGTTTGCTGAAAGTATGGTCTTTCAACGATCTACCAATTTTAGCCAAAAACAAATGAAACCTTATCGTTTTCAGGTGGGATACAAAATAATGAGAGACAAGTTCTGGAAGCAAAATCTGTAATTTTTTTTAGTTGCTACAATCCATATATGTAAGTGTAATGACAAACATTGTATATTTGTAGTTATAATGTATGTAATTGATAATGAAATCAATGCAGCATTTCTTTCGATCCTTATTTTTTTGTAATCTCTAATCTTTAATCTGTAATTGTTGTCGATAATATTAGTAATTTTTTAGGGACCTATTTTGATTTCAGGCCCACGGTGGGCCTGAAATCACATTATGTCAGGCCCAGAGTGGGCCTGAAATGATTTATTTCAGGCCCACAATGGGCCTGAAATGCTAGTATTTCAGGCCCAAGATGGGCCTGAAATGATATTATTTCAGGCCCTATCTGGGACTGAAATGACATTATTTCAGGCCCAGCTTGGGCCTGAAATGATTTATTTCAGGCCCAGCATGGGCCTGAAATGATTTATTTCAGGCCCACACTGGGCCTGAAATGCTATCATTTCAGGCCCAAGCTGGGCCTGAAACATATTGTTTCAGGCCCACGCCTCTTGTTGCAAAAAAATTATTTACAGTATGATTAAATATTTATATGCCAATCTTTTAAATAAATGAACATGTTGTGATCACATTTTTAAAAGATAAACAAGAAGGAGAGTACCTAAATACACATTGCATACCACAATTGAATTCCATTCACATCAAGACCTCATATTATCAGAATTTGGCACATCAGGAGGTTTGTATGATGGACCTAGCATATTTGGATTTTTCAAACCTCATTTTCATTAGTCAGACTTTACCTAATTATTGGTATTTTAGCTAGGATATGCTATATTTCGTCTCCAAACATAGTCCTAATGATTATCTAAAACTGTGTTGATACAGTATCAGTTGGCACACAACAATGATTCAACAAAGCAAAAATCATAGGGGGTTAAACAACAGATATTCAGAAAACATAGGACTTCAGGACTTCAAGTTCCTGAAATAACATTATTTTGGGTTTACAAATGATACGACTTCAATTCTGATATATTCTGCTTATATTGATTGGACACAAGGTAAAATGTATCATAATATTGAAATACTTCTATAAGTCACAACATTAACAACTATTTTTTTTAAAGAATACTATACATTCAGTTATCCTCCTTACAAAATAAATACTTTCATCAGAAAATTTCTGCAATACATAAACCAATTAACTCAAGACCTTGGGGCTGGCGGCATTCTACATGTCCTTTTATTATGGCCAAGTTGTTTGCACCGGCTGCATTTAAGTTTCACCTTGCCATTGTGTCTTGACTTAATCTGTGCCTTCTTTCGTCTACCAGGCTGCACAAGGCTACGGGGACATCGAACTGTAATGTTGTTTACTCCACTAGGCCAAAACTGCTTGCTTCTACAAGGGTAAATACGATCCATGTAAACCCACTTCCAAGTTTCAGAATAAAAATAATGCTCACAATATCGAAGTGTATCGATGTTCCTGTGAATTATTACAGCTATAGCATGTGAGCAAGGGAGTCCTGAAATTTGAAACTCCCCACAATGACAAAACTTTTTTTCCAAATCAACAATGTATGAAGTGCCCCATGTTTCTACCTCCATTTCTGATTGAGAGTAAGGGTGAACCTTATAAGCTCTAGCTTTCTCTCTCCTTGATTCCATTTCTTTTGTAGCATGAGGTGTCAAAGCAACATGCCATTTGGAGACTTCCTCTCTACGGTTATAGAACCATTGAGCTACCTTTCTTCTTGTATTATCAATTAACTTATTTATGGGAAGCTCACATGTAGACTTAAACAAAGCATTCAAGCTCTCCACACAATTCGTGGTAAGCATTCTGTACCTTCTCCCAGTAAAGTGTGCATTTGCCCACCTTTTAGGGTCAATGTTCTGAAGCCACTTATGAGCATCTGGATGTTTTTCAAGCATTGTCTGCATTATCATATCATATTGGAGTGTTGTGTTGGCTCGAGCTGCTGCCCAAAACAAACCTACACCAGCTATACTTCCAGTATTAGTTACCATATTACAAGACATGTGGTGGCAACAAAAAGCATGATCCGCGTTCGTGAATACGTTTCTGACTGCTGATATAATGCCCCGATGTCTATCTGATACTATGGTGAGTGAGCGATCATCAACAGCAAAGAACCTCTTTGTATGCTCCAAAAACCACTCCCAAGCAGACCCACATGTTGGGGACGAGATGGCTAGAGAGAGGGGGGTGAATATAGCCAATCGCTTTTTCTTTGAAGAGCTTAGCAAGATTTCTGCACTTAAACTATCAGCAGCACAGCGGAAGAAGCAAAGTAAAAGCAAAGCAATGCAGTAAACAAAAACAGAGATGAAGGCTAACAATCGACAGCTACCAAGATCGCTAACAAGAGGGTTTACAAGGTTCGGGGATAACTTGCCTCTACTCCTTGGCGTGCCCTTAAGGTGGGCGATCCCTTGATCGTCGGCAGATCAAGCCCCGGTGATCACCGGATATAAAGCAACCTCCTTCTCGGTGGAGAAACCTCTCCACAGCGTTTCAATCACAGATAAGTGTTTAAGCTTAATGAAACAACAAGAAAGATCTTACTCAAACCCTCGGCAAGGACAGGAACACAGCAGGCTTCCTTGAGCTCCACCCAGTGGCGATCTCACGCAAGAACCCTCTTCGTGTCTTCCCACTGTTGGACTCCAAGCTCCTTGTTCCCTCCTTCAAGGCTCAAGTAAAGGATGATTGCTTCTCAATCGCTTGCTCAGAATGATGGAAAACTCAAGAACAACAAGCTTGATGTGGAGAACTCAAAGCGCAGGAACTCAAGAGCACAAAACTGAAGAACTCGAACTCTGCTTCACCGAAGCTATCTCTCGTTCCTTTTGTTTCTCCACTAAGCGACAAGTGACCTCATCTCTAGCAGCCTCCAGCTGCCTCACTGCCAATGCCCCAGCTACACTGAACCCTAACTGAACTTCCTGAGCTCCCTCAGCCAAGCTTCAGTCAGCGGCTTCAGTCCTGCAGCTCCAGCCGTTGCAACCTGAGTTGAGAAAGGGACAAACCTACTCTAAGGAAAGCCCTCTTTGACTTCTCCTTGAGTGTTTGAATCCTCCCCTGTCACCTGTAACTTAATCAGATTGTTAGAGCAGTAAATCAAATATCAGAGGTAAGTGGCAGCAAATCAGATACGTTCAGACGCGATCAGAGCGTCTGACAGTGCAATTTGAATTAAAGTGATCGGTCACCTGACCGATCAGAGAGCCTCCTGATCGGTCACCAGACCGATCAGGCTGGTTCCAGACCGATCAGGCTACGCCCTGATCGATCCCCAACGCTCAATCAGAAATTGCGATTTCTTTGAGATTCTCCTGGACCGATCACCAGACCGTGGATCGTTCACCGGACCGATCCACCCTTATATGGGGCGATTTTTGAGTTTCGCAGGCTAAGCCTTCTGATCGGTCAACTGACCGATCAGGATGTCACCTGATCGGTCAGCAGTCCGATCAGGTCATCACCAGACCGATCAGGAACCGTCCTGATCGATCTTAGTGAGGAGCCCGCGAAGCTGGATCGTTCACCAGAACGATCAGCACAGTGATCCTGATCGGTCATCAGACCGATCAGGAGCAGTTCAGCAAGTGAACTCAACCTCACTGCTTGCTCCCTGATCGGTCACCAGACCGATCAGGAGCCAGTCAATGGGTGAAACGCATACTCCCTGATCGGTCACCAGATCGATCAGGAGCGACACAGTAGGTTCCCAACCTCACTGTGTGCTCCCTGATCGGTCACCCGACCGATCAGTCATCGCTGGATCGGTCACCAGACCGATCCACGAAGGAGCAGCGTGCCAGAATCCCTGATCGATCACCAGACCGATCCAGGGACTCAAACTCAGCCCTCCAAGCTAAGTTTCCATCCACCTTAGCCCTCCAAGCTAAGGATTTTCCATCTAACTCTCCAAGTTGGGAATTTGCACCTAACCCTCCAAGTTAGGACTTTTCACCTAGCCCTCCAAGCTAGGACTTTTCACCTAGCCCTCCAAGCTAGGACTTTTCACCCAACTCTTCCGAGTTAGAACTTCATCCAACCTAGCCCTCCAAGCTAGGCACCTGACCCTCCAAGCCAGGACTTTTTCACCTAATCCTCCAGGATGGGAATTTGCACCTAACCCTCCAAGTTAGGACTTTTCACCTAGCCCTCCAAGCTAGAACTTTTCACCCAACCCTTCCGAATTAGGACTTTTCCAACACCTAGCCCTCCAAGCTAGGATTTTTCACACCTAACCCTCCAGGTTAGGATTTTCCCAACACCTAGCCCTCCAGGCTAGAATCCTCCATATCATGCCTAATCCTCGATCAGGACTTAATCATAATCATCAACCTAGCCCTCCAGGCTAGAATCCTCCATATCATGCCTAATCCTCGATCAGGACTTAATCATAATAATCATAATCATCAACCTAAACTAAAATCGTTGTCAACACCAAAACAACAATCAGGGCCAGACTGCATCAACAATCTCCCCATTTTTGTTGTTTGACAACCCGATTTTAAGTTTAGGGATTCTCAATCAATTTTCCAAATTTAGAATCATAGGGGAATCTAGATCCTCCCCCTACAACATGATCATTCTAAACTTAACCAATCCACACTCTCCCCCTTTGTCGAACACCGAAAAGGGGCAAGAGGGACTGTTAAGATTAAAACAAACTCCCCCTCAACCCTAGAGGTATCCAAACTCAACAAAGATGTGATATTTGATGGATAATCATACGAACACATGTGAAAAAGATATAGCAAGACATAGCAATCACATGCATCATATGAGTATGAGGTATCAGATCACAGAGCATGCTATAATATTCATAGACATAGCAGTGTAAGCATGAACATGGCAATGGATCAAAGATGCAGATCATAGTCATATAAACATGACATCAACAATAAACATGCTAATATCAGATAAGTATGTGAAGCAAAGTAGCAAGTAGAAAATATCCAGACAAGTAGCATAATACATGTGACACAAGGTCACAACAATCAAGTCACAGAGCATACAGCCCTGAAGTCATACAACATCGTCATCAGAATCATCAATATATATGATATCCCCGGGTGAAGGGCCACTGGGGGACGCACCATCAGGAAACGTATAATGATACCATTCTTCATACCATCTGTCCTGGAATGCGCTCATCTCAGAGACATCAGATGCTAGGGTATCAAAACGGCGATCAAAAGACTGGAACTTGGAGCTGACCTCCTGTCGCCAAAGCTCGGAGATGTGTAGCTCGCCTTTTATCTTTCGCTCTATCTCCGCAACCTGCCAACTGAGGTCAGGAGCCCACTCATCATAATCTGCAGTAATATCTGGCGTCCCCTGGTCATGAACTGCTTGCGATGGCTCCCCCACTCGGTTGCGATCCTTCCACCTCAGCCCCTCGGTCCCGAGAACGATGCCGGACTAAGCAAGCATACGACGATCTAGGCGGCAGTCTTGTCGATTCATCGGCACAATTTGGCCCTGTGAAACGTCGATGCCAACCGACTCCAGCCAGGCAGTGATGATATGGCCGAATGGCATGTAGACTGACTGGGATAACGACATACTGTGAACGAGGATAGAGAGATAGACTGACACTACTGGGTCAAAATCCAACTGCTGATGCATCCTGTAGAGCATCAAGCAGTGAAATGGTTGAATCCCATCAAGGTGCTTCGAAGTAGTTGGAAGGAGACAGTTGGTGATGATTTTAAACAACACATAGTCAACCGGGGACAGACGAAGAGCAGGGAAAGTGGGAAAGGCACGGGTCCGCTCACCAGAACCCTCCGGCCTGGGATGACCTAGGAAGTACTCGTAGATGGAATCGGGAGTTACTCCATTGAAGGAAACTGGAAGAGGATTAGGAGGAAAGGGTAGAGAAAGAAATCATTCTTTGACCTGCGACACCCGAGAAAATCAGTGAAAATAGATCGATTGAATTCAAGATCAATACCGGCCACACGGGTCCTCTACCCCGTGCTCCATCCCGTGCCCCCTACACTCACCATATTGTTATAGAATTCAGAGACCAAGTCAAGGTTGATTGACCTTTCAAGATAAAGAATGGATTGGAGATTATAATATGTGATAATGTGTCGGATGGATGGGCAATGCTCATAGATGAAGGAGTGGTCGATAGTTCTACATGGTATTAATTTGAAACTGTAACACTGGAATTTGAAAGCAAGACCAAGACTCCGAAACCGAGTAAGTTGAGGTGGTGGAGGCCTTTGAGAAGATGTAGATGATGAGGAAGTCTTTCCCCTCGAACTTCCCTCCACGACCTCCTTTCCCTTAGACGACTTTCTAAGGAGGTTTGAATTGATCATGACACAGGATTCAAATAATTTGACAAGATCGATCATACAAAACAAGAATTGATCATATAGGATCATACCCAATCAAAAGATAGATAGATGCGATCATTGACATAAGGTGAGAAGGTAAGTTCACAGTGGGCAAAACATGATCATGGTACACCACCAAGAACAAGAACAAAAACTTGATTAGCTTCATAAACAAGCATTATAGACTGATATGAATGAAAAAACCAAAGCAAAAGCTTACTTTGGTGCCATCGTTGTCGTTTTTGGAAGTTGAGAGGAAGAAAACGTGCGCAGAAAAATACTCCCGGCGCAGAACTGGTCGCAGGGTTGTTCCGCGAGGGAGACGTCACGGGCCTCGGAAGATCTTCTCAGAGCCACCAGAGCACACTCGCAAGAGGAAGAGGAAGGCACTGAGGAGGTTTCTCACGAAGCAAAGGATGCACGAGTGGGAGGTTTTCGGCGCTAGGGTTCGGCCGATAAGAGTTTTCGCGAAGTTAATCGGTTGGTGGATCGGTCCACCAACCAGAATTTAATGCATCTGAACGGATCACCGTTCGATCTGATCGCTCCCAGACCGATCAGGCTATATCCTGATCGGACTGGCCTGGTCCTGATCGGTCGGATGACCGATCAGACGCGCTCCTGATCGGTCGGGTGACCGATCAGGATACGATCAGTAGGGTCCGGAGAGAAACCTCTGAGCTCCCTGATCGGTCTGTGGACCGATCCCCACAGGGTGCCAGATCGGTCTAGGGACCGATCCAGGCTAGCTCAGTACACTTAGTCAAATTCCGAAAGATCACGGCTTGCCTCGCCGAACGGTCTGCGGATCGAACACCACAGGAAGAAGCCAGATCAGTCCAGCGACCGATCAGCCCTATGCCTGATCGGTCCGGTGACCGATCAGGGTTCCTGATACGAACTGAAATGTTCAGTTTCAGAACTTCTGAATTTTCCAAACGATATTTGATGGACTTTGTCGAACTTGGACATGATCCCATGACTAGAATTGATCCCTGAACAAGAATCAAAGGTCCTTATAGGTTCAACAATCACTTTGACCCATACAAATGGAGTCAAACTCACACAACAATCAATCAAAATTCAACCAAGTTTTGATTCCAAATTCAAGTTTCCAATCAAGTTACCTTGATTGGAATGTCCAAGTATGATCATGGAGCCATATACACATATGTTATGCAATGGTTTTCCCCATACTTGGTCACCACCGTGATTATTATCTCGTCAACTTAATTTCTCAAGTGATACAATGACATTTTGAGAAATTGAGTTGAACCTAACATCTGACCCCATATCTAGCAAACAAAAACGTTTTGGTAAACCTTATAGTTTGTGTGAGATGTTCCCAAAGTTACCCAATTGTTCCCAACAATTTAGAAATAATCATGAAAGGTTTTGAATATAATTTGAAAATCATGAAGCGCGACACATTTCCAATTCCCGTCTTAGGAAACTAAATTCATTTTCGGGAAGTGGTTTAGAGAAAATGTCAGCTAGGTTTGACTTTAACTCTACATGTGAGAGTATGATGTTCCCCCTAGCTACATGATCCCTAATGAAGTGGTGTCTTACTTCAATATGTTTCGTCCTAGAATGATGGACTGGATTCTTGGTTAAGTTGATTGTGCTAATGTTATCACATAACACTTGCACACCCTTGTAACTTAATCCATAGTCCTCTAAGGTGTGAATCATCCACAACAATTGCGATATACTCTCTCCCATGGCGATATATTCTGCCTCAGTAGTGGAAAGAGCAACACAATGTTGCTTCCGACTCGACCAACTTACTAAGGACGAACCTAAGAATTGGCAGCCCCCACTAGTGCTCTTCCGGTCCAACTTACATCCAGCGTAGTTGGAATCCGTATAGCCCATCAAATCAAAAGATTCGGTACGGGGATACCAAAGACCTACACCAATTGTGCCCTTGAGATATCTCAAAATTCGCTTAATAGCAATTAGGTGAGATTCCTTGGCACATACTTGATACCTAGCGCACATACCCACAGCAAATAGGATATCTGGTCGACTAGCTGTGAGGTATAGCAAACTACCTATCATGCTTCGATATTGAATTAGATCAACGGGTTTACCACTTTCATCATTGTCTAATCTTGTGTTTGTAGCCATGGGAGTGGTTACCTCTTTCGAATCACTCATATTGAATTTTCGAAGCATTTCATGTGTATACTTTGATTGGTGCACATGGATACCATCGCGAGTTTGCTTGATTTCAAGTCGAAGGAAGAAAGTCAACTCTCCCACTAGACTCATTTCAAACTCACTCTCCATGTGTCCAATGAACTCATTTAAATAGCCCTTATTGTTTGAGCCACAGATTATGTCATCGACATATACTTGGGCTACAAATATATTGTCACCATCTCTTCGAAGAAATAGTGTAGGGTCTATTTGACCTCTGACGAAGCCCTTTTCAATCAAGAATGTCGACAACCGCTCATACCAAGCCCGGGGTGCTTGTTTAAGGCCATAGAGTGCCTTTTTAAGCTTGAACACGTGGTTTGGATATTCGGTACTCTCAAACCCCGGAGGTTGTTCGACATAGACCTCTTTCTTAATCAAACCATTTAGGAAGGCCGATTTGACGTCCATTTGAAATACTTTGAAGCCACGATGTGCTGCAAATGCAAGCATCAATCGAATGGACTCTAATCGTGCCACGGGAGCATAAGTCTCATCATAATCAAGGCCTTCAACTTGACTGTAGCCTTTGGCTACTAAGCGTGCCTTGTTTCTAATGATTTCTCCCTTGTGGTTCAATTTGTTCTTGAAGACCCATTTGGTTCCAATAATGGTGGTCCTCTTAGGTCTAGGGACTAAGTCCCAAACTTGACTCCTCTCAAATTGACCTAGTTCATCTTGCATCGCGATAATCCAATCGGGATCATTCAATGCTTCATCAATTTTTCTAAGTTCAATTTCGGAAATTAGAGCAACTTCATTAGCCTCATTCCGGAAGAATGATCTAGTCCTAACCCTTTGATGGATGTCTCCAACAATTTGGTCTTGGGGATGACTAGTGGCTAATCTAGTTTGCCTTGGTGTTGGTGGTGCTTCTTGAACGGGTTCACTAGACACAGGTTCAACCTCAGGATCCGGCTGATCAATGAGTTGTCTAGGCTCGCCGTCATCAGACTCATCACCATCAACAACACTTGGAGTTTTATTCAAACTAAGTCTCCTTAGTTCGAGTTGGACTCCTTCTACATTTGATGGACCCCCGGCAACGGCGCCAAAAATTTGATGGACCCAAAATGACTGTCACGAATGTGGGTCTCAAATTTAGAAATTTATAAATGTGCTGGAAACCCTTTTTGCAATCAAAGAAGAAAAGCGTAGTAAAGGGGCCACAGGTCGTATTTTTCCAAGGACTAGTTCAAGTTGTTCAATTCGTGCTCGAGTTATGTGTCGTTAATATCTTTGGGTTTTCAAATAAAATGTGGTTTTGTTTGCAAATTAAAGATGTAAACACAATGAAAAGAAGTGAACTCAACTAAACAAACTTAAACAAAGTAATAGCAACGAAGGATTCAATTAATGAACATTCAAATCAACTAAAGCACTTAACTGGTTTTATAGAACAAATCTGATATAAAATGTAAAACAAATGCTAAGCAAAACGAAGCAACTCGATGACTAAATTCTTGATTCACCAATCGAATTTTAGGGAAACAAACACAAGCTACAAGATTTAGAAGCAAACAATGCAAACTTGGATAAGAAAATTCAGAAACAGCCAAACGAAAAGAACTAACTGAATTCAACCCTTAGCTCACTAACAATTGCAAGGAATTTGTTAACAATCAATTCAGTAGTTCAATCTTGATACAAAGTAGAAAAGAAAATGAATTAGACTTGATACTCAAGGAAAAAGACTAATGTGCCATTAGCTGAACTAAATGCAAAGTATAAACTGATACAAGCAAATGCAGAAACTGATCAAATTCGGCTTAGAAAGGTAAACTAACAATGGACTGATATGCAGGTCTGGCAGAAGAAATGCAGTAGCACAATTTCAAAGCAAATGCAGAAATGTCCAGGGCAGACAGATTTCAGAAATGCATTAAAGTTGATTTGCATAGCAAACACGCAAGGCAATCTAAGTGTGAGTGAATATCCTAGTGTCGAACAAGATGTATAAGATCTAATTTTACTGATGAAAACATAAGAGAGCTACAACTAAATCTTGCAAAACTGGTTCTGAAATTTATCTGCAGGAATGGATTCTCTGCAACTACTGAACAGAAATTCAGAAATTCTAATTTGATTTCTATGCAAATGAGACAATCTTCCAAGTGAATTTATGAAGAACAACTAAGCTCACTTGATACAAGAATTAGGACATCCAATTTGGAACTGATACAAGGGAGAAAACTTGATACACAACTTGCAAAAATGAAACTTACAAGACTGATACGCAAAACAGAGACAGAAATTTCAGATTCGAAACTGAGTTCAGAAATGAATCTATGCGGAATAAAAGGATCTAATTCCAATCATTCATTACTCAATCAACTTAACTAACTAGCATTCAAATTTGGAAAGCTTCCAGCTACAAAAACCGATCCAATCAAGCTGATGCGGAATTTTAGAAACTATAGCAGAAACATCAAATAAAGAAACTGATACATGACTGGCACGCAACTTCAAGTTTGATACTCAAGCAACAAAAAGAAATTTAACTGAATTTGAGTACGATTGATCACTTAACAATATTCCTATCTAGTTTACTTGCAGAATTAAACCTAACTTAAGTAGCAGCGATTCAAAAATGAAACTAACAGCTGGAAAGAGAAAAAAACAGAACAGAACTGTGTTTGCTGAAATTGAAATTACAGCTATGAAAACAAAAGAAATGCGATTAAAACTAAGCCTCGATCATTTCTTGATTCAAGACCACCTTGTTCGTCACGCAAGGGCAAGCCAAGAACCCTTAAACTCACAAATCGCTGGGAATTAGCTCCAATTTCAGATCTGATCACAGATTCGCGCACAGCTGCAAATCAGTGATTAAATCTCCATAGAAACCTCCTCCGAGGATCCAGATCTTGCTCCAAGATGCTGATCGAGTTGGTCACGCCTCTGATTGAAAGAAATCGCGAAGAAAAATGAAGGAGAACTGAAGAAGAACGAAGCTGAGCTGCGAAGACGCGACGACGAGATCTGCCGAGGGAATTTCCGATTTAAACTTAACCCATTTAATTTGAACGGCTGAGATTAATCCCGCTTCATCCAACGGTGGATCCTCGTCCGATTTGATTCAAAATTTCCAGATCTTGATCAGAGGTCAGGATCATCCTCGGGGTAGCTCAGATCTGCCAGATCTATAGCGGATGGTTCAGATCAAGCTGATGTTTGAAATGGATGGTCTAGATCACTCTGATCGTGATCCAATGGCTAGATGATCTCCGATTGGGCTGAAACTTTCAGATTTTGATCTGATCTCTCGATTAAACTTAACCCCAGCTCGGATCTGCCAAAAGTTATCAGATGGTCTAGATCTAACCGTTCTCTCATCGGACGGTCCAAATGAATCGGAACTTGATTACTTGATCCAGTCCACTTTGACTCAACTTTGACCTAACATTACCTAGGTCCATGATCCTTCCAAGCCTACAAAAGTAGATCAAAAATTTAGTGACAAAACAACTCAAATATAACAAGATTTACAATTAGGTCCAAAAAGGGTATAAATCCTAAAACCTAGGGTGAATCCACAATTTCACAAGTAAAATATGAGTCAAACACAGATTTAAGCATATAAAATGATCAATAAAATGACACTTATCAACTCCCCCACACTTAAGCTTGAGCGTCTCGCGAAAAGTACTAAATATGTATCCCCTAGGTTATTCCCAAACATGAGTAGAAGCAATTGAAAAGAAATTACCTAGGGTTGTCAATTCTCAAAAATCTAAACTCTATAGACTAGTACCTTGTCCTTAAATCAACAACTTAACAAATTCAACCTTCATGAGTCATTGAGATGAATTTCACTCTCTGGACCTTTCAAGGTAATTTTTGGTGGCTCTCCTCCTAAGTGCTAAGTTCATGATGAAAATGGAGCTCACTCATACACACATGCTTCTTGCACTACCATAAGCTTGCTTATTATCTACTCTCTACCATTTTTCAAGATTAGAATCAATCATCTATAAAAGTTTATTCAAAAGTAAAAGAAATAGGAAATGGTAGAAATGGAATAAAAGCAAAGTAAATAGCTAATTTGAATGAAATGGAAGACTTGGATGTTCAAGGATATTCTTGATGCATTTTCGCCCTCCTTTCAGTCCATATAATGAAGTCAAAGTGTGATGAAGTGATGCTTTGCAATGCCCTTCAAAAATCTTATGAAAAGTATTCAATAATTCCTTTGTGTCAATTTCCTCTTGTGTGCCAACTTGCTCTTCTTTCTTTTTTTTTCTGAATTTTCTTTTCTTTTTCTTTCTCTCTACTGAAATCAGAATGATATGGAACTCAGCTCTGATCTAGATGAGAATCTCCACTGATTTCATGGTGCCAAGTTCTCAATTGTGTGCCACTTGCTTCTTTGTTTCTTTGTTTTTCCAACTGTTTTTTTTTTCTGTTTTTTTTTCAGGCTGCGTACTTACTGATTATTCTGCATCTTCTCCTTATTCATTCATGGTGTGATCAGCTTCCAAACTTCTCCCAGATCTAGAGCACTCAAGAAACCAAACTCAAAATTCTGTTTTTTTTTTCTGTTTTCCCACTGTTTTGCTTTTCTGATTTTTTTTTTTTTTTGTTGGCAGCTACAACTTGCTAATTTGGACAACTCCACACTTAACTTGTAAACCTTACAATTCACTGATGTTTCGCGGCAATTAACCTCGAATTACAATGGAAAATCCACATGCTTCACTTGAGAATCAAAGCTCAACAATTTCAAATCCCATCCATGGCACACTCACTTTCAAATTGATACCAACTGTTTGTTTCTTTTTTTTTTTCAAATTCTAGCAACCCTTGCGCTGATTTCAGAAATATATAGCTGCAATTCAGCTACTAGAAGAGTGGCCGACACAATTCATAGCATTTCTTCCATTTTGGCACAAAATCCTTAATTTTTCCTTACACAGATTTTTTTTCTTCACTTGTTTCCACCTTGTTCGGATTTCTGCACACCATTCCCTGCCTCAAATCAAACTTTACAACTCATTCCAAACCTCAGCAAAGTGTTGCCAATTTAAGACTTCCATAATGTAGGATCAGATGCACGTGAGAGGGGGGGTGAATCACGTGCGTTTTAAAAAATATATTTTTTTTTGAGTAAAGAGAATGTGTTTGTAGAATCGTGCACAGCGGAAACGAAAGAAACGATTATAAAAAACGAACACACAAACACGAACGAGTTTTACTTCGTTCGGAGCCTTCGGCGACTCCTACTCGAAGGCCCAGGTCCCTCGGACCTTTCCTGTGGGCAATTCACTAAAACTCTCTACCGGAGTCCCCCGGTAGAGTAGGCGAATACAGACGATAGAGAGTGTGACAACCCCACACTCTCTAATAGAAATGAGCACAGAAAATGCAGTAATAAAATCGTTTACCAAAAGAAATTTGTCTGAATGAACTTGGATGTTGGCTTCGGTCCCTCCGGCAGAAGTTGGACGTGCTCGCGTCGGAATTTTTGTCGCCGGAAGGAGGAGTAATTGATGTGCACAGTTTCGATGAAGAAGACTTTAAACTAAGATGTTAATTTCAGCAATTAACTTCATGCCCCTTACACTTGTGCACTTGCTGCCTTTTATAGATGGTCTTGAGGCGATAAATTTTATCCAGATCCAAACTTTTCGCTGACTTTATCCACGGTGGAAAAGTACGGAAGAGCACAAATTAATCCATTGCGTGGCTTCGATTTAGCAATTAGAGGAGTAACCATCAACTTGTAAATTAATTTAAATGAAATGTTATCCTTTAGCTAGACACCTTTAGATGAGTGAAATTCAAATGGGTTGTAAAAAAAATCATATTACAAAGTTTAAACAACTTCACGTGCATGGATTTATTAATGAATAAAAAATAATATTTTATTAGTACTACTTTAGCAAGATTAAAATAAAAACAAATCAATTAAATAAAACATTATTATTATATGTAGAAATAATTTTATCCTCTAATAAAACTTCAAATTAAACTGAAGAAAATAATGAAGAGTAATTTTGCAAAAAAGTCCCTGCAAAACCAAGTTAGTCCAATAAAAAATTAATCATGTAAAACAAGGTTAGCACAATTTTATTTGGACTAAAATAAGATACAATTCTAAGTTAATTAGATCCTGTCTCCCAGACCAGGATCTAACCAGGACTCAACTTAGATCACCTAAATGGGTCTAAGTTGGACCGCGCCTAAAGTCCAAGATTGGACTCGTCCTCACTGGGTCGCTCCTCCAGTGACTTACATTACTTACCCATTGTGCAGTTTTACTTGACCTCTTGACCCACCAGGACTTCCTGCCAGAACTCAACCATCCTAGACTTTCCGCCAAGTCTCAACCAACTTGGTCTTCGACCAGTTGTCAACCCAACTGGACTTTCCGCCAGAGCTCAACCACCCTGGACTTCGGCCTGGTGTCTGGTCCTAAGTCTTTCAACCCTGCACACTTGGTAAAGAGGTTAAACACACAACACGTCTAACTTTGACCTATTTGTCATTCATCAAAACTTGAGTTTGACCGTTAGTGCAAACTGCACCAACAATCTCCCCCTTTTTGATGCAATGACAACCTAGGTTAAAGTTAGAGAAAAAACTAGCAGATACATGCAAGTAAATAAAAAAATAAGCATGAAAGTACAGGGTGCAAAATTAAGTAGCAAATAGAATTTTCTAAGCTTTAACCCTACTCTCCCCCTTTGTCATTCATCAAAAAAACATACGTATATTAAGTTACGAAGAGTAGGATCCAAAGCTAAGTGATAGGGAAAACTAGACTTAGGCAAAATAGATTAAGATAAATAGCCTAAGTGAAAAAAGGAACTCCCCCTAAATCAATTAACTTAGCTTTCAAAGCTAACAAATAGTTTTCAACAACATTATTTTTCAAATGAATTAGAAATATTTTCAAAGTTAAGCTTGACAATCTTTTTAAAAGAAAATATATAAAAATTTCCCAAATAATACATATTTTTCAAAGCCAAAAGAAACTTTGCTACTGAGCTTTAACTTAGAAGAAGGAAGATATTCTAAGAATAAGCTTTAAAAGTTTCAAGACCATTATTCAATTTTTAAAACTAATTTTTCAAGAATATGCCTTAGATTCTTTTGAAAATAGTTATACTTTAAAAGTAATATCATAGACTTAATCAAACTATTCTTAAAATTAATTTTCCAAGTTAGTTTGAGCTCCCCCTTAACTTGACAAGCCCTTAGAATTCCTTGTCAATTTCAAGGTAAACATTCTATTATGTCCTAGGGATATCCAAACTACAAATAAAAATATTTCAAAAGAATCATTTTTGGAAGTAAATCAATCAAAATATTTTGATACTTTCTAGTATAAGAACAAGCTAATAGTGGATTTTCAAAAAACATAAGTGTTTTTATTTTAAAGTTAATTTGAAAATAGTTTATCAAAGAAAATTAGTAAAATTTGAAAAAGGAGATTTGCAAGACCCAAAAATACGGATTTTTCAATGCTAAATAGGAATTGCAAGGAACTATTTATAAGCATAATCTTAATATTTTTCAAACAAAACAGTAAAAATAAGACATGTATGACATCTCTTAAAATAGGTTTAGATATAGGGCATTTTTATTTTTAATCACATATTTTAATAAAATAGTTTAAAAGTATTTGAAGAGAGATTTTCAAGAGGATTGTTTAATATTTTGAAACAAAATTCGATATAGTAATAAAGTTATTATTATTATTTTTAAATGATAATAAGAATATCTTTGAAAGCACAAAAAAATTGAAAATAAGTTTTGAAAAGAATATAATTGAAAGAATAAAAAAGACTTTAAAGCAACAAGTATTTTTAAAACAGTTATTTTCAAATATGTTATAAGGAATTTGCCAAAAAGATGTATAGAAATATTTTCCCTCCCCCTCAACTCGATATTCTCCATAAGTCCTTAGGGGTAAGTTCGTAAAAGAACAAGCAGAAAGAGAAAAGGAAACAAAAGAGTTTTTTTTTTTGGTTAAGTTGGTTTAATTAAGGATTAGGTGTAGGCTTAATTAAGCCTTTAGTGTGGGTTTGCTTTTAGGTTTGGTTTAATTAGGTTTGGATTCATTAGATTTAAGTTTGGTTTAATTAAAGTTTAATTAGGTTAATTATATTTAAGTTTGGTTTAATTAAAGTTTTTAGTTAAGTTGGTTAAGGTTGGTTGGGTTGATAAATTTTAATTAAACATTAAAAATTAAGTTAAAGTTTTAAAATTTAATTATGATTTTAATTGAAGTAATATTTAAAGTTTAATTTTAATTACGATTAAGAATTAAAGTTTAATTTTAATTAGGATTAAGAATTAAAGTTTAATTTTAATTAGGATTCAATTTTGGTAAAATTAAATTAAGATTTAATTAAGAGTTAAAGTTTGATTTTAATTAAGATTAAGATTAAAGTTTAAATAATTAAGATTTTTAATTAAACTTAAGGTTAAGGTTTAATTAATTAAGAATTTTAATTAAGATTAAGGTTAAAATTATTAAGAATTTCAATTAAGACTAAGGTAAAATTTTAATTACAAGCTTTAGTTATTTGGGGATTAAAGTTAGAGGTATTTAAATGAAGTTTTAATAAAGGGTTGAAGTTCAATTAGGTAAAATTTTAGGGGTTAAAATTTAATTTGGTCGAATTTTAAATAAATTAAAGTTAGTTAAGATTTAATTAAAGATTCAAGGTTAATTCATTGGAGTCTGAATAAAGATTGAAATTCTAATTAATTAAGGATTAAAGTTGATTAAGGATTAAAGTTTATTAAGGATTCAAGTTTAATTAATTAAGAATTAAAATTTGATTATGTAAAGAGTTAGATTTTTAATTATATAAAATTTAATTAACGTTAAATTTTAATTTAATTAAAGTTAATTTAAGTAAAGTTTGATTATGCAAATTTTAGTTAAAGTTAAAGTAGAATTTAATTAAGGTTAATTTTTAATTTATGTTGAAATTTAATTAGATGAATTTTTAATTAAGGATTTAATTAGGTGAAAAATTAAGATTTAGATTAAATTAAAATATGATTTAATTAAGAATTTTAAAGTTTAATTTTAACATTTAAATAAGATTCAAATTTATAGATACGATTAAAATTTTAATTAATATTTAATTTGGTGAAAAGAAAGTAAAATTTTATCGGTTAAAATTTAATTAAGTAACGGTTAGGTTAAAATACCCAAGTTTCAAATTTTATTGTCTCTAATCATCTCACTCAGTCTAATATTGTCAATCAAAGGGATCCTATAGTTTGTGTGAGATGAGCTTGAATTTGATTTATAAAAGTTAGTCTGACTTTTTGTTAGATTCAGGTTTTACAAGAAGTAGTTTAAAAGTATACTTCGATAAATAGCTTCCAGGCGGGAGGCGAGGCACAAGGGCCTTCTTTGGCCGAAGCCTTATTGGAACAACAACCTCTTTCTAGGCAAAGCTGCTTAAGAAAGTTATACTTTTACCCTACCTGTTGAGACACCCTGGTCTAACAAGTCTTGGATGTGTCGAGATAGTTTCAGCTAGTTCTCCCCGAGAGTCTTTCTAGCGTACCGTTATCTCGACCCACCCTAAGTCGGTCAAGAGTCAGATTAACTTTTAAGACTAGTCCTAAGTGCCCAACTGGGCAAAGGCCGATTTTGAGGTGCCAACTAGTTTGGTGCCTCCCCTGGATTATAGGTTGAGTGCTTTGGGCTGTTAAAGTGGACTCTTAAATTTTCTTTTAATTTTGAATTAGTTAAATTTTTTAATTTGTCTTTATTAGGAATTTTTGTAATGCTTAAATTATTGTTGGGTTTTAATTTCGAATTACCCAAGTTTGTAATTTTCAGTTTTGAAGAATTGTTAATTAACTTGGGTTTATTTTCAAGTTTAATGGTTTTTGAATTTTCGATTACAATTGAACTATTAACTGAGTTAAAAACTTTATTGAGATAAACATTGATTTGATCGAGGGTTAGATTTTCACAATCTGAATTAACTTGGTCAATGTTTTGTTTAACCAAGTCAGAGTTGAGTTTGTTCTGGTCTAAAAAGTCTAAAATATTGCAGGATGTTTTTAACAAAATATGCATTTCGGGAGGATTTATAGAGATATCTAATTTATTACAAGAACCTTCTACACAGTCAGATATTTCAGAGATTTGCTCAGAATCATGCAAGACATTTGTATTAATAATACTAGGGGTATTCTTGTAATTTACCTCAATCGCATCCCCTAATTTAGTAGGCTTTACCGTTGGTTCAGGCTCGACTTTAGTTGCAAATTGGACTTGATCTTCCATCTTTAAGTTTGGTTCTGCGATTGATTTAGTAGACTCATCTTCAGCTTTAAGCTTAGGCTCATCCAGCTCCTTCAAATTCTCGTGCAATTCATTCAGCCGAGTCCATAGGTCATATGCGTTGTTATACTTTTCCAGTCTGCAGGAAATTTTGTTAGGCAAAACTGCACAAATTAATTTATTTACCTGCTTGTTCAGTTCATCATTTTGAGATTGGTATCTCAGGGCTAACACGTAGTCGAAGTCTTGACTGCCCAAGAAGATCTCCATTGATCGCCTCCAATAGTCGAAATCTTCTGGATAGTAGTGTGGGGGCTCGTTGACATTTCGCCCTTGCATCTTATTTTGCGCCATTTAGAAATCTTGCACACAAAAAATAGACCAAACAAAGTCCAAGACTAGGTCTTGGATTAGTAGTGCCGGCAGATATAATATATAAAAATAAAATGACCAACTCGAATGGTGTTGCACCAAATTCGTGTAAAATCGATCGATAAAAAAACTAATATATAAATATTGATAATAATATCAGATTTAGACTGTGAGCAAAAAAAATCACAGACAACGATAAAAACTGGATTTCCCCCGGCTCTTACGGTGGTTGCACCGATAGAGAGCGTACCAGGCTCTGATACCACTTGTAGGATCAGATGCACGTGAGAGGGGGGGTGAATCACGTGCGTTTTAAAAAATAATTGAGTAAGAGAATGTGTTTGTAGAATCGTGCCAGCGGAAACGAAAGAAACGAAAAAACGAACAAAAACACGAACGATTTTTACTTCGTTCGGAGCCTTCGGCGACTCCTACTCGAAGGCCCAGGTCCTCGGACTTTCCTGTGGGCAATTCACTAAAATCTCTACCGGGTCCCCGGTAGAGTAGGCGATACAACGAAGAAGTGTGACAACCCACACTCTCTAATAGAAATGAGCACAGAAAATGCAGTAATAAAATCGTTACCAAAAGAAATTTGTCTGAATGAACTTGGATGTTGGCTTCGGTCCCTCCGGCAGAAGTTGGACGTGCTCGCGTCNACAAGTGGGCGCCCGAGACATGCGGGGGGGCGCCCCCAATTGCGCTGCTGTCGGGGCGTTTACCTCTCCGCTGACTTTGGGTTGACTCTGGGGCGCCCGACACATCCGGGGCGCCCTGCTCAGCTACGGCCTCACTCCTTTGAGGCTCTCTGAGCTGCAGAAACACAGTCCTTCGGTCCTGCATCCAGGGTTAGTCCAAAACAAGGATAGCACAATTTTATATGGACTAAAATAAGATATAATTCTAAGTTAATTAGATCCTGTCTCCCAGACCAGGATCTAACCAGGACTCAACTTAGATCACCTAAATGGGTCTAAGTTGGACCGCGCCTAAAGTCCAAGATTGGACTCGTCCTCACTGGGTCGCTCCTCCAGTGACTTACCTTACTTACCCATTGTGCAGTTCTACTTGACTTCTTGATCCTACCAGGACTTCCTGCCAAGGCTCAACCACCTTGGTCTTCTTGCCAAGTCTCAACCAACTTGGTCTTCAGCCAGTTGTCAGGTCCCGCGGACCCAACTGGACTTCCCGCCAGGACTCAACCATCCTGGACTTCAGCCTGGTGTCTGGTCCTAAGTCTTTCAATCCTGCACACTTGGTAAAGAGGTTAAACACACACAACCCTAACTTTAACCACTTTGTCATACATCAAAACCCGAGTTTGACCGTTAGTGCAAACTGCACCAACAATCTCCCCCTTTTTGATGTATTGACAACTCAGGTTAAAGTTAGAGAAAAACTAGCAGATACATGCAAGTAAAAAAAATAAGCATGAAAGAATTAAGTAGCAAATAGAATTTTCTAAGCTTTAACCCTACTCTCCCCCTTTGTCATTCATCAAAAAAACATACGTATATTAAGTTACGAAGAGTAGGATCCAAAGCTAAGTGATAGGGAAAACTAGACTTAGGCAAAATAGATTAAGTAAGATAAATAGCCTAAGTGAAAAAAGGAACTCCCCCTAAATCAATTAACTTAGCTTTCAAAGCTAACAAATAGTTTTCAACAACATTATTTTTCAAATGAATTAGAAATATTTTCAAAGTTAAGCTTGACAATCTTTTTAAAAGAAAATATATAAAAATTTCCCAAATAATACATATTTTTCAAAGCCAAAAGAAACTTTGCTACTGAGCTTTAACTTAGAAGAAGGAAGATATTCTAAGAATAAGCTTTAAAAGTTTCAAGACCATTATTCAATTTTTAAAACTAATTTTTCAAGAATATGCCTTAGATTCTTTTGAAAATAGTTATACTTTAAAAGTAATATCATAGACTTAATCAAACTATTCTTAAAATTAATTTTCCAAGTTAGTTTGAGCTCCCCTTAACTTGACAAGCCCTTAGAATTCCTTGTCAATTTCAAGGTAAACATTCTATTATGTCCTAGGGATATCCAAACTACAAATAAAAATATTTCAAAAGAATCATTTTTGGAAGTAAATCAATCAAAATATTTTGATACTTTCTAGTATAAGAACAAGCTAATAGTGGATTTTCAAAAAACATAAGTGTTTTTATTTTAAAGTTAATTTGAAAATAGTTTATCAAAGAAAATTAGTAAAATTTGAAAAAGGAGATTTGCAAGACCCAAAAATACGGATTTTTCAATGCTAAATAGGAATTGCAAGGAACTATTTATAAGCATAATCCTAATATTTTTCAAACAAAACAGTAAAAATAAGACATGTATGGCATCTCTTAAAATAGGTTTAGATATAGGGCATTTTTATTTTTAATCACATATTTTAATAAAATAGTTTAAAAGTATTTGAAGAGAGATTTTCAAGAGGATTGTTTAATATTTTGAAACAAAATTCGATATAGTAATAAAGTTATTATTATTATTTTTAAATGATAATAAGAATATCTTTGAAAGCACAAAAAAATTGAAAATAAGTTTTGAAAAGAATATAATTGAAAGAATAAAAAAGACTTTAAAGCAAAAAGTATTTTTAAAACAGTTATTTTCAAATATGTTATAAGGAATTTGCCAAAAAGATGTATAGAAATATTTTCCCTCCCCCTCAACTCGATATTCTCCATAAGTCCTTAGGGGTAAGTTCGTAAAAGAACAAGCAGAAAGAGAAAAGGAAACAAAAGAGTTTTTTTTTTTTTTTGGTTAAGTTGGTTTAATTAAGGATTAGGTGTAGGCTTAATTAAGCCTTTAGTGTGGGTTTGCTTTTAGGTTTGGTTTAATTAGGTTTGGATTCATTAGATTTAAGTTTGGTTTAATTAAAGTTTAATTAGGTTAATTATATTTAAGTTTGGTTTAATTAAAGTTTTTAGTTAAGTTGGTTAAGGTTGGTTGGGTTGATAAATTTTAATTAAACATTAAAAATTAAGTTAAAGTTTTAAAATTTAATTATGATTTTAATTGAAGTAATATTTAAAGTTTAATTTTAATTACGATTAAGAATTAAAGTTTAATTTTAATTAGGATTAAGAATTAAAGTTTAATTTTAATTAGGATTCAATTTTGGTAAAATTAAATTAAGATTTAATTAAGAGTTAAAGTTTGATTTTAATTAAGATTAAGATTAAAGTTTAAATAATTAAGATTTTTAATTAAACTTAAGGTTAAGGTTTAATTAATTAAGAATTTTAATTAAGATTAAGGTTAAAATTATTAAGAATTTCAATTAAGACTAAGGTAAAATTTTAATTACAAGCTTTAGTTATTTGGGGATTAAAGTTAGAGGTATTTAAATGAAGTTTTAATAAAGGGTTGAAGTTCAATTAGGTAAAATTTTAGGGGTTAAAATTTAATTTGGTCGAATTTTAAATAAATTAAAGTTAGTTAAGATTTAATTAAAGATTCAAGGTTAATTCATTGGAGTCTGAATAAAGATTGAAATTCTAATTAATTAAGGATTAAAGTTGATTAAGGATTAAAGTTTATTAAGGATTCAAGTTTAATTAATTAAGAATTAAAATTTGATTATGTAAAGAGTTAGATTTTTAATTATATAAAATTTAATTAACGTTAAATTTTAATTTAATTAAAGTTAATTTAAGTAAAGTTTGATTATGCAAATTTTAGTTAAAGTTAAAGTAGAATTTAATTAAGGTTAATTTTTAATTTATGTTGAAATTTAATTAGATGAATTTTTAATTAAGGATTTAATTAGGTGAAAAATTAAGATTTAGATTAAATTAAAATATGATTTAATTAAGAATTTTAAAGTTTAATTTTAACATTTAAATAAGATTCAAATTTATAGATACGATTAAAATTTTAATTAATATTTAATTTGGTGAAAAGAAAGTAAAATTTTATCGGTTAAAATTTAATTAAGTAACGGTTAGGTTAAAATACCCAAGTTTCAAATTTTATTGTCTCTAATCATCTCACTCAGTCTAATATTGTCAATCAAAGGGATCCTATAGTTTGTGTGAGATGAGCTTGAATTTGATTTATAAAAGTTAGTCTGACTTTTTGTTAGATTCAGGTTTTACAAGAAGTAGTTTAAAAGTATACTTCGATAAATAGCTTCCAGGCGGGAGGCGAGGCACAAGGGCCTTCTTTGGCCGAAGCCTTATTGGAACAACAACCTCTTTCTAGGCAAAGCTGCTTAAGAAAGTTATACTTTTACCCTACCTGTTGAGACACCCTGGTCTAACAAGTCTTGGATGTGTCGAGATAGTTTCAGCTAGTTCTCCCCGAGAGTCTTTCTAGCGTACCGTTATCTCGACCCACCCTAAGTCGGTCAAGAGTCAGATTAACTTTTAAGACTAGTCCTAAGTGCCCAACTGGGCAAAGGCCGATTTTGAGGTGCCAACTAGTTTGGTGCCTCCCCTGGATTATAGGTTGAGTGCTTTGGGCTGTTAAAGTGGACTCTTAAATTTTCTTTTAATTTTGAATTAGTTAAATTTTTTAATTTGTCTTTATTAGGAATTTTTGTAATGCTTAAATTATTGTTGGGTTTTAATTTCGAATTACCCAAGTTTGTAATTTTCAGTTTTGAAGAATTGTTAATTAACTTGGGTTTATTTTCAAGTTTAATGGTTTTTGAATTTTCGATTACAATTGAACTATTAACTGAGTTAAAAACTTTATTGAGATAAACATTGATTTTATCGAGGGTTAGATTTTCACAATCTGAATTAACTTGGTCAATGTTTTGTTTAACCAAGTCAGAGTTGAGTTTGTTCTGGTCTAAAAAGTCTAAAATATTGCAGGATGTTTTTAACAAAATATGCATTTCGGGAGGATTTATAGAGATATCTAATTTATTACAAGAACCTTCTACACAGTCAGATATTTCAGAGATTTGCTCAGAATCATGCAAGACATTTGTATTAATAATACTAGGGGTATTCTTGTAATTTACCTCAATCGCATCCCCTAATTTAGTAGGCTTTACCGTTGGTTCAGGCTCGACTTTAGTTGCAAATTGGACTTGATCTTCCATCTTTAAGTTTGGTTCTGCGATTGATTTAGTAGACTCATCTTCAGCTTTAAGCTTAGGCTCATCCAGCTCCTTCAAATTCTCGTGCAATTCATTCAGCCGAGTCCATAGGTCATATGCGTTGTTATACTTTTCCAGTCTGCAGGAAATTTTGTTAGGCAAAACTGCACAAATTAATTTATTTACCTGCTTGTTCAGTTCATCATTTTGAGATTGGTATCTCAGGGCTAACACGTAGTCGAAGTCTTGACTGCCCAAGAAGATCTCCATTGATCGCCTCCAATAGTCGAAATCTTCTGGATAGTAGTGTGGGGGCTCGTTGACATTTCGCCCTTGCATCTTATTTTGCGCCATTTAGAAATCTTGCACACAAAAAATAGACCAAACAAAGTCCCAAGACTAGGTCTTGGATTAGTAGTGCCGGCAGATATAAATATATAAAAATAAAATGACCAACTCGAATGGTGTTGCACCAAATTCGTGTAAAATCGATCGATAAAAAAAACTAATATATAAATATTGATAATAATATCAGATTTAGACTGTGAGCAAAAAAAAATCACAGACAACGATAAAAACTGGATTTCCCCCGGCTCTTACGGTGGTTGCACCGATAGAGAGCGTACCAGGCTCTGATACCACTTGTAAGATCGATGCACGTGAGAGGGGGGTGAATCACGTGACTTTTAAAAAATTAAATCAGAGTGCTTTAAAGAGCGTGCACAGCGGAAATGAAAGAGACGAAAAACAAACACGCAAACACGAACGATTTTTACTTCGTTCGGAGCCTTCGGCGACTCCTACTCGAAGGCCCAGGTCCCTCGGACCTTTCCGTTGGGCAATCTACTAAAACTCTCTATCGGTCAACCCCGATAGAGTAGGCGAGTACAAATGAAATGAAAGTGTGACAACCCCACACTTTCAAGTAATTAAGTGCAATAAAGTATTAAAAGAAATTCTTCTTTTTACCGACGTCCGGAGTAGGTCGACTCTTTCGGGGCAGCGGGACGTCGTCGGCTCGAAGTGTAGCGTTTCCGGAGCAGGGCGCGAGCGTAGAAGAACTTGGAGCGTTGAAAAAAGTGTTCTTTGAAGAGGGTCAAGGCCCTCTTTATATAGGGCAGGGGGCGCCCGACATGCTCGGGGCGCCCCCCACGTGGCTGTAGATCCGGCGATGCTCCGGTCAGAGCTAATCTCGTCTACTTCGGGATTGCTTTTGACTGGGGCGCCCGACGCGCGCGGGGCGCCCGATTGACCGGTCAAAATCCCATCTTCTGGCTTCGCGAGGGTGAGCTGCAGCCGCCTTCAGTGGCGTGGCACAGTGGGCGCCCGAGACATGCGGGGCGCCCCCAATTGCGCTGCTGTCGGGGCGTTTACCTCTCCGCTGACTTTGGGTTGACTCTGGGGCGCCCGACACATCCGGGGCGCCCTGCTCAGCTACGGCCTCACTCCTTTGAGGCTCTCTGAGCTGCAGAAACACAGTCCTTCGGTCCTGCATCCAGGGTTAGTCCAAAACAAGGATAGCACAATTTTATATGGACTAAAATAAGATATAATTCTAAGTTAATTAGATCCTGTCTCCCAGACCAGGATCTAACCAGGACTCAACTTAGATCACCTAAATGGGTCTAAGTTGGACCGCGCCTAAAGTCCAAGATTGGACTCGTCCTCACTGGGTCGCTCCTCCAGTGACTTACCTTACTTACCCATTGTGCAGTTCTACTTGACTTCTTGATCCTACCAGGACTTCCTGCCAAGGCTCAACCACCTTGGTCTTCTTGCCAAGTCTCAACCAACTTGGTCTTCAGCCAGTTGTCAGGTCCCGCGGACCCAACTGGACTTCCCGCCAGGACTCAACCATCCTGGACTTCAGCCTGGTGTCTGGTCCTAAGTCTTTCAATCCTGCACACTTGGTAAAGAGGTTAAACACACACAACCCTAACTTTAACCACTTTGTCATACATCAAAACCCGAGTTTGACCGTTAGTGCAAACTGCACCAACAAAAGGTACTTCAACCCCTCCGGTAAGGGGGTTACACACTCTCTAACTTACACCTTCTCCTTGCTTTCTGCCATCTCCTATACTGAGGCACTGACTTGAACGTCGGAGCGGGCTCCGCCGAACAATCTCCGGCGTGTTCCCATTAATGCTCGTGTTAATCTCGCAGGGTTGAAGTTCTTCCAGATATTCCAGAAGGAATCGACGTCGACGGCCAGTCACCAAGGTTCAGCCCACGCGGATGCTGACGTTAGAGGAAGAACTTCAACCCTGCGAGATTAACACGAGCGTTAACGGGAACACGCCGAAGATTGTTCGGCAGAGCCCACTCCGACGCTCAAGTCAGTGCCTCAGTATAGGAGATGACAGAAAGCAAGGAGAAGGTGTAAGTTAGAGAGTGTGTAACCCCCTTACCGGAGGGGTTGGAGTACCTTTTATACCTGAGACGGCAGTCACACGTGTCTCCATGATCTTCGCCACGTCCCCCCAATTGTCGGTTACGGGATAACCCTTGCAACGATCCATGCAGCCATTAAATCCGAATCGTTGTGGTAATTATGAGTCGTAATTATCCCGTAATAATTGGGGATAATTATCCGCAGATCCGAAGAAAACGGTCCGTTACTTGAGGTCGGGTGCTCTTTGGGCTTCGCTACCCCGAGGTGATCTCAGGGTCTTTTGGCCGCCGGGGGGCGGGGGGGGGGGGTCTCGAGCGTCTACCTTCCCGAGATGGTCTCGAGGACCTGACTTCCTGAGGTGATCTCGGGCGTGTGTCTTCCCGGGTCGGTCTCTAGAATATGCCTGCTCGTGGTGTTCTCAGGAATCCACCTCCCCGAGGGGGCCTCGGGCGCCACGTAAAGAGAGTCGTTCAGACTTGATAGATCTTGCCACATAATTTCTTCAGCCCACGTATCAGCCACGGGATGCTCAACCCATATATATATATATATATATATATATATATATATATATATATATATATATATATATATATATAATTAATTAATTAATTAATGTGGGACTTGTGTAGATGTCTCACATAGTATTTTTTTTTTGTTATTTTTTTTTTAGTTTGAGGTTATACCATTTAGGATTTCATCTTTAAAGTTTATAATATTAAATAAAAAAAATTCAAATAAAAAGAATATTTTAGATGTGCAGTCACTGACGTAACTAGTGTAGCTTAATAATTTTTAAGTGAATACCCGGTGCAACTCAGCAATTTTCAAAATTTAGAGTTAATTTGTTAAATCCAGTACAACCCTTTAAATGTTGGTGACGACTAATTGCTACTATCATTGTAAATATTATTCTTGGGCGTGAATGATCGACTTTTTTTTTTATCTTCTCTAATAATAATACCATCATGGATGAGTCGAACACTATCTTTATTTAGTCCTAAGACACTTGAAAATCCTGGCTACACGAGCATAACAATTTTTATCATTTCCTACGTTAAACTTATTACATAACAAGTGTACCGTTTTGTCTCCGCAAAACAGCATAAATAACGATATGTGAAGCAACCGATACCGGTCACGTTTCATTATAATGTGAAGTGCTTCCATTTCCCACTCTCCTTCACCGAAGGCGACAGCGAGGGAGAAGGCGAACGGAAGCGGAGGAAGAGGAAGGGAGATGGAAGTGTTCTACTACTTGGTGTTCGGTGGGCTCTCCGCCGTAGTGGCGGTATTGGAGCTGAGCAAGACGGTTAAGGACCGCGTCCCCACCTCTCCGGCCTTCAACGCCTTCAAGAACAATTATATCGTTGTCTATTCCCTCATGATGGGTTCGTTGCAGATCTCGGAATTTTTTTTCTTCGCCGCGGGAAGTTGCTTTTTCCCTGTCGATCTGCTTGCCCGTTGGCAGATCTGATTTGGCTTTCGCCAGGGCGGAATTATAGGGTTCCTTATGCCTATGCCGTAAAGTTTCTCTTTCTTTATTGAGATTGTAAATGACGTGTTGATTTGAGTTTTCGTCTTTTGTTTGAGCCGGACGCCATTTTCTTCGGATCTGAGAATTTTGGAATAATTGAAAATCGAATTTGTTTTTGAGATTATGTATCTCTTTCCAGTATTGGGTTGATTGGGTTTTGTTTTGATTGTTTGCAGCTGGTGACTGGTTGCAAGGCCCTTACGTCTACTACCTCTATAGCCAGTATGGCTTCGACAAAGGGGACATTGGGCGGCTCTTCATCGCTGGTTTCGGATCGTCAATGTTGTTTGGGACGATCGTGGGGTCTTTGGCCGACAAACAGTGAGATTTTTGTCTTCGTGCTCTTTTTGCTCCCCAATTGATTTGCTCGAGGTCGAGCACCTTAAGTCACAAACCATTATTGTGATCAAATGCAGGGGGCGTAAGAGGGCTTGCATAACATACTGCATGACGTACATTCTTAGTTGTATCACAAAGCATTCTCCGGAATACAAAGTTTTGATGGTGGGACGTATACTGGGAGGAATTGCTACGTCTCTGCTCTTCTCGTCGTTTGAGTCATGGCTTGTTGCAGAGCACAATAAGGTGAAGTTGGCAGATTATCTGTCGTAATACCTAGGATTGTTTGACATATCCATGGTTTCTTGGTGTATTACAACTGGCAAGTTTGCTACCCGAGTACCAAATGAGCTACGCTGGGGGAGGGCAGTTTCTTTGTTTGTTTAGTTTTGTTAGATTGTGGTTCACTTCAGTTGTCACCCGTTATTTCCTGCTGCTTTTACATATATAACCTTCAAATTTTGAAAAATTGGGCATTCATCCAGCAAAACTTGATGGAATATGATATTGTTGTGTTTTAATCCAATGCGTTATCAGATTTGTCCAACTAACGCAAACATATTCTGGACATGGTTACTGATGATTTAAAATACAGGCCAAACATTAAATGCCTTGAATTCTCTTTTTATGAATCAATAAAAAATTTTCCCTGTATTTGTTGACAAAGGTAATGCCAATTGCATTTTGACTATCAATGTATTAATCTTCTACAACCATCCATTGAACTCAAACTATATATCACTAATCATGGTTGTTTATATGTTTTATGATGAATAAATAGATGTAAAGTGTTTTGTATTTGTTATACATACTCTATGCTGTGTTAGTTGAAAATTATGCTAATGTGTTAAAGCAAATTAATTGCAATGTCATATGTGCGGTTAATTATGAATTTTTTGAAAGGATAACTTAATTTAGCATGGAAATTATCAATTAGTAATTACAATTTCTTTATCCTGCCTCATATACTTATCTTCATTTTGCTAGTTTGTCTTGTTCTCGATTGATATTTGAGTTGTATTATCAAGAGTTTTAACTGCATATTGGGTTAGTAAAATAATACTTTATTGCTTGAAGACGGAGATGTCATGGTTAACAGGGGCCATGAAAACAATTAATCCAGTCAGACAGCTAGCAGAACCAATCATGGATGCAAGGCAGTTTTATTGAGCTTCTCCTATCTTTGACCAAACTTTCACATTCCGAGGACCAATCATAAGCTATGTTCATTGCTTGGCTTTTCTATTATGGGAGGCCTGAGCCCCACCTAATAGACTGGTTTGATCAGAAATTGCACTCAGTTTTGTTTAAAATACATGATCAATTGAGATGCATTCACATAATTAAGATTATATTCACATTGATGCTACTAGGAGATGGATTCTATACTAGGGTAGGAACTGCTATTATATATATAAATATATAATATGAATAAAACAATGTTGGATCGTTAGGAAACAACATGAAGAAAAATAAATGTTGGATTGTTAGGAAACAACGGCCACAAAAAATTAATGTAGCAAAGATGAAAAATGCTAGGATGTACATGTGGAGTTACTAGAAAGGACCAAGATAAAATGTAATAATCTCAGATAACAAGCAATTAGTAGGTGTAGCTCGATTATATACGTAGAAGAGTTGAGTTGATCAGAATAGAGGGAGACCAAAGAAAAATTAATTGATGTAATAAAAATTCATTTAATTATCTTGAATATTAATTGTGATATAGTATTCTACAAAGCTCAATGGAGATAAAATTTATATAACCGATCCATCCCAAATAGTTGGGACAAGCACGACTTGATATGTTGGTGAAGATTGGGCCAAAGATCCTCTGATTAGTGAGCTGAAATGGCACAACAATAATGAAGGAGCTCGTCCCTGTATTCTAGTTGCCAAGCCTCACTTCAAAACATTAGAAGACTTATCTATTGTTTGGTTGCAAATGTCAATCGATATCCTAAAGTTTCCCATTTAGTTTATTTCTCAACTGGTTTTTTATGGATTAGATGTATCTAAGTTTTAAATATCAGTTTTACTATGATAGTATGATGTAATCTTGGATAGAGTTCAATGGATCGACAAAATTGATCTAGGTGACATAAAGTAGTTGGGACTGTCAACTTGTGGTTTTTGTTGTTGCATTATAGTTTTTATTCCATCTATGATAGGAAGTTTAGTGAAATTTAGTTGTTGTTGTTGTATCATAGTTTCTATTCCATCTGTGACAAGGAAGTTTAGCAAAAGTCATTAGTTTGTAAGGCAATAGTAAATCATTTTTCTTTCTTCTTTGTTCAGAGATAGCATTTGAATTACTGGGGCTGAGATTTATAATCACCGGTCCATTGGTTCTACTTGATTTCTTGACTGATTTTCTAGTTTTTGTTCTGATGCATTGGTTTCTCCATTTTCTGTGCAGAGAGGTTTTGATCCACAGTGGCTGTCTATAACTTTCTCTAAGGCTATATTTCTAGGCAATGGTCTTATAGCCATTGTTTCTGGTCTTTTTGCCAATTTCGTGGCCGATACCTTGGGATTTGGTCCTGTGGCTCCCTTCGATTCTGCTGCATGTTTTCTTGCCATAGGCATGGCTATTATCCTGTCGTCTTGGAGTGAAAACTTTGGAGATCCATCTGAGAGCAAAGATTTAATGGGACAGTTCAAAGCTGCTGCTGTAGCTATTGCTTCAGGTAAACTTTATTTTATCCCATCAAACAATTGCCTCAATTTTACTGTACTTGAGTTTGTGAGAAATTATATTGATCACAGATGAAAAAATCGCTTTGTTGGGTGCGATACAATCTCTTTTCGAAGGTTCAATGTACACCTTTGTGTTCTTGTGGACTCCTGCATTGAGTCAAAATGATGAGGATATACCCCATGGTTTTATTTTTGCTACATTCATGTTGTCTTCAATGTTGGGGAGCTCCATTGCATCTCGGCTGATGGCCCGATCAACTCTTAAAGTTGAAAGTTATATGCAGCTCGTGTTTGCAATCTCCGCTTTCACTCTGCTGCTTCCAATTATCTCTACTGTAAGTCTCTTCTCAGTTTCACCAATATGAAACTTTCATTTGGTTATGCTTCTGTAACCTTAAGTTCTAATGTGAAACAGTTCTTATTAGCACCTTCGGATGTGAAAGGCAGCAGCATCTCTTTCGGAGGCTCTATTCAACTCCTCGGCTTTTGTGTGTTTGAGGCGTGTGTGGGCATATTTTGGCCATCTATGATGAAGATGAGGTCTCAGTACATCCCCGAGGAGGCCAGGAGCACCATCATGAACTTCTTTCGCATTCCCCTCAATCTATTCGTCTGTATAGTACTCTACAATGTAAGTACTCATAAATCTTTAGTTACTGTAGTTGTATTTCTTTGCCAAATAATTTAAGCTTAGCTACGTAGGGACAAATAACTTTTTTATTTTCCAAGTTGACTCCTGGTTTCATGTTGTCTTGAAGGTAAATGCTTTCCCAATCACTATCATGTTTGGAATGTGTTCTATTTTCCTCTTCATGGCCTCTGTCTTGCAAAGGCGACTCATGGTGGTTGCTGATATCTACAAAAGTAATGTGCCATTGGTTTGTTGATACCGAACCAGTGTCTCAAGAAACCACTTAAAACTTCAAGGTTTCTCACTGCTGTTGCTTTGTTCCTCAGAGCCACAGGATCGGGCAGGTCTGAAGGAGATCGATGCCGAGGCAGAAGCGCTTGTCTGAGTCGAAAGAACAATCATGCTTTCATATCGATACCAACCGGAAGTAGATGCTGACACTGCAAAGAAAACAAGGGGATGAGTGGTGGGAAAAGAAGTTGTAGTTGCAACCTGATCCTGCTTCCATCGAGAGCAACATATTGCAAAAGAGTGTTCTCTTTATAAAAATATTCTATGCTTTAGATCATGTTACTACTCTGTTCAAGATCATACATTAAACTCCATTTGTTTGCTGGAAATAACAATTGTGAAAAATATTTTCCAGGCAAGGCACGATATTTTAAATCAGGTTAATTAGAAATACCATTTCTATATTTCAGTAGTTGCTTTATTATGGCATATGCTCGACGCGAAGCTTTTCACCCTCCCAATCGGATTGTGTTAGAAAAACGTCAGGATCATTCTATTACTGCAACTAAATTTGCTTCTAAATGTATGTAGTTTTCTGTAAATCTATATGAGTCATGAAGCAAGACTTTCAATTATACAGAAAAAAAAGAGTGGGAGATAATATCGAACTTAGGGGGACGGATTTGATTTCATGAAATTTTGGTTTGGTTTCATGAAAATGAAAATTTTTTACTGGCCGTTAGAGTAAATCGAAAAGTACTCGCGGAGAGTGGCTTAGAAGTTCAACATCTCTAGTTGAGTGCATATTAAATTAATTAATTAAAAATATGTATGATGATGTCATTTCGATGTCATTTGTATTAATATAATGCGTATTGAATTAATTAAGAATAGGTATGAGAATGTAATGACAAGAGTAAAGATTTCAGATAGATTAATTGAAACGTTTCACATAAAGATAAGATTACGATCAATTTTAAGTTTCTATCTTTAAATATTAATTATGGATGAATTTACTAAATACATCTAATATACAATAATACAGTGCATATTATTTGCAAATAATATTATTTTAGTAGGTGAGACGCGTAAAGGAGTAAATGTTAAATTCGAATCTGGACGAAAATGTCAAAAGTGAAATGTTTTAGATATAATATAGTTAATACTAAATATATAAAATTTAAGTTTAATAATATTAGATAGGATAAGATAATTATTAAGGTGAGAGATGTTGAGTTGTATGAATTGAGAGTTTTAGGGGGCGCTTGGTAAGCGAGTTTAGAAAGCGGAAAATTTCATTCCCATTTATGATGCTTGGTATACGGAAATCGGAATCAAAATATGGATATGATACTCTTGATTTTATAACTCAACCTCCACTAGGTTATCGCTAAACCTATAAACCCCTCAAGCAAAACTTATTATCATTCTCATTGTTGAATATATACCAAGCGCCCCCTTAAAAATCTATAATCATTTTTATAAAAGGACGAAGGGATTGAGAGAGTTGTCTTCGTAAAATATAAGGATGCTTGAAATGGAGGATGATCCTGTCGCAGAGCGAGGTGGACTCCTAAAGCGAGGTGGACTCGAGAACTGTTTCTGCTAGCTCCGAGAACTGCAAGAAAGATGACCGTCAACAACCCACCGGGAGAAGTCCCCGGCAAGACCCTCCGACGATCAAGTCAATGTTCGGTGGAGATGTCCGGTGGAGGGGATAAACTGGAGAAGAATTGAAGCTTAAATGAATCGCGCGTACCTGCGGGTGAAAGGAAGAGAACCTTATATAACCGAGGGAGCCGACAGCCTCTGCCCCGCTTCTACCACATTTTGTCTCATGTGGGGGGCAGGATTAGGAGCCACTGTCAGCTCGCTGACTGGCGTCGCCCATTATGACATGGGTAGGGGGCGCCGTGGTACGGGTTGCCAAAGTGTGTCAGGTAAGTACTATGTCAGCGGAATATCCGCGATTCGAACATGAATGGTGTCAGGCCTAAGCCGACTTGCGCTGACTCCCGTACCACCTTTACCAGTATTGTGTCAGGGGATAGGTCTCCCTCGGATAACGATAATTCTCGAGTCGGAGTGTCGACCGGTTGCCCCGAGTGAGATCTTGTTATGCAGCTAATGTCATTCGGATTAAAACAGGAGACAATCCGAGTCTTGGGGGCACTCGGACTCAGCCAGGCCGATTCATCCTCAGAGAATAGGATTAGAACACCAGGAGGGCACTGACTGGCTGCTGACTGAGTGTTGACCAGACGACCTTAAGCCGAGCACTCGATATCTCTCGCGCGGAGGCTAATTTAGACTATATCTGGTTAACCTTCCGATTAGACACTGTGACTTGAGTGACACCCGTTTCATGCCTTGCCACGTCGTATTGTCGGAACTTTTCTGGCAATGATCTGTCTCTCTACAGTGCCATGTAGGCCGACCAGGCTATACCTTGGCTAGGTCGGGATCAGAGGAGGTTATCAAGTGTTCTTTGCGAATATAAAGTATTTCTAAAATTTAGTGAAAAGTTTTACAAAATGATAATTAAACCTACTATATTATATGAAGTTGAATGTTGAATTATAACTCGACCACATGAATAAAATATAAGTTACATAAATGAGGATGTTAAAGTAAATATGTGAATATATTAGAATGAATAGAATAAAACTTAAAAATATTAAAGAGAAAGTTAAGATTGTACATGTTGAGAGAAAACTTCAGGAGAGAAAATTTCGGTGGATTTGAAACTAACTTAAAATTTTTTATTAACAATAATAAAATAAAATAAAATTTATTGGAATATAAATAATAATATAATAAAAGATTAACTCTAATATAAAAAATTCATATAGTCGATAAAATATGGGTCGTTGGGTTTCAAATTTCATGTTTATTTATTATTCTTCAAGTAGAATTAAATTGTGTTTCATTATAAATCACGGGTAGTATTAGTTGCTCTATGCAAGTTTTTTTTTAATTAATTCAGATATCATGACCTTGCGTCCAATTAATTTGAGAGATGGAGGATTTATCTCATGAAAATTTTTCATCCATCGTTGGGATAAATTAGGAAGCATGAATAATTCAGAAGATCAATATCTCATGATCGCGTATCCCATTTAAACAAAAAAAATTCTATAAAATTCACTATAGCTAAGGATCAAACTTTAAGAGATAATTAATTATTCTTCCGTTGCATCATAACATGAGATAAATTTAATAGCTGACTGATTTCTAAATATTCCAATAATTCAAATATTACGGCCATAATGTTGCTCTATGTGAATTTATGAATTAAATCTGGGATGTCGAATCGATTAATTCAGAAAAATGTCGGATTTAATTTCATAAAAATTTCTTTCTACTATCAAAATAAATTATAAAACATTAATAAAGACTCATCAAATTGACTATTGTGTTTTAGGCTTAGTTTTTTACTGGGGGAAAAAAAATCTCCTATCGCAGCTAAAACTCGTTGTTTGTAAAACTTACAATAAAGGTACATCTGAGTTATTCATTCGATTAAATTGTTGAATGAACCCACTTAATTGAAAATTATAATAAGAAAATTATTTGGCAAATCCATATATCTGTCCTTCCCATACGTTAGTCACAGTATCAGACAGTAGCTCTCATGATTTACTTCCTCCATATTGATCTTGGGACGGATTGACGAATGCGTTAGGGATGAGTAAATCATTTTTTGCCACTCTAATAAAAAAAATTAACTTTATATTAAAATCGGGTTGTTTTCAATTTTAGAAACACAATTAATTGAATTTCATTTTTAGACTGTTTCATGACCAAATTTGACTTTATTTCGATTCTTAAGGTATAGCATAGATGATGTATAGATCGTACTTTTTACATAATAATCTAGAGTTAATTTTTAAAAATTGATAATTTGATATTTCTCTATCATATATTTTCTGTCTATGTATTTATATTTAGAGTAATGATAGGGACAGTGAATTTGAGACAGTGAATGAGACAGTGAATGACGTGACAATTATTGTGTACACGTCTGATCGTCGATCGGACACTACCGGCGGCCTTCGGCCGCCGCCCCGAACCAAACTATACCCTGGGGGGCACGGTGAACCCGTCGGGGATCGCCGCAATTACGATCTTGCATCATTGACCGTCGATTTCGATAGGTTCACCGTTGCCGGCGATCCTGACGAGTTCACCGTCCTCCGAAGGTATAGTTTGATTCAGGACGATAATCAGAGGCCATCGGTGGTGTCCGATCGGCGATCGGACATGTACATATTAATTGCACGTCATTCACTATCCCATTCACTGTCTCAAATTTACTGTCCCAATCATTACTCTTATATTTATCTTCTTCTATATCCATAGGATCCACTCTACGAAGACGAACTACCTTTTTAAATAGTTTATTTTAGTCACATGGCATAATCAAATTAATTATCATATAATAAATTTATAGAATTGAACTAGAATTAAATCCTATCAAATCCTAAGAAATTATCTTTCGATGTGATGATTAAATTCAATTTCTTAATTTCTCCTTGTAATAGTGTAGGATGATCATGGGAATTTCACAAAGAATTAAATTGTTTGTTTTGATTCATCAATCATAAACTGTAATATAAACTAAAATGAAATAATTTTACTCAAATTGTTCATTAAAAAATTATTTGGAGTTATCTCTACTAGAACTATTTTTTTTAATAATTTTTAAATTTATTTACTGATTTAATTTTGGGCCTTACCCGTGCCTGCTAGCGCTTGGACCGATTCCGTTCAGGTTGGGCTCCAAACGGCCCGGTTGGATTCTTTACCTCCCCTTTTCTTGATGCCCGTGCTCTTTGGTCCGTAGCTCAGCGTCGCGGCGTCGGAAACACCGTCAAGATCAAGATCTCCGGTCCGGCAACATTCTCTTGCGTGGTAAGATAGAGATCCAGTAGGGCAACGCATCGGCCGAGTCGATCGATGACCGGCTTTTGGATTTATTGTTCGGGTTCTTCCGATGCGTATTTGGTTTTTAATTTCATCTTCCCGTTGCAATTTTTTTTTAAATATGATTTGGAATTTCAATCCCTATTCTTGGACTACCTCTTTTGATCTGATATCAGAATCCAGCTTGATCTCTGCATTCGCGAACTTGGTGAGGTTGCCGTTGTCAATTTGCTTTAACTTTTTCAATATCTTTGTTTTTGCTTTCCTACTTTTCGTTTCAAAGGACTTACGCAACCTACTGGTCCATTTAGCAGTAATACGTTTTTTGTTTAATCTTTTTCTCTGTGTGCATGGGAGTTTTACAAAGTTTGTTGCCGAAAATTTGTGTTTTTTCTTTCTTTCTTGTTTTTTGGGAACAGTTGGCATCCTTCATCTTCTTATCAAAAAACTGTTTTTATTTGCAGCCCAAATAATCAGCGAAATTTATTTATTTATCAACGATGTAGGCTACTTGATTGAATTCTTTTTCTTATCCTTCTCCTTCAAAATGCATACTTTTGGTCAATTTGTTTGTCGTTTATATATCATTTGATAGGAACCTGATATGATCCTTGGATTGATAAATCGAAACCCGCTTCAAAACATTATTTAGAATAGGTCATTTCAGTTATCATTTAGAATAGGTGGTTACATTTATTAATTTTATCTTTTAAATATTGTCATTCAGAATAGTTCATTACAATTATTATTATTGTTATGTTGACAAGGTAATTTTATATGCCTATAGTACAGAGACATTTATAGCCTTTGGAGTCGAGCAAGAAAATTAAGTAATCAAATTAATTTGATTATTGGAGGTAGTTTGATTGTTGGAGGTCATCCCGTCGAAGTGATAATCCTCTTTCTCTTTTTTTCTATTTCCATACAAGATAAGATCTGGGGTCCCATCAACTTTGTATCTAGGTTCCTCGCCACCACCATCATTGCTATCATTCCTAACACAATTGTTATTATCATCCCATATCGCCAATTATATCCATTACCAGCATTGGAGTCTTTAACAACTTGAGTCTAAGGGGGCACTTAGTATATATTCGGCAATGAGAATGATAATGAGTTTTGATTGAGGGGTTTATGAGTTTGATGATAACCTAGTGGGGGCTAGGTTATAAAATCATGGGTATCATATCCATATTTTGATTCCGATCCCGTATATCAAGCATCATCAATGGGAATGAAATAAATTTCATTCCCATTCCCGACTTCTAAACCCGCTTACCAAGCGCCCCCTAAATTTTTTTAACACGGTTATGATTTTATTTGAAAAAATTTTCCTTTATATTTTTCTTTTTGTTTATTTTTTATTAAAAAAATAAAATTAATGTTATATATATATATATATATATATATATATATATATACGAAATCTTTGCTGCTGACGCAACGCTGCGGACATCGTGGGCGACGGTGGCGTTGAGTTTTTTTTTGATATTTTTTTTGAACTTTCAGTTGTGCCGATAAGATTTTGCTTTTAGGATTTAGTGGTTAGGTCATGGTGTTAAGTATAAAAAAATTTCAAATCAAAAATTGGTTAAGGTTTGCATGGAATTTGCGCGGTAAAGTCCTTAGCATAGTAAAATCCTATATATATATATATTCTGGAAATGAACGACGGGAATGACGAATCACCAAAGCATAACCCATGATTACGATGACGGGAAGAAGATGTCAGCGCCTGCGAAGTTAATACGAGCGTAAAGGGGATGCACCAGAAGAAGTTCCGGTGGAGCCCTCTCCGATGCTCAAGTCAAAACTCCTTTTTGTGGAGAAAAATGAAAAATCAAAGTATCCGAATTCTCAAGACTTACCCCCTTTTACCTGGGTGCCGAAGCATCTTATATATCTGACGCCTTCCCCCCACGTATACTCACCTCCCCCTCCACGTTTCCTAGTCATCGGTTACTTGACAGCTGTTCTCTTCTGGTAACGGTCACCGTGACTATTAAGGCCCTAATTACCATGTGTTGCAAACAATAATTACCTGCTGACTTTCCTGTTCTAGAAGGAAGAGAGGGTACTTGAAGCTTGACTTTCTTATCTCTACGCTGCTCTTTGGACTCCACTTTTCCGAGTCAGTCTCGGAGTCTTATCTCCCGGGCTAACCTCAGGGGCTTTCCTCCATTCTCCCAAGATAGTCTCGGGAGTCGATCCCCGGTCTGACCTCGGGGGCCTTCTTCCATTCTTCTGAGATAGTCTCGGGATCTTGATCCCCAGTTTGACCTTGGGTCACTAGTTTGGTGGGCCCTGCCACGTAGCTTTCCCATGCCACGTGTTCCCCCGATTGCTCATCCTTATCAATATATATATGTTTGGTCAATTCTAACACAATGGTAAAAGATGAATTCCCTTGGAGAAGTGAATATCATATGGGATGAATATCTAGAGCTAAAAGATTTTTTTCTCCTATATGACATGTTAGATAATTTCAAGGTGCAGATAGCTTCTCTGCATTAAGAGAATCTTCCCTTCCATATGTAGAGAAGCTATAACCACCTTGGAATCATCTAGTGTGCCGTGTAGGAGAGAATATTTCAGCTCTCAAAATTCATCTTACAGGATCTCTACTTCTCCAATAGGGGAATTCTTATTTTGTCATGGGATCTCCTGGTTTGTTACTATATGAAATCTTCCTGCCATCGTGTTAGAATTAAACAAGCATAATATTTTTTGATTCTTCTAACAAAAATGAACAAATAAGAAAATTATAAAGGAAGCTTCTTCAAATATTATTGTAACTATGTTGAGGAGATTTATGCTCAGGTTGTTGAAAATTTTGATGCTGGCAATGGATATAACTCGTATTGTGGGTTGATGATAATGGTTGTGTTAGGGATAGTAGCAGCGATGGTGGTGGAGGGATTATAACATAAGGATAATTGGTGGTGGTGAGGAAGTCACTTTGATACCAAGTTGATCGGAACTTGTGTCCTGTCTCATAGGAAATTAGAGAAAAGAGGAAAGCAATAATCACTTCAAGGGGATCAACCTCTAACAATGAAACTGATTTGATTAGTTCATTGTCTATTGCTTTCCTCCAAAGACTGCATAATGTCTATATATAGGTATATTCAATGTCTTGTCAATATAGGAATTAATAATAATAGTAATAATAATAATAAATCTAATGACCTATTCTTTAAAGGATAATATTTTGAAAGAGAAAAATAATAATAATAAATCTAATGACTTTAGCCTAAAGGACAATATTTTGAAAGCATTATTTGAATAAGTCTATTTAGAAATCATATTGCCACTGGAATGACAATTACTCACCATTAAATCATTTGTTTGAATTTTGATCTTGTAGGTTTAATGAAATTCATTCTACTTCTATGGGTTATCTGTTGGTCGATAACTTGCGATTAGGTAGTTGTTCATCCACAAAGTTGATACTTATTCAAAGATAAAACAGAATTATATTGTGCTTGGATGTCAGATTAAGGGACCTTATCAGAAGAAACCAGTAACAACTTTTACCTTTGAAGTTTTAGCATTGTTGGGATGGATCCTCATTTGATTCTGGAAATCCCTGATACTCCAGAAAGATTGGTACAGTTTGTTGAGTCATCACCTGGCAGCTCACTACGTGAAAATAATGAACTGCTGAGAAGCCCTGGAAGGGATGGATTGCTTGTTTCACAATCATCAGTTGGACAACCAGAGAGTGAGACTGATATTATTTTATCTAGAAAAGGGAAAAGAATTCTGCAGGATTCTGGTATGAAGTTCCGAGACAAGGAGAAAGGAGTAAGTTTATCTTGCGATTCACATTCTGAATCTCACCGTGAATTATCAAGTGCAACACATGATGGTATTTCTCAGAAGCCCAGAGTGCAACGGCGTCTGGTACGAAATGGGTGCATCTCTCCTTGTAACATAGCAAGAACTGGAATTGCATCTGAGGTTCGCAGCGAAAATGGAACAATTTATTCTAATGGAAGAAAATTCTATCCAGCTACTGAGATTAGCAGTCGCCGTAAAAACCATGGAGATAATTGGGCTGTCAGTCATCCTGTAGATGAGCGAGAGGAGATTGGGCATATAGGAGTGCTAAACAATGTCAGCACTTCACGTCAAACACTTACTGCTCCTGATTCTGAGGTCGAACATAATGGTATTTCTCACTGTGAATTATCAAGTGCAACACATGATGGTATTTCTCAGAAGCCCAGGGTGCAACGTCGTCTGGTACGAAATGGGTGCATCTCTCCTTGTAACATTGCAAGAACTAGAATTGCATCTAAGGTCCACAGCCAAAATGGAACAATTTATTCTGATGGAAGAAAATTCTATCCAGCTACTGAGAGTAGCAGTCGCCATAAAAACCATGGAGATAATTGGGCTGTTAGTCATCCTGTAGATGAGCGAGAGGAGATTGGATTTATAGGAGCGCTAAACAATATCAGCACTTCACGTCAAACACTTACTGCTTCTGATTCTGAGGTCAAACATAATGATGATGACAAAGGAAAAACAATTTGTGATACCATGATGACTGACAGACAACCTGGAAATCTACCACCATACAGGTGATTCTTCATGCTTGAGTACAGTATGTTTATATGATTGAATAATGTTCTCTGCCTTTTAGAATATTAACATATGCTACCAAGCCCTTCTCATAGATAACTTACTATTTAATTGTAACAAACACCTCTCCGTACCAAGTAGTGGAATCAAGCCATGAGAACTAGTTGAATGGATGACTAAAACTAGTTGACACGCCATTTTTGGTCATTGATCAGATGAGCATACTCTCATGCTAAGTTTTCAACATGATACTGGTTGCCACCGTCAGATTATGCTGACCAGTTTGAAGCAATTCCTTGTCTTTTTGTTCATTCCATAGCTTTGCATTCAACTTCATAAATTAAATTATTTTAGGCATCAAGTTATTAATTTTTTGCTTGAATGTTACTGTTTGTTTGGGACTTTTAAGATTTAGTTTAATTTTCATGTACCTAATAGTGACACAGGCTTTTCAATTTCATTCATTGAAACTCAAGATCCCATGTGATTCATTGGCAACAATTACTATCTTAGAGTGCGATAGTTAGTCATATGATGAAAAACAAACTAGTGTTAGTAAATTGGACATGTATGGTATCTACTCAAGCTTCAGAGGAGTATTGGAGTTGCTAGTTTTTTTTAAAGAATGATAGTTGCAATGGCATGCTGAATAGGTCTAGTCCTACTTTGGGAATTACTTCTAGGGTGTTATGTTTAAGTCTTGTATGCATGGTATAATAATAGTTGTCTACGAATAAAAACAAAAAAAAAATTATATCCAACTAACATGAGTCTTTTTATTATGGCATTAGTGTGAGTAACTACTTGCGAGGATTGTCTAGACAACTAATTTCATGACTTCAAGTTGTGGATTCAGTGTTGTTAATGGCGGATGACAGATCATGGCGGAAAGCCAAAATTCCGCCATAAACAAATGGCGGATGGTGTGGCGGACTATGGCGGAAGCCATAGCGGCCATGATAAAAAATATATATATATATATATATATATATTATATGCAAAAATTAAAATAAAAGCTGCATAATATTACAAAAAAAATTCTAACAAGATATAAACAGAATAAGAAACCTGATTGATAGAAAATCATAGAATAAAGTCATAAATCTCATAAGCACATATCAAAACTTTCAAAATAACACAATAAGTCTCTTAAGACTCATACCATAATAAATCTCATACATAACCCAAAATATCAAAATAACATAAAATATCATAAAATATCTAAATATCTAATACTCTAATCCTCCTCCTCAACTCCAACATAATCATTTTCATTGTCTTCTACTGGAGTATATCCTGCTGCTTCTGACTCCCCAATTATAATTTCTAATTGTTTGTAAAATATCTAAATATCTAATACTCTAATCCTCCTCCTCAACTCCAACATAATCATTTTCATTGTCTTCTATTGGAGTATATCCTGCTGCTTCTGACTCCCCAATCATAAATCTCATAAGAACATATCAAAAATTTCAAAATAACACAATAAGTCTCTTAAGACTCATACCACAATAAGTCTCATACATAACCCAAAATATCAAAATAACATAAAATATCATAAAATATCTAAATATCTAATACTCTAATCCTCCTCCTCAACTCCAACATAATCATTTTCATTGTCTTCTACTGGAGTGTATCCTGCTGCTTATGACTCCCCAATCATAATTTCTAATTATTCTTCTTTCGATTCTTCAAAATCATCTTTAAATTTTGGTTCTTCTTGAAATTGAATTTGCACTTGAACCCATAGATTTTCGCCGAGTGTAATTCTAGGCTCTCTAGCGCCTGAAGCCTCATAAACAGTGACCCAATTTAAAGTGTCATCATCATCAAACACCATCTCATCCCCAACATCTTCTTCAATATCATCGTCCATCTCTCCAACCAACCACTCATTACACACATCAATATCATTGAGTGTAATTGGATCAATCACATCTCTAAGATTATACTATTGTTTGAGTTGTTGGTTATACTTTACATAAACCAAGTCGTGCAATTTTTTGTGCTCAAGCCTATTTCTCTTCTTTGAATGAATATGCAACATTAATATTATTAGGTATGTATTAATTAGTTTCTTCTTACTTTCTATTACAAAGTAATAGACTTGTCCATCAAAATGAAAGAAAAATGAGATAATGAAAATTATTTGCTCAAACACACTCTAATTGCGTTCACATCCAGATGCACTACATGTCAAACTCAAAATTTTGATGGCTAGTCGTTGCAAATTTGGAGTCGAATGACCATACATTCGCCACCATTGAGCTATAAAATTAATGATATTTAGATGCTATGTCTTAAATTTAAATGTTAAAACTTAAAAGAACTTAAACTAGACATTGAATTGTTTCTTACCTGGAGCAATAATTTTTCTTTGTGATTTTGCAAAGTCATTGTCAAACATACCACCACTAGCCTTATAAATTGGTAGCTCTAGTAGTATCTTTTGTTGCACATCTCTACTTGGCACTAACCTCTTGATGCAATCATACAACCCATTTGTAACTTCCAAATCAAACTCCACTTAAGGGTTGTCATAGAAAAACTCTGGATTTAAAAAGTGGTCAGCCACATGCAATGGACGATGAAGTTGGCAAGTCTATCTTTCATCAATGATTGCAAACACATCCTTGTATTTGCTTTCATTGTTTTTGAAAGACTTCATAATGACTTCTTTGGCCCTATCCATTGCTTCGTAAATATATCCCATGGTTGGTCTTCTTTCTCCATCAACAAGACGAAGCACTCGCACCAAAGGATCCATGACTTTGAGAGTAAAAACAACATGGTTCCAAAATGAAGGCATAAGAACAACTTTTGTTGCTTGCTTTCCCTTAACTTCCTTAAACAACTTGTTTTTGCACCACTCCTCAGAAGTAAACATTTTTCTAAGATTTGTTTTCTCTTGATGAAGCCTTTCTAATGATAGAAAGGATGTTGCAAATCTAGTGACCGCATGCCTTATCAATTCTCTCTTGTTTGTGAAATGCCTCAACAAGCTCAAAGTGCTTGAATGGCTATAGATAAAGCCAACAAGAGATATTCCCCTTCGAATTGCTTTCTTTATCAAGGGAAGTTTTCCAATGTCTTCAAGCATTAAGTCTATACAATGAGCTGCACAAGGAGTCCAATAAAGATTTGGTCTTTTTTCTTCCAACATCTTACCGGACTAAAACATAGTTGCTTCCATTATCTATTATAACTTGCGCAACCTTTTCCTCTCCAATCGCCTCCATAAGAGCATCAAGCAACTCAAATAGCTTTTCACCGATCTTCACAAAATTAGATCCATCAATGGACCTTACAAGCATTATCCCGACAGGAGAGTTCACCAAGAAATTGATCAAGCATCTTTGCTTTCTATCAGTCCATGCATCTGACATAATAGAACAACCGTGTTTGCTCCAGTGCTCCTTGCTCCTTATGTTCTTTTAGTAGAGATTCAGTGTATTCTAACTCCTTCTTTAGTAGTGGAACCCTAATGTCATGATAAGTAGGAGCTGGCAAATTAGGACCATAGGCACCGACGGCTATAAGCATATCTTGAAACCGCTTCAATTTAATAAGATTGAAGGATAAGTCCGTTGGTACCAAAAGCGAGCTATATACTGATGGACCCTTGTCTTTGTCTCTTTGTCACACATTTTTCTTATATTAGTTTCCCTCAGTTTCTCCTTTTTTCTTCTTTCAATGGCAATTTCTGGTTTTCTACAAAATAAACTCATTGGCCCCTTCTTAGCAACCTTCTTGCTCCTTGAAGCACTACTAGGTGTCAATGTCAAGCTTCCTCATCTTCACTTTCATCACATCCTAGACTATCAAAATCAAAATCTCTCACAACTTCAAGGTGGCCTTGATTTGTTGTTACAGTTGCATATGCCTTAAGCTCCTCTTTAACTTCACTTGGACACTTGGGGCAAGCTTTAACATTACCCTTCTTTCCTATTAGATGATTTTTTGCTCTAGTGATCCCTCCCCTTGTGATTTTCCATAAAAATTGCATACAATATTATTTGTATCGCCCTCTGTCAATGAATGACAATACTTCCACACTGGATTAGCCCTATTAGCTGGCCTCGAAGAATTAGATGCAGCTTGTTCTTCATTTGCGATGCTAAAAACAAGAGGAAGATTGAATGACTGCTGCTGAAACCATTCCATACATGGTAGCAGTGTTAAAAATAAATGAAGATATGGAGGAATTCAAAAAATGGGTAGAAAATGGCTGTTGGGATAATATTTTTGTGTGAAAAGCAGAGAGGGTGTAGAAAACAGGGAGAAAAAGTGAGAAAACAGGGTTGCTCACCGGAAAACAGTATTCGCCTGAGGAAGGTGGTCGCTGGGAGAATATATTTTTTTTGTGTGGAAAATAGAGAGGGTGTAAAAAACAAGGAGAAAAAGTGAGAAAACAAGGCTGCTCACCAGAAAATAGTGTTTGCCGGAGCTGTTGGTTGCCCGAGGGTGGTGGCCGGAGGGAGGTTGCCGGAGAAAGGTGGTTGCCGACTGCAAGGAAGGTGCTCTAAGTGGTTCACTAGTTGAAAGGTTGGAGACTTGGAGCACAGCTGCAACTTTGTGAATGGGGGAAGAGAACACCTCATTGTTAGGGTTTTTATGAATTGGGCCTACTGGATTTGGGTCGGGTTAGAAGGCCCAACCCCTTTTTTTTCAGTTCAACAGAAAAATTTCCGCCATGGCCGCCATTTCTACCATGGCTGCCATTTCCGCCATGGCCGCCACACGAATGGTGGTCGCCATGACCCGTTACACAAATCCGCCACGTCATAAACATTAAATGGCGGATTATCGAAAAAATGCCATGGCGCCACCATGGCTGCTATTTGATAACACTGTGTGATTGTTATATATAACAAAATTGTTAGTGGAAAATTAATATGATTCTTGCATGACACAAACATAGGAGCGTCTCTGTATTAGATTATTTTTCATAATTTCATGTAAAAAGTATAATTGTGATATCCTAGTTTAGTTCTATCTAGTGAGTTTTGACCTAATGAATGAGATATATCCTAGATTAGCAAGCTATTGCTAACTTGGGCATAAGTGTATTTACTAATGGTTGAGCCTAACAATGTTACATCTAGGTGGGTCCTGATCTTATCCTAGGAATGGCGAATCCTTTGAAAAGGAATTGTCTATGCTATGATGAAATCATTGGACTTTGTCTGTGCTATGGTCATCGAGTCCTAAGTTGGAGAGCTTGTGAGATCCTAATTTATTTCTGCATGGTGACTTTGGGCTGTAGAGAATGTTTATAAGCTTAATTAAGTTATCTACTATTATCTTTGGGGTAAGCATTTTGGATGAATGATTGGGTTTAAAAAAATTAGTGGGCTAGATTTCTTATTTATGTGGTTATGGCATAAACTGCCAATTTCCTATTAACTTGTACATTCAAATTACTATAAACCTTGATTTGGCAACCACACCTCCCAAACTTTAGTTGTTCCAAAAGGTCGACATTTTTTTGTTCTTTATACTCTCTCTCATTCATGGACCCACAGACTAAATTGGGTCAGTCGAAGCAATTGGCTAGCTTAGTTGATGGTATATATATTTATCAATTAAATTTGGAATAAAATTTGAATATAGAGGGTTATAACTTATCCAAAAGGCAATGGTTTGGGATAGATATTTTTATAACATATCACGATTGAAATTTCGTACTGTGCTAGGTGATGTAGTTGAAACACATCATTCCAATAAATTAGTGAACCTCAATACTATCGATACTACTCAGCACGTGCAATCATGTCAATGTGTACGACATTATATTAACATTTAACATCTCGTAGCATGCTACAATATGGGTCAAGATGAATTAAGATAATATTGTTTTTATTTATCTTATGTCCATATAAGATATTGTCAAAACTAAAGCATGTGAAATGGAACAAAGTCTGAACTTAAATATATCTTATCTTCTTTTTTTATCTTGATCTCTTTCTCCTCCACTGGCACCCTAGATATTGAAACGTCAGCACAATACTGAAACAGTACTTTTTTAGTCAAAGATTGAAACTTCAATACAACTTGAGATTTTAAACCTCGTAACACATGTCCATGATCTAAAAAATGCACCAGAAAGGAATTGATGTGACTATCAGGTATATATTACTAAATTGTTCTACAGTGTTAGTTTGCAGGTGCAAAATCATCATCAAGGACTATAAAGTAATTGTAAATGATCTATAGAATTATCAATACAACCTTTGTCGATTGTTGTACAGTGTTTTATTATGAATTTTTTGTTTTGGGGTTAATTTGGTGACATTTGACAGGTCTTATAGGTCAGCAGGACAAGAAGTGACTAATATAGAAAGCTGTACTCAGGGCATTGAAGATTTGTGTTGGACACAAAATGAAACAAGTAAAGGACATGCACCCTCATCAAGAAATGAAGGTGGAATTGAAACTGCAGATCAATTGAATATTGTACTTGAAAATCATGAAACATCTGCTTTGCCTAGGTCGAACTTAAGGGCTGAAAGATCATTTTCTCGGTCAAATCCAGAAAACTGGAGAAAAAGGTATACAGATGGAAAGAGGAAACATGGATCGACACCTGAGGTCTCATATATAGGAACTTCATGTCATCCCTTGAAGTCAAGAACCACTGGCACTCGTAGTTCTCGGCAGCGTGGCCTTATTTTAGGTCCTGTTATTGAAGTTGATGAGCTGCATTCACCAGGAGCCAGTTCTTCTGATAGCTCTAGTGCTAGGGTTAGACAGATTGAGTCTGATGAGTTATTAGCTCAGGAACTCCAAGAGCAGTTTTATAATGAATCACTAATAAATGGTGACAGTGAAGAGGTTAGAACACCCTTACTAATACCTTATTATTGTATATTGTTTTTGTGCGGGCTTTATTTTGGGTGTAATCCTAAACTTTAGATGGTTTTCAGTTTTAGTTGGAACTAATTTTATTTAGTGTCTTGTTAATACTATGTAGTTTATTTAGAATGTCCAAATCTGTTTATTGACAGATTGATGAAGCCATAGCACGACAATTGCAAGAGGAAGAGAATACTTGGCGTGCTTCTTTATATTCAGATCAAATTCAGCACAACCATGTACGTAAATATTCTAGTTGTCATGTTTTGCTTGAGCTTAAGAATTATGTCTGGTTGGAAAGAGGGACGCTATCAAGCCTTATTGCTCAAATGTCTGAATTCATCTGGTTTGGTAAACTCCATGCCTATGCTTTTTGTCTCCTGACGAAATTTGTTCTTAGGCAAGAACAATATTTTTAGGTGCCGACCTATATTGACACCCTATTTTTTTTGTTGGATTGTGTCAATCTAATTTAGTTACTACTCCAATATGTCCCCGTAATTTTCTTCAAGAGCAAATCCTGTATCATATTTTACCATTAACTTTTGTCATCTGCATATCCATTTTTCTGTAGTAAAACAGAGAAATTCATACTAATGAAATTCTTTATTAGCATTTCACATGACATGTCCTTCTTGTTCAGATTAAGCGAATTTGGCTATCATCTCCAAGAAAATAAATTGAATGCAGATATATTTAATGCAAGCTTAAGAGTGTAATTGAAATATCCAATTAGATCAGTTCCCTTTAAATTTAAGTTAGAAATTGGTGTAAAGATTGAAGAGTACAGTTATCTATTTGCTAGAAGAGTGCCGACTTGGTCAGAATAGAGGGTGCACATAATTATGTAGGATCAAATGTGGACTTTTTAACACTATGATATCAGAAAAGAGAAAAACAAAAGATGTGATGGTCTAAAAGAAAAGACCAGTTAATTATTTGATAGAAAGCTTTGCCAATTTGATGTGACATCAATGATATTATCTCCCTTCTTTGGTTTTTTATGTTCAGCTTATCACTTCTTAATCCTCTTTTAAGTCCAAAAATATTAGCCAGTCAAGTGAGTTTAATTCTATGTTAGTCAATCACCTATATCAGGCATAGGGGCGGGCATGGTTGGGGTTATCAAATTGAGAGAAAATAGGTAAAACAAACAAGCATTTAAAAATTTTGTTCCGTGCCGAACAAAATGGGAGAAAATCACCACCGGCACCGTGGAGGTCCTCCGTGGGTCACATCTCGATGGGCAACGTCATGCGCAGGGTGGGCTAAGGGAAAACTTAGGTTAATAATAAAAAATTAGGTTAAAAATTCAATCAACTCCTAATTAAAAATATATAATCTAAAAATGCTTAAACAAATCCTAATAAAACTACCCCATTAACTTAATATATATCCATATATATATTTTTTATTTTAAATTCCAAAAATATATAGTAAATTTTTATTTATTTATTTATCATATAAGATGCCAGAATCTTTTTTTAATTATTTTTAATTATTTTTTTAATATTTAGTTTTTCTAATTAATATATTTTATATTTTAAAAAATCAAAACCATATTGACACGACGCATAATACCAAATCCGTATTGTTCTGAAACATTTTAAATCATGAATCAAACCAATATTTCCAGTTTCAAAAATGGTACTAAAATTCTTTCATTTTGAATAAAAAAACAATATATCATCTGCACCACCTGCCATATTCTGTTCTTTTTTTGACAACTGATGAGTATGATAACCTTTTCATACTATTGCACATCATAGACTTAAATTTGGGTTCTTGTATTTGCTTTGACTTTTAGATTTTTCAGATACTTCGACACTACTGTCATTTTTCATATGGACTTGCAATATTTCATTTTTTTTTGCTTTGCTAATACTGAATTATTTTGATTTACTAGAGAATATGTTCTTTACATGTACTTTTCATTTCACTTTACTAGAACATAACATTGTTCTTTTGATTTACTAAAGAATATATTTTTGACTTGTACTTTTCATTTCACTTTACTAAAGACTAAACATTGTTGTTTTTCTCATGTTCTTTTATCTTTCAACCATATGATTTAGTTGAATCTTTATTAAATTTGCTTCGTCTTTTCTGGAAATGGAATTTAGTTAGTAGATTCTCAGCATGTACTGGTCTGGTTCTTGTCTTTGTAAGTTAACTCTTCATCTGATTTTCTAGAGAAGCAGATTACTTGCACGCCTACATTCTCAACAATCTCAACCATCCAGGAATTATATTCCTCGGTCAGCAAACAACCGAAATGGATTATCAGCAAGACGGCCACGGTTAATGAGTGATATTGAATTTGATGATCTGGATATACAAACGGTAGTATTTTGCAATGCTAACTTCCAAGCTGAAAGCCTGGTTTTACTCAAAATCTCCTTAAGAATGAAAACTTGAATAATTTGTCCATGTAACATACTTGAATATAAAGAATGGAATGTTGCATGGGTTCAAATTTTATGCCCGCATTTGTGTTTGTGCTTTGTTTATAAGAAACTTATGCTTGTTTCTGTGATTCTTATCAGTCTTTTGTTTTATGTTAATTCTTTTCTCTTTAAGTTTGAAAACATTTCTATGCTTTAGGTCTATAGAATTTTGTCCTTTTAATTGGCATTTGAAACCTATTGTAGAGATAAAATAAGGTTGTGGCTTTCTGGTTAGAGTTATTCTATTGTTTAAAGCCAAGTGCCAGATACTGTCAGTTTGTGGCTTGGCGAAACACGAGTGAGCAGATAGAAGAAAGTTAAAAAAAAAACAAGAGTAGAATGGACATGAGAAAATAAAACAGGATATGAAATTAAATTTATTTCAACTCTTTAAGAGCACCATCCAATGTTCACCTGCCTGTCTACTGGTTTCTGGTTGAACTGCTATTACTGAAGATACTTCCAATTGCTATTTAACAAAACTTCATCCATGGTAAGTATTTAGGTCAAGTCCTTGCACATTTCAGCATTTCAGGTGCATAAAAAAAATCTTAAGGAACGAATAAGCAAGCTAGGGGTTTTGAATCCATATAATGACATTGGCGGAGGGTTAACCTTGTTGGTTTCATCCTGAACATAAATAGTTTGATCCAATGTAGTGTGATGACACTTGTGGTCAAGACTAAAAGAAATATCTTACCGAAACAAGAATCTGTCACTGGGATAATTTTGTTGCTCATGATTTTGTGTTACCTATTGGTGACTGGCCAGCTTTCTTTGAAGAATACTGTTTGTCGATAACAGCAACAAATGAAAACCTTAATTATATTTACAGCATCTATGAAGTTTTATTTCTTCTTATTCCTCAATTTTCTCACCGCCTTCCTAGAATGTTAGTAGGTTAGTTTTGAATCTTGCATATGATAGGCATTTTCATTTCCATTTTTCAGGGATTAGATGCTTTTGAAGAAATGGAAGTTGGGATTAACCTTGGTAGTCACATATTTGCCTCCAATATCCTTCACAGTCATAGTTATTTTGCTGAGTAAGTATTTGCCTTGTATTATGCAACAATTTATACTTCTTTTAAACAATAAACTTCACCCCATACGTGAAACTTGCTTAGCAACACTAACCACATGATTCTATTGACTAATGAATGATACTTCTCTGTTACTTTGGTGGATACTCTCTTTGTTATTAGTGTACTCTGGAAAAATTGGTGACCTAGGTAACTGTTACATTTACTGCTGTAATTTATTTCTTTTATTGAATTTCATTTTTAATAGTTCAACAGTACTCCAATGTTATTCTGTGGTGATGTCTGAATTCAGCTATAGTACATTCATGACAGACACTATTAACTATTAAGAGAGTGAGCTTGGCGCCATGCTAATTGCCCTAACTGAAAGTGCCAGATTCATGTGAACAAGTGTCATTAGTTTGACCTATTCTTTTTAACTGACTAGACATCAAGTAGATGATTATAATCAGATTTCTTTTAAATCTGTGTGAAACAATGACTTATAAGAAGAAGGGCAGACAATCCTTGACTGAAAAGATAAGTATAAAGGAATGCAATATGTATATTCATCATTATCAATTGTTTGCCCCGACTTTGGGGTTTGCTAATCTTTTCCCTCATTAAGCTTATGCAATGCCTATGTTTAACATATATATGTTATGCGATGCAATATGTTTATATATGTTAATAAAAAATACATTTAGGATTATTCATAGTGGGATTAAAAAAATGTTATGCTTTCCTACTCAGATTCCCAAATTAACACATTATTTTATTTTGAAACTTTTTTTAGACATAAACACTATGTTTGGTGTACATGTAAAGTGATAGATACTTACCCAGATTTTGTTATTCATTGTGTGTAAACCAATGTTTATGACTTAATTATTTGTTAAGTCCTTAAATGTTAAATAGTCTATTCAATAATAGCTACTTTATGCTTTATATGCTCTCGGATAATGCCTATGCACTTTGTGGTAACTCCATCGCATGCCATCTTCATAATTGTTTTTTATAGATCTCACTTTGTGGTAACTCCATCACATGCCATCTACTATAATTGTTTTTATAGATCTAATTCAATATGCTTCTATTTGATATTTTGATAATGGCAATTGGTCGCATCCATCAAAAAGGTGGAGAATTTACACTAAATTTGGTTTTACTATGCAGAGGTGATTATGAGACGCTATTAGCCCTTGATGATAACAACCATCAGCATACAGGTGCCACAGCAAATCAGATTAACCTATTACCACAATCAACAGTGCAGGTGTCTATACGAATTTTCATTCTAGTTCTGAAATTCCTGTTATGATCCTCAAATGTCTACTAACCATTTTCATGATATTTTTTTTTTTCCTTTTTCCCAACAGACTGATAACATGGAACCTTGTGCTATCTGCATCGATAAACCATCCATTGGAGAGACTATTAGACACTTACCATGCTTGCATAAGTTCCACAAAGACGTATGAAATACTATAATTATCACCACTTGTTCCTCTATCGAGAATAATGTGGTTATATATATTATTCCCTTTTTTTCTTCTATAGTGCATTGACCAATGGCTGAGGAGGAAGATGTCATGTCCAGTATGCAAGAGTAGTATTACTTAACACAGCCATAAGTGATTTGCTTGGTTAAAAGATCTGAAGGTAAATCTAACAGCTCTGGATTATGTACCATCATTTGCTGAATGATTTGTTTTCGCTACAATTTTAATAGTTGTAAACTTGTAGGTAAACACTAATAAGCCACAACGCAACTACGAAAGTGAACATGTCTTCCATGTCAACCTTTAATTTCTCCTTTTTGGAAATCAGAGATTAAGCCTTGCTCTGTGATTTTTATGTTATACTGTGTAACCCTTTTGCTAAATGCTACTGAAGGCTGTACATGGTTTTTTTTTGTCGATTAGTGAAACTGCAATCTTGTTCAGAACCTGTTCATGTAGCCAGGAAGATTGCCGATTCTAAGAATGTGCATTTTCTCCACCCTCTTTTCCTCCTTTCTGACTTTTCAATTGTCTTTTCATTATAAGTGCTGAGATTTGGTTCGATTGAACAAGGAATGGGATTCAACATATATTTGAGCAAACTACAACCAATGCTACAAAATAAGAATAAAAGCCAAGATGCAATCAAAATGCTGAGATTTATTAGCATAGGGGTGGCTTTTATTCTGAATCATGTTGGAAGAATGCTCTTATTTTGTAGGTTGGTTGTAGTTTGCTCAAATATATGTTAAATCCCATTAGTTACTTCTGCGAATAAAATCTAGCAATTCTCTAAGATTATGTTCTTCGGTTGTATAGATGGAATGGTATCATGAGTAAAATAATTCACTTTATGTTTGATTTGTTTTGCTTGTTCTATTTATTTAGTTGGTTAGGATCGCTTGGTCCATTCCGTAGCTGATTCGGTTCATAAGGTCCGTGTAGTTTGGCTTCGACCCTCGCAGCATATTTGTTTGGTCTATTTAGCACTCTAGACCCTTACGATTCACTCGATAATTTTAGGGTTTCTTAGTTCGCCCGGTTCGCCTCATAATTTGGTTTACTTTGACTTCCCTTGTCCATTCTCTCGATCCGGTTGACGCATTTGGTTTGGGTAGTTTGTTTGATTTATCAGTTTCGGTTAGCTCGTCTCGTCTGGTCCACTTGTCCTGCCATATCAACTCAAAACTCTTCACTCCACTTGCTCTATGTAAAGTCTCTGGCTTTATACATCTCCATCTCTATTTCGTACCTTTCTGTCATACTGCAAGAGTTGGGATTTTAAAGAAACTCCTGGAGGAGGGGGAGAAGGGAACTGGTTTCCAACATATTAAGAGAGACCTTTGAAAGGGCAAAACATTGGAAAGGTCATCTTGGATCCCACACCAATTTGGTTTCGTGAGGATCGCTAATGAGGGTTGATTTCATTTCATTTTTTTGAAGCACATATTGTGTTAGTACCCCTTTTTTTCCATTTTTTTGAAAAACACATAAATTTGTTTTCCTGTTATTAATGTGGATGTCCACTAGTTAATTAACTTATCAAACTCGTAGCACAAATATTGACGATTTTGCCGCTTATTAAAAGAGCCGCTTAGTTTAAAATTCATGGAAATTAATAATAATAATTATTATTATTTTATTTTACTATTCTTACTTAAAATAAAAAAATATATCTAATATGTTGTAAAAATATTTGGTCATTATAAAACGAATACTTATATTCATTGTAATCGTTCACGAACATAATTAGGATTGTGTATTCGATTAAAATTGAACAAAATTAATTTTTTTCATCAAATTGAATCGATAGAATTTTAAAAAAATAAATAAATTGAATAGATAAAATATTAGGTAATTCAATTTTCTACTCGAATTGACAAAAAAATGGTTTTATTAATAAATTTTGATTTTTTAAATAAAATTGGGTAAAAACAAGGTATAAAAATTTGATTTTGTCCAAATTTTTTTGTTAATTTGGTCTATTCGATTTAACCAAATAAGAAATTTAAAAATTAAAATTAAACCGAATTAATTGATTCTTTTGGATTTTTTTTGAATTTTTGAATAAATCGAATTTTCAAATTTGATTAGTTTATTTGATTTATCTGATTTTTTGCACACCCTTAGACATAATGTGATCGTTTTCAATAGTTTATACTTTGACTAATGACATCTCAACAAAAGATTACTACACCAATTTATTACATCTAAAATTTGAATTTCAACTTGAAAATTTTCATCTAATAAGCTGACAAAATCTAAGAATACTGATCAAAACACTGATCATGATTCATGAATATTTTTCGATTTATTCTATGATGATCTAAATTTTGTAAAATCAAACCGATCACCTCTAGTCAGTTTGAAGAAAGAAAGTTTACTTATTCGATGGTCTTTTGATGAGCAAATTAGAAGTCATAAATATAATAAAAGTCTAATCCTCTGACAATAATAACTTTTGGATTACAAAAAAAAACTAATTCAGTACACTGCTCTACAATTGCCCTTGGCACTTGAATCAAATCTTTACACAACTGGAGAAAAACACACTTCTATTACAAGTTTATTTAAAACACAACTTCTTGCCAATGATGAAGGCAATGTTATTTGGATCAAACAAAGAATTGAACCAAAATCACGCGACTTAGGGAGCAAAGCTCATTACGAGTAATTTGTTTCCACTCCTAAATCAACAAACCTAAAGGAAATGGAAACGATAGCCCCCGAATGGGACTGACAGACTTAACAAATCTGTGATGAATCTTAAAGAATTTGAATGGTCGCATGGAGATGTTCCTTCGCATGTTGAAAACTATATGCATGATTGGATCACCAAACTTTAATCTAGTAAGAATCCGAATGCTGCATATTTGGCGAGTTCCTCAGGTGGTTTGACGTCGAGTAAATCTTTATCATGTAGAGAGGTTGAAATTTCATCCAGTGAGAAGGGAATGCTGTATCATGAGGAAAAAAAGATGAAATTAAAATGAATTGCTCTATAGCTTTAACGCAACTACAATATATTAAATAACATTGTTTCTACCTCAGATCATCATCCAGCAAAAATGTAGCTTCATCATCCGTGGAATCATTCACCGTTAGTTTACTCATGTCGGCAAGGACCTGTAGAAGAATGAATGAGAGAAATTATTGGTTTAAAATGATTTTTATGTATGGAATTCAGAGACTAATAGGAAAAAGAAAGAGGATGGCGCATGAACGGTTTTAATCTAAGATCTCCTTTACTTAAGAATTCCAGAATGCTAAGATTTAGTCGTTTGAACTTACAGCTGGTGAAACACTTTGACTGTTGTATTTGTCATCATAATACTGGGTGCAAATTCTGTACAACTGTGGGACAGTCAGCACCTGCATATAGATCGGAGGCACAAGTAACTATCAAAACTATCTGAATGGTTAGCATTGCATGCTTTCATAACTCGAAGCGCATCTGATAGGTTTGAGTAAATAAGAGTAAGCTTTACCGGGCAGAGATCATTGACTATCTCATCGTATGAAATCCTATACTTCTGGAATATTACCTGCAGATGACACCAAGAACCATGAGATGAAGACAACGCAGCATTACTATTTTTTATTCCAAACTAAAAACAGGAATATTTCAGAAAGTGAATTAACAACATTTGATGTAATCTGATTCTAGAAATAAAGTGCCACCACACGCTGATAATTTAAGTCATCGTTCTTGCAAAGGAAGTAAGCCAGTTGATTGTAAAGAGAGCTAACAATAAAAAAAAAAAATTCAATACTACAGGTTAACATAATTCATAGTCAGCATGCCAAACTATTGGGCAGAGTGATTTATTGCTTGTGGACAATAGTCAATTAGAAGCGACATCGTGAATTTCTGAGGACAGAATCTACACGCTAATATTCACTTAAAAGCTTCTCAGGTTCTTCTCAAGTAGCAAGTATAACAACCAAAAATTAAATTTAATAGTAGAGAAATAGAATTACATCAACTACTGTTTCTTTGCAATCTTCTTTGGGGTAATTCCACATTGAGAAATAATGTGTAGTTAATAGGAACAACCAACTATATCAAGTCAATATACACCAGTATCAAGATCAAATGGACAAACTACAATTACACTTGAGAATAAAATGGAATGATATGACATTAGATATTAGTTAATGATTCATTCAAGAAAATGGTGCACATAATTTACAGATATCTAATAGACAACTTATCCATGTAGATTGACAAACCACGGTATATTGAAATGAGCTTACCAAAAAACCAATAGCTTGTTTTGTGTGCTTAAGTTCATCCGAAGATGATCCAACAAGCTACAATTAAGAAAGCCCAAAATATTAGATGTATATATAGAGTCTCCCAGCTAAGGAATATAAATATATAGTAATTACCTCTGGTTTTAATTTATTACACCACAATTCCATTTCATCCAAACCAGATTTCACGTATTCTCCGTTGCTAAAGGAGCAACATTCTCGGCGCAAGAGAAGACTATAACAACATATAATAGCATACTCCAATCAAATGGCGTGTAAATAAATTTGAAATTCAATATTCAGAGAGAGAGAGAGAGAGAGAGGCTCACCTATTAAAAAGTTGAATATTGATGAAGGAGAAGACTTGAACAAAGAACTTCTGAATAAGAATCTCGGGTAACTAAAATACAACATACAGACAAAGGTAACCTAATTGCCAGAATAAACATTTGTTCCTAATTTATACACAACAAAACAATCCTTACAAAGTTCAGTTGCAACACTGCCAGGAGATTATCAAGATTGTCAATGATGCTTTGCCACGGGCTGTTCTGAGCGTTACTTCCAAATGAACGCCCTCTCAGCATACTTTTTGCTCTTACTGTCCTAGTTACCTTCAGTTTCAAAAAATTTTATCAGCAAACTAAATAATGTGTGCTTAAGGTCTTAAAACACCATCAAACATGTTTATAACTTGGAATGTGATTAATGGTAATATGTCCCTGTAGCATTTGTTAGAGCCAAGAATCATCTAAAAGAAGCTATTCCGAGATACAAGTTGGTAAGAACTCTATATTCTCTGATTATAGCAAAGCCAGACACACCAGTCTGATGAAGTTAGTGTCCGGCTGGTATTTAAAGCTTTCTCCAAACATAAAGCATATGCAGCAAACACTGATTGAACCTGTATGTACTGTAGGACGTGATATATGTAATAGTATCTGAGTAATGAAAGAGCATAAAGAACGAGTGGAACAGTTACAGGTTACAGGCATTATAGATAAGCAGGCAAAGAATTGATGTAAATTTTGCTAATGCAATCTGCTCATCCATTGCAGAGGCAAGTACAATATGAGATAATAAAATATACACTCTTCCTAATGATGAATGGTTATTAAATTAGTGCTTGTGCAATCATAGATGTGAACAAATTTTGCCAATGTTGATACTCATACTACTCAAAAGAAAAAATTACACTCCGGTATAAGATTGTCAGTCTTCAAGCATGGGCCACCTAATGCAATCTGCTCATCCATGTGGGGTTAAGAGCATGAAATTGTAGATTTTGCCTATATTTAAGAACTTTAGTTTTGTGATGAGCCATTTTTAACAACCACGAAGACATGAAAATCATCTCACCTGTAAACACTGTGAAATTAATGAGCTCAACTCTTTCTTTGCATTATCACGAAGGATCCCAAAAATTTTTTCAACATAAGCTGAGAGCTGTTGCTTGAACAGCAATGCTGGGTATTTAGCCTCTACTTGGCGCACAAAAGCAACTCCATCCACAGGAAGGTTTGAAGAAGAGCGGAACCCCTGCACCACAAGAAATGAAGTCAATACATTTTACATTTACTGAAGAATTCGTTCAGTAACTATGTAAAATTTACAACAAATTTGTATATCAAAGAAAAACCAGATGAATTGCATACTTGTGTCATCCGCCCAAATAATGATGTTGGTGTTGGAGGCTTCCCTCGCGGTGTAGAACCAGCTGCACCGGCAGCTTTTAGACTCTTTTGCAAGAGATATAACAAAGTAGATGAATTTGACAACCAATAAGCTAGGTTTTCAGTGCTCTGGTCATCCTGCATCACACATTTAGTTGGGGTTGTTTATCTTATAGTTAAGCAATTCTTATATAGTAAAGAGAGATAGCTGACTAGCAACATCAGATGGTACCAGAAAAGGGTGCAAAGAAAATTAACAGTTATCCTGACTCTTATAAACAAAAGAGATATAATATATAGGCCACAGATATGCTAATGGACAAAAGAGCAAAGGAATTTAACAAGTAATACTGATACAAGTTGATCAGCAAACAAAAGTGCATTAAGTATCTGAAAATCTAAATTTGTTTTACCGTACACCCACACAAGTAAAGGATCTATGCTATTGCTGAAAAAGTAAAGGACCAATAACAAGTACCAGACATCTAATCGAGTTCCGATCTCTGTCCAACATATAGTTAGAAAGCAAAATATATGATTCAAGAAATAAATATCTATCAATTGATAGAACAAATGAAATAGGCTTCTGACTATAGGCTGGATGAATTAAATTGATGCCCTTAACTGACCAAAGTGATCATCCTTTCCAGACCATCTCTCAAATTGCACGGTAAAAAATTTCCTAAGTTTCCAGAAAATTGTACCCTGAGATGCTTCAAAATACTGTATATCTTTTGCTCGAAGAACTTAATCGTCAAAGTTGATCATTCACCTAAAAATAATTTATCCGAGCATAAGTAATTAAAAGCATGCTTTGGCTCTTTAAAATTCTTTTAAATATCACCAAAAGAACATATTCCATCCACGGGACAAATCAATTACAGTGCAATAAGTTTAATGATCTTCTGTATTGCACATATGTGACAAGAATAAGTGCCTATTCAACCATTGTCTACAAAAAGACAATCACAAGAAGAATTGGTTTTACCTACATAAAGTTCTAACTGCTCAATTAAAGGGCACAAAGTTTAGTATAAAGAATAAATTCAGAAATTCTATATATAAAAAAGAAAGCTTATCTAGTGTGAAAGGATAAAGATGCACTTATTCACCATTTGAAGCAGTGTGGGTTTTTAGAATACCAGAATAATTCAACAGTACATGCAATATAAGTTGGTCCCAACCAGATTATGGACTGACTTATTGCAATCAGTATTGAATAGCCAACTAACATCAGACCAACTGAATTTCCTTTATTTTGGTCAGTCCGTGCTGAAAATTGATTCTGGTTCAATTGAATTTGAGTTTCTTTTGCAAATCTGAGTACAAAGACAACTCAGAGGTTCTTTTGAAAATCAAATTTGAGTTTCACCAACACCAAATTAGGTTGTGCCTACCATACTGGGATAATTTGTTGCCAATTTTTTCTGGAGATAACCTAATCAGATTTTAGAAATATTTTCATAGTTATGTATTTCATTTACTTTTAACTAAAAACAGTAGGATTAGGTTTTCAAATATTGACAACCAAATACTTGTCAGGCCAGGCTGTTCAAGTTTTTTGGACATCCCAACGTGTATTTCCTTTTCAAAAGGAAGAAGACCAAAGAACACAACTAGCAACAACAATTATAGTTGTAGTTGGAACTAAATAAACATAAATCTATGCAGTATACAAGAACCTCAATTGCACAGCCAATCATCTGAATAAGACGGTCAAAAACACTTGTTTTCTCTGCTTCAAATAATTTCCAGTGAAGAACAGATTTGTATATAGTCACTGCAGCTACTGGCTTTCCATCATCAAAACCAATGTTTGAGCCACACATTTGATCAGCATGTCAACATTCTCCTGAGAATAAAACACAGTAGGTGAATCACTTATCAAAGAATAGGAAAAAACATAAATTAAACCTTGATAAGAAACTTCCATTACATGCGGCCTGTCAACATAAGATTTCCTCAACCTGGAATCAGTCTTGGCAATGAGTTTAATAGGAGGAGGAGCGTTTGGTAGGTCCTGCAAAAATAATGCAGGAGTAACACAAGTCAACTCATGGAAGAAGTCACAAAAGAGAGATTGACAATGTTGTCTATTGCAGACCTTATGATCCATAAATTGGTGCGGAAGGTTGTCCATACTCTGCAAGTAATGACAACACGCAAGTGAAAATGACAGGAGAAAAAAAATTGCAAAGATATGGTGGAGATATTATAGAGGGCAGAAGTACTTGTTTCGATGGGGTAGAGGGTGTGTTTTTGACTGATGCAAGCATCAAGGCTTGCTGTCGCAGTACTTGATTCTCAGATTCCATATTGGACAACTTTTCTTGAAGACTGCAGTAGGAACATACAAACTTAATCCATTGTGGAATAGAAAATGTGTCTAACAATAAAGGTACAACTCTGGACTTAAAAGTTCAAACCTTTTTTTTAAATATAAAATCCATTTTGACTAGAAAATGTGCTTAAGAATCAAGGTACGACTCTAAACTTAAATTCAATCCTTTTCTTTTCCAAAAGCAAAAAGGCTTGAACTTAAATTCAGAGTTCTACCTTGATTCTTAAATTCAAATCATAATGTCCCGCTAAAGACAAAAAATGGCAATAACTATATAAACCTTCGCATTGATGTTTTCAGATCAATTAATTTTGCTTCTGACTCATCAATCTTTGATTCTGCCTCAAGAATTTTTTTTAGCCTCTCCTCACTTAGGGCACTTGTTTCTTCAAATTTTTGCTCTGTTTCTTGAATTTTTGTTTCCAGAGAACTCACCAAAGCCTGAAATTCATACCAAAACATTATGCAAGCAAAAACAGAAAACTAAACAACGCATAGCATATCAACACTTGGCCCCGATACCCACAAGATGTTATTCTCAATTGAAACAAAGAGGTCATGTAAGGCATACAATACACCCATGTAGGAAATAAGAAATAGAGTAAAATGAGGCAAACTTATTCTACTATATTTTGCACTAAATCAAGTATGCTTAATCAACCTGATGCTTGATCAATATATGATGAACCAGGCAGTAGACAAATTGAACCTGGGGTGACCGGCCCGGCCCCAAGGAAGTTTCCCACCGGTCACTAGGGTAAATCGGGAAGCGCTCGCGGTGGACAGTCTAGAAGCCCAGCGTCCCAGGGTTCGCGCCCCATTTGGAGGTGATGCTTGATCAATATGCACTTGCTGCCAGGTCCAATTTGAATATTTAGGATGTGTTTGCTTCCTAAAACATTTTCCAGTTCTCTCTTGCCAATTTTCCTTTTCTAGAAAAGAGTTTGGAAATTGAAAAGAAAACAAGTCTGACAGTTTTTTTTTTTTTGGCCAAAATGATCACAAGTAAAATCTTACTTCTCATTAGTCCAAAATGAGTTGCCTAGATTTACTTTCAAAACAAACCTGGAAACACAGACAAATCTAATTAATTATCATTATCATTCAAAAACTCGAAACATGTAAGGATGGCCTAATTTGAACTACCAGTTCCCTGAAGTGACACTATGATACTCTTTAGCACGATAGACAAAGATTGTATGTGCCGATCAATATTTAATGCCTCTAATTTAAATTTTGACCATGCCACCCAACCCACTACAAGAATTCAAACCATGCTTTAACTTTGTACATTTTGATAATTTACAATGATGTCACTTAACACAATTCAAGAATTCAAATCATACTTTAAGGTTGTTTCTTTCATTTATGTTGATTCCCTATCAATAATTTGCTGCTTCAAGTCTATGAAAACAGGGTGAGGGTGTTAGAACTCTAGTGAAATTTTACTAGAAGAATCATTTGGAGGATTCTTGCGGACCAAGTGTCCTGTTTTGGAATTTCCTTGATTCTTCTTGTGCTCTGCTGCTTATGCAGTTGGAGCTATACAAATGCTGATACTCACGTTTCACTTATGCTTTTAGATCAAGTAAGACCTTTGTTAGTAGATATTCCTCCCCATGCGAGCATTCCACCAGTGCGAAGACTTCTCGTGTGAGGGTTTTTCCAGTGCAACGACTGCTTACTCACGTGAGAGTTCCACCAATGCCACGAGAAGACTTCTCTTCGCTTGAATCCTCCTCGCAGGAGGGTTTCCCGAGCCAAGGTTCTGCCTCCTTCCCTTCTCCTCCTCGTTGATGCCTCCAGCATGGCATGTTCGACACAGCACCCCAACATTGTCTTGTTCGGGCCAACAATTGGACCCCACAAATAAGGGAGTTTAGTCTCACTTTAGCTGGAAGTAGAGTCTCAAGCTATGAGTTTGAAGAGAGTGATGCCTTTTGAGGAACTACAAAAGATCTTGACATGCTATGAGTCATGTGGTCCAAGCGGACCAAGCCAATACTTAACAAAATGACCTCATCACTACCTCTACTCATTTTCCACATATTTTTAATTCTTTTAGCCAACCCAACCCAACCCAACATAAAAATTGTTATTCATCATTCCTCATCCTCAGTCTCACCAATTGTTCCACCCATCAAACACTACCCGAGTAAAGTGTCGATGCAACACCAATATTAAATTGTTGAACCATAGAAGAAATTGGTGACAAGATTTGACGAGGTAAATGAATATCTATCTCGCAAATAAAGCATAAACACATACAACAATTACAAAGAGGAAATTTCATTAATCAAAGATTGAATATTACATAGACATGACATCACTTTTATAAACTCAATATCAACTACCTAGAAAAGAAATACCCCTGAATCAAACATCTATCATACTAAAAGACACCTATTAAACTTTAACCAAATTTAAATTGTTCCCATAAAATTAATAATTATTAAACTTCAACAGCTAAATTAGGACAATTGCCAAAATTAATTAAAATAAAAAAAACTAATTACAATGAATTCTCAGTTCGATCAAATGTCCAAGTGAAACAAAAACTATTTCATTATTTACCAAGCTTAGTAATCACCACTACACTGCAGAAGGAAAGAAGTGACAGTTTGGTCCAATCAATCTCCCCCTCCACAAGACTTTGCCATTTCTACATCTTTCCTCAATCCTCCTTTATGTTAATATAAGTGTGCAAATATAACTCTTTGTTTCAATTGTATATAATACCTATTATTTGTTCCAAGCAAACCAAGAAGATATTATTACGTAATAGAAATATAGATGGTAGAATTATGTGACTGCAAAAATTATTTATCCAAGATTGTGTATACCCAAATTTGTGTCAGTAGTAGATATATACAGCAATATAAAGCAGTATCCAAAGAAATATAGGCCTACTAATAAGTATCACCAGTACAGGTGATTTTGAAATATAGGCCAGTAGCATTGTATAGGAAGTAATAAAAGTTTATTTACTCTTAGTGCTTAGACTTGTTTTGTAGCAGAGGCAAGTGAAGAATTCATAAGGGATCAACTATGGGGACCTAACTCACCTTTAATTTTTCATTTTCAGCTGTGATTTTATTCGTCAAATCAGTATCAATAACTTGGATCTCATGTACCAAAGAAGCATTTTCTGCAGTCTTCTTGGAAGCTTCTTTCTCTGCTGCAAGCATAGTTTCTCTTTCTTTAACCTGTAGTTGCATATCCTGCAAGGCGACTTGCAACTTTGTAATTTCTTGAGACCTTGCTTCCTCCAGGTCAAGCTACAAATGAAAGTAAATAGTATGAGAAGGACCTAAACATCTGTAGTCATACTTGTTCTAATATAAATTACATTGAAATATTCACTTTTTGTCAATAAAATAGGCCACAGACACATAATGTGCAAGCATGTTGTGAGTTATGCATGGCAGCCACAGACACCATCTTCATACACTTTTCAAAATTTTGATAAAGAATACTGAAAATTTACACCATACTAACCCTCATGCGTTTCTCCAGCTGAAGTCTCCATGTGAGTTCTTCAACTTGCTTCTCTAACTTATTTTTAGCTTCTTGGAGTGCACCGGCTTCTTTTGCAGCCTAAAAATCAAGAAAAAAAATGTAAGGTGATGCACAAAATAGTAAAATGTAAACGCACAAATATTTTGCTCAAATAAGTGAGTTTTTCACCGATAGTAAACTTGAATAACAGAGAACAAAGACATATGACAGCAACATTCTAAATTTATCCATTCGACTCATACAACAATAATTTTACATTAGTTTCTCTTTATCTATTCAATTACAAATGAGCCTTCAGTCTGCTAACTATTCAAGATTAGATATGCTGTATTATTGTGTACTTGAAAGATGAAGTTTTTCAACTATTTTACAGATTCATAAATCAGCTCCTCAGTAAACTATCAGGTTGCTCTAGATTTGCAATCAAACCTTTTTCCTTACTTGAAAATACAAGTTCTTTCTTATGGCACAATCTAATGCATAATTGTACAACAAAACTTTACGAGATAATATAGGAACATTTTAAAGTATAATTGAAGTAGAAAAAAAATACCAATTTAAGTTTTCGTAGTTCCCTTCTAGCAACTCTTCCTCTCCAAGCACATTGCATCGTAATTGTCGCTTTCTTTAGCCTCAAATAACGCAAGCAGGCTAAGTGTCTGCGGAAATAACTCTGAAAAAAAAAGGACATATGGACTAAACACAATAACATGGAAAAAGATAATTAGTGTTGAAAACTAAAGCATCCAGTACATACACATGTAATAAATACTTCTGGAAATATGTTGATCTTACAGATGAATGAATATGCATAAGCTAGGGAAGATATTCAACTAGAAAAAAATAATTATGAATATGGATGAATTCATGGAACTGAAAAGTGTCACTTCTTTAACAGCCAATACGACAATATATTGTTAATTTTTGTTGACAGGTAAAACACAATGTTATTGTACCTGAATAATTATTGCAGCTCTTGTCTGTTTCCTATAATGAATTTCTTTACGAGCAACCATCCCACGTAAACCAGATTGAATGGTAATAGATGCGAGACAGTTGTTGGTGTACATTTTCCTTGCAAGATGCATGCGAAAATATGCCTGGATTATTGAGGCAGCAGCTTGCCTACGCATGTTTTCATAATGTTGACGCGCATTGTAACCTTCAACAGAGGGTGAAATTTACTTTTAGTGCGATAATATTATCCTTCTGGACATCAAATATGCAGAAATATACAAAGGGAACATATCCTAAACCAACCAAATTAATGCACTCTTCCCGATATTACCTCTGCATGCAGTCTGTAACAGTATGGCTGATTTTTGGAGTAAGATGAAATGTTTGTGAGCCAAATAGGATCGAACTTTTCTTTGAATTTTCTTAGCAGAGAGTCCAAGAACTTCATTCCTACGAGCATCTAATTCAGCCATCTGACCAGCACGAAGAAACACCTTTGTTTTGCCTATCTAGAAATCCATATAGTACAATTAAAATTTTGTGGCATTAAAACATGGTAAGTCTTTGAAAGAATATGTAGTTCGACAAATGTAAAATTTCTTTCCACTGTTTAAGTAAGTGGGCACAATTTACCCACTACGGATACCAATTAGCAAAATATATAGGGAAAATCTATTTGCACACTTTTTTTTGGATAGACATTTTGAAAAAAAAGTCAAAAACATTGACTACATCTTTCTACCATTCCTATTTACCATTAATACATGGAATATGAAACTATAATAGCCTAAATAAAAAGGAAAAACAATGAGAAAGTCTTTGAATGATATTTTTTGGACAAAAATCAAAAGGGTGCTCCTAATTATCAGAATCGTTAAAAGGGCTCCTCTCTTTCAAAAAAAAAAAATCAAAAGGACACCCCACCATATTTCTGATACCAAAGATACTCTTATTCCGACATTGTTGGAGAGCTACGGCATAGCTGCTACATGTAAAAATAAATTAATTCAACTTGGTTAAAGAAGTTTTATATATAAAAAAAAAATCAAACTTGATCAATATCGATACAACATGAACAAATTCACACTAAAAATATTGTAATGACCATTAATTGGCTACTACAATGTTGTAACACTCAATTAATCGTTGTTACAATAGTTTTGAATTTGACCATGTTGAAGCAATTTTAATTAAGTTTGAGCAATTTTGACCAAGTTAGTAAAGATTTTTTTTTATATAAAAGATATAAAAGTGTTCTATGTATAATTTTTTTTGACGAAGTTGAATAAATTTACTTTTGCACATTATAGCAGCTACTCCATAGTTGCTACAACAATATTGGAATAAGGATATCTTCAGAAATATGATAGGACACCCTTTTGAGTTTTTTTTTTTTTTTGAAAAAGCGATGCCCTTTTGACAATTCTGATAATTAGGCCCTTTTCATTTTTACCTTTATTTTTTATCTCTGTGAATTCTTTCAAATTCATATAAAGCTAATGAGAGTCAAGTAGAACAGACAGTTTAAGACTATTTTATGCTCATACTATTCTATTATATATTATTATAGAATAACAAGCAATGAGACCTAACTTTTTGAGATAATTTTTATATCAATTTAAATGAGTTGAAATATGACTATTATTCTGTAGTATTGCTCCTGTTAGAAGATGACTTAATCTTTTATTAACTGCATAAGGAATTTAGAGGATGCTGTAACATATATACATTCTTGGTAATCTGTTTTTAAAGGATGGTTGATGTGGATCGTGGATATTTTCCTTTCCTAAAAATTAAAGTAGTTTCATCTTTGCGGTAATATCTCAGTGACAATAACCTTTTCCAGCTACTTAACCTAAAAATTTTGTTGTTCATCTTCCCATACCTATTACTTTGCTTTTGTTCCTTGTGAAATATGTAGAGGCATGCTTGTAGGTTAAAATTTTCATGTTGTACACAAAGCAGCCAAAATCAAGCAACAAACATAAACACAAAAAAGTTGGCAACAAATTGTAAGGAGCATGTGGATGATGTTGGATGAACATGCAGATAACTGGACTTTTCAAGGAGACAAAACAATATCATGCTTCTTAGTGCCAACTTGTTTATTTACCTGATAGCCTTTGAGACCCACTTTCTCTAACAATTTCTTAGTTACAGTCACCTCATCAAAATTCCTACTGTGACAAAGAAAAAAAAAATATAACCAATTATAAGCCAAGATGTTTATTTTCCAGACATTGAGATTGATAACAACTACCTCTCATTCAATAAATTGGGTGCAAAAATGCCAAACCGGTCTACAAATTCATCGAATGTGCGCCGTGTGGGATATCCAGCACAGCTTATTCTGATTGCCTCCAAAACACCCTAATGCCACAGAAACAAAGCATCTTTGCCTGTAATTGATACACTAAAACTATACTACCAAAAATGACTAGTATTTCAACATAAGATTGTCAAGAGGTGTGAATCGTATGATGAATTATCAAATCGTGAATCATATGATTTGACAACCATAATTCAACACGCTCTCACCATGCCATTTGGCATGAACAAGCATGTAGATAGAAGAAACAGAACTCTTTTCAACAGTATAGAGACCAAAATTTCAGAAACTAGTCAAGTACCAATTTTAACTACTTCTGAAACTCATGGCAGTGAAATGCTGATTGGTAAACCAACTAATATCAACTCATTTAAGCAACAAAAAGGAGTGCTCAAATGGGTTATCTAGCAATTTGGTCCATCTACAATGCTTGGTCTTACAAGTAAATAATAGTTCAGGATAGACGAAGGTGTGCGCAAGTTAGACAAGAACAATTACATAGCAATAATCTAAGTGGATGCAAAATTACCCCACAACGAAGCTGCTGGAGAATATTAGTGTTCTCAAAAATTGCAGGTCTCAGAAGATTATTAGGCTTTACACATCGTATGTAGTGGGGCTCAGTATGGCTTAGAGTTTCTAATAAAGTTTGAAGTTGTTGCTGCAAAGAAGTGCGCACAAGTGTTACATACATATACAGCATATTAGCATCAGAAATTGTAAAATGGAAAAGAAAAGACCGACAGCTCACCTTACACCTTAAGCCAATTGATGAGAACTTCGAAGACTTAGATGAGTCCTCTGTAAGTGGTGGGAAAAGACCTGCAACAAAGGGACACCTTGAAGCACCCAAGAGTTCTTGGTGTTCAGCAACAACATAATCTTTGTTCTTATCCAAGAAAAGCTCTGTTTGATATGTAACCTGAAATAAGAAAAGATGACATTCCTGACCATGCACAAGAACAACTCAAAATGGGGAAGAAACTAAGAGATCGTATCTAGACTAGAGTAACCATAGTTCAAACTGAAGCTGGGCTCAACAAATTTATGCCTTTATTGCATACTAATCAGTTTTTCGCCACTTCAAAGAAGTTAACAAAACTGCTTAGTTCAATCAATCCAGTTGAATTTAAATGTTTGAAGATTTTCAACTTACATCGCCAGCATAATGACGGATGGTAAAATCGGAGCGTGAAAATTTAGGTTTCATGAATCGCTGGTTATTCTTAAATGTTTGGTACAGCTTCTCAGCAAATGTTTCATGTGTCGACCTTGGCAACATACTAAGAATATGAACATACATCAGCATCTGATAAAATACTACTACGCAATGTAACAAAATAGAAATATTGGAGGGGTACTATCATACATACCAAGCTTCATCTAGAAGAGCAATTATTCCACCTGGTTTCTGAAAAATGTTCAATGAAGGGTGAAAATATACTCTTAATACTGAAATTTCAATTTACTTTATAACGAAGTGCATATGAGTGTACAACTATGAACCACACATAAAACAACAAAAATACACAGGTTTGCCTAGGATTTGCTAGTTAGCACAGGAGCCTCCTATGTTTTCCCGGTCATTGTTACAAACTATGTAAACTCATTAACATGTCAAGAAATTAATTTACTATAAAGAAAATAGACAGTAGAAGTCGTAAATCGTATCAAACCAGTACACAATCTAATATGGCATAGTGTTCCATGTTACAGCATGCTATCTATCACATATACTGGTCAAAATCTCAGTCTGGTGGACCAATTCTGACATTTTAGAAGTTGATTACAATAATTAATCATGTAATACATATCTGTCAATTCTCAAAGCTAACTAAAATAAATTTCCATAAAATTCCTATGATCTTTGAAGTGCATACTTAGATCTTACTGCTATTGGTGTATCATCACATATCTTTGGCAAAAAGTCATAGCTCATATAGTACTCTAAGACACAAACAGACCATTTATATATGACCATGGCTCATGGATAGTTTTAACATATTCTCTCCTTTCATCAAGATATCAGACCACATAGGGTAGATTCTTGATAGAAACAATTTTTTACATTCCTAGAAAGCCTCTTCCAACTTCTGTTGATCATTGTTGACAAAGAAATAAGTGGCTCTTTCTAGTTTTTAGTGCTAAACAAAACCATTATGAGGCATAATCCTTCATTCACTTAAAAGGACAATTTGAAATGTCAGATATAAACTGTTAAGCATGGGAGATGGCAGTTAATCATCACTAATAAGGAGATTGTTTTTTTCTTTACAACTTGTCTTTGTTCACCAAACTATTGAAGATGTAACAAGATACACAGTTTGATTTTGCAATTTATTTACTTGGGTAATTTTGTAATTGAAAATGAAAGAAAATATTTAGAATAGCAAAGTTCAACCATGGAGAATTTTGCAATCCATATAGATGAATTCTTGCAAATGTAAAAACTAAAAAAAGAAGCTTGTTCACCAGACATAACCCAAAAGATTTAAAGCATAAAAAAAATCTTTTAGGTTGAAACTCATTACAAACCTTCTCAATAAGATCAAGAATATCCTGATTGTCAATAAATTCAATATAACTCCAGTCAATTTCTTCTTTTGTATATTCTTCTTGTTCCATCTTAAACACATGCTGTTGCAATAAGCAGAAAACAGATTAGCAATCGTCTTCTAGACATAAAAATGTTGCATTCTCAACAGAACAAATAAGTAGGAATTTTCATCCATTTTTTATGATAATATTAGTACTCAAACCTGATTAAAATGTTGTTGCAGTTTTTCATTAGTAAGATTGATGCAAAACTGTTCGAAACTGCAAATGATAAATATGTTAGAATCAAATGGAGGGGCCTTAAGCACAGATAGGAGGGAAATAAGTAAATGATTAGCTACATGCTGTTTAATAGGTAGAGAAAAAATACAACTATTCATAGGTAGAAGGGCATCAACATTCCAACATGAATATATGTCACATGCATCTGTATCAATATCTATCCTCCAGGATCAAAGAGGCCTGAATTATGAGAAATAGATGGTGTTTGTGCTAATAAGCCAACCAGAAATAAGTACAAATTTTAAACAAAAGCATTTTCAACAACTATATGCATCAAAGTATACATGTAAAAGGCTGCATAGTGAGTGAAGGAAAGAGATACTGCTCTTGGCAAGCAGTGCTCGTCCTAACTATTTGAGGTAGGCTACATAGATATAGTGAAGGTATTAAAACAAGTTGGAAAATATATGTTACCATATCAATACAAGAAGCTTAGAAGAAGAAAGTGATGTACAGTAGGCCTAGCCCAATCTAAAATCATTAGTGGACCACTTGGAACACATAAATGACTCTGAATCCTGCACTTGGCAATACAGAAATAAAGAGTCACTTCCTATCTGCTACTAGTCATTTCCTACCTCAAGTGACACCAACAGACAACTTGAATGTGGTTATGTGGAGGCAAGTTCCCACATGGAATGGAGCTTCTAGAAAAGAAGTTGTAGCAGTGACTTGTTGAGCAATGTGTTCATCCTCCCTAGTTGCTCCTCCCTTCAACGCCTTACAGGGTGGCAACAAGGCGGTATGGATCAAAAGCATGGGTGATAGGGGAAGAAGAGGGCAGAAGGAGAATAGGAGTAGGTTTCTGTCATTATGCTAGGGTAGAGCCTAGAAGGCAAGGAAGAAGGTGTAGGTTTCTGCCATGGTACCAAGGTCGTATGACAAGGCAGAATATGTGACAAAAATGTAAAACTAGAACTTACAGTTGTGGTTACAGTTGTGGAGGTCACCAACAACTGAGATACAGAACCAATCATGGACTATTATAAGATCACCATCCATCCACATTGAGACGTCCTGTGACACTACCCACATTGAGAGTGATGATTGCTACATGAAGATCGACTCCATGATGATGGAGAGCATATAATGGAGAATGCATGGGAAGGGGGAAGAAAATAACTATGTGGAGAAAGGAAAAGGAGAGAAGTGAGGATTGGCGAGAGCTTATGAGGAGACGGGCATTAAGTGTTGGTGGGGCTACTTAAAAAAATGAAATATGTGAAGGAACTAAAGAAAATTGAGATGTGGAGAGTAAGCAGTGTTGGGTGGAGGAAGACTGAATTATCATATTAAACTTGTGGCCTCCTCTTAAAGGGATTTAAAAATAAAAACACTATACCGTTAAACCTACATTGATATCAAGCTGAGAAATAACAATGTAAAACATTCATTAAAAGAGACTTGTGAGTAATAAGTTGAGACTTACATGTAATCTATGTTAGACTCCGACATAATAGTTAATGCTTAACATCCCATGCAAGGCTAATTTATCACATAACTATTATCTATGAACAAGAATAAATTCCAATAATGTTAGGGCAAAGACTCCTATGGTGTTTCATAAGAGGGAAGGAAACTAGAAAGGAAATAAGTTACCAAAAAGAATTCCTAGTAACACTTCCCTCCATTCAAAAACTCAGAAAAAAAATCTTTCTCAGGTTCTCCTCTATATAGTTTCTGTCCAATTTAGGTGGAAAACTCAATTTTCCAAGTAATGTTTTTTTTTTAATTTTCAAATATATTTTTCTGTTTTGATGAATGAGAGCCTTGGCGCAACAGTGAAGTTGTTGACATGTAACCTAGAGGTAACGGGTTAGTTTATCCCAAAAAGCCTCTTGCAAAGCAAGATAAGGTTGCATACAATAGATCCTTCCCTAGGACCCCGCATTGGCAATAGTTTCGTACACCGAGCTGCCTTTTTTTAATTTTTTATGTTTTTGATAAATAAAGTTTTAAGACTTAATTTCCTCCCTCATTCTTTCCCTCCAAGGAACCAGTTAGATCAAAATATTTTGCAATTATTTTTCTCTGAGTTTTTTCCCCTAAGTTTTTTTTCCTTAGCAATTTCCTCCTTTTATGGGAAAAAACGGAACTAGTAAGATCTAAGAATGATAGGGATAGGCAAAGCATATGTTTCAAGACTCAAGTAATTCAACTTTTTTCAGCTAATGGAATACATTTACTCAAGACTTTGCCTAAAGTTTCTTTCTTTTGACAAAAACCAGTTACACAAGCAATTTTGCTGGAAACGTCTTTTCTAATGCAGAAAACAGATGTTCAGAAATATAGAATAGAGAAAAAGACAAAAACCAGTGGAATGATCATAATGAGGCACCCCCCAACCCCCAACTTGATGCACAACATGATGAGTTTTTTGGCGTCTTCAATGATGAATATAAAAGCATACCAGCTAAGCACCTGTTTGTCTTGAAACTTTCAAATCCATAAATATCCAGCACCCCGATCAAAATCTTTGAATCAGGATCTTGGCCAATTGAGCAGTTGATTTTATTCACAAGCCTGCAGACACGGGTATATAGCATAGTGACTAAGACTGTCATACAAAATGAATATTGAATATTTTAAACAAATTCTTGAAAGGCAAGTATCAGTTAACAAAAAATGTTCACAAGTCTGTTGCAATTCAACGACACTGACCAATCAAACAACCGTGAGTAGACAACCTTTGCCAAAGAATCTCGGCTAAGAGCTGCAGCTTCAGGATTTAGATTTTTGGTAATGCAATCACCGCGTGTGATGATAATCCTTTTGCACAAGGAATCCTCAAGAGCTTTCTCATTACACCTAAAAATTTATTTGACTTCTCAAGAGATTTGTTTACAGATTATAAAAGTGCAATGAATAGGACATGTGATAAGAAGTGGATTTACATGAAAAGCTCTGCAGCAGTTCTTAGATGGTACAAAGATTTATCATCTTTAGGTACAGATGAATCAGGTTCTTCTCCTTCGGCAAATTCAATATTTCCAAGGTGAAGAATGGCAGCCACCACACTGAAAATTGCATCCTGAATAAAACACACAAAAAAAAGAAATATAAAATAAACTACCTGCTTAATAGTAGGATGTAAAATGTTTGAGAACGAAACAGGATAAATTGTACCTGTTCATCAGTGCTAATTCCAACAACATCCATGGCTCTTCTAGTTGTTAAGTACTCCTCTGACTCATCTACCCCATCGAGTGCAAAGCAGTTGGACTGATTAAGGTAGTGAAACGTTCTAGGATGATCCAATTTGTATCTATCAATGTCCTGCTTATCCATTGTAGCAACTGAGTGTGACTTAGCCAACTAATCAATCATACTAAGATTATAGATCAATACAAGAATAAAGGGAATAAATCACTTTAGTATCTTTTTATTTTTACTTATTTCTCGTTCTGGCTTTCCTATGATTCCCATAGTTCCCTCAGATTTATTATACTTGAAAAAGTAAACATTTAAGTTGTAAGTAATAAACAAAAAAATTGTTCCCATGAAACTCTGATATGGTAGCATTGACTGGATAGGTGGAAAATATTAAAATATTTAATTGAGAGTTTCATCATGTGGCTGAATGCTGGACTAGGTTTCTGGTGCAGGAATAAATATCGAGTGCAATTAAACTTGATTTATCTTTTCACTCTTTGGGATACATGATCTCCCTTTCATCAAGTAGAAAGGGAAACTTGCTACCACAGAGACTACAACAATAGGATATTACCCCGTTGATTCAAAAGGCCAACGGAAATGAATATACTATGCTGTATCACAGCAGTATGAACATAGCAAGCATGATGAGTGCAACCCACCATGAGGCTACAAAAGACCAGATAGTTTTACAGGTTCAACAAGGAAAAGAGAAGTTCTCTTGTGAGTAGCGAGGAATACCACAAAGTTTAAGTGGTTTTATGTATTATCTCAATATAAAATGGTTTTCTTCCACGTTGAGCTAAAAACTTAGAGGGCATTAATGGTAGAGCCTTGCATGATGTACAATAGTGGAATAATATCCATAAATTCAATCAAGTTGTGGCATCCATCATGTTTTTGTTGCGTGATTAATTCCCATTATGTCAGATCTTATGATGAGTAGACACTAATAAACAATCTTTTTATGAAAATAAATTATTGATTATAAATAAGTAGATCTCTTTCTCTGAAAAAAATATTTATTTTAAAAAAAAGGACTATAACCACCAAGAGGAGAAATTACCTCAGATGGGGCAGCACATAGCATGTAAAAACAGTGGTAGTTTCTCTCAGGATCAGATATTTGACAGACACGAGATCTTTCAAGCAAGTATGTTCTGACAGCAGCTCCTGAAATCCTTGCTTTTTCATCAAACTGGATCTCAACAAACTTTCCAAAACGACTGACAAGGTAGGAAATTCAATGTTGGTCATCATAAACGACAACCAATCCTCCACTTAAATCTTTCTTCCACATTATTAACCAAAGGGATAAAGAAAGGAAAAGGGAACAGAGAAGTGAGAAAGAGTGAGGAAATAATGACTAACTACCTGGAATTATTATTCCGTACTGTCTTTGCGTTGCCAAATGCCTCAAGCACAGGATTGGACTGGACCAAAGATGAAATAGTAAATGATATTCAAGTTAGTTTCCAGATGAAGACATTCTTTTGTAGGCACAAAATCAATAGTTCAAAAAATTTAATCTGATAAAGAAAAAATTCAATGTGCAACCTCCAAAATTTGTTGCTCGACTGACCGCCCATCAGTTTCCACTTTACCACCCATATGAGCAAGAAAGCGCATAAGCATCTTAGTGCTTTCTGTTTTTCCAGCACCACTTTCTCCACTCACTAATATTGCCTGGCTTATTCCATCAATCATCATGCGTCTGCATTGAAGCTCAGAATATCAGTATTAATAATCAGGAAAGGAGATATAGTAGCATTAACTTAGAGAAAATATGAGTATTGCCTATATGCAGCATCGGCAATTGCAAAAGGATGGGGAGCTAATTCACCAAAATTTGCCCCTTTATACTGTTCCATCATGTGGGTATTGTATAGGTGTGGCAGTCTTTGAAAAGGGTTCAAAGCAATCAGTATATTCCCAGTATATGTCTGAGAAATTGGAGATTATATTAGCATAGTAAATAAATATCTATCTAAAATGCCATAAAATAAAAAGTGGGGAAGATACATCAAGTCCACAATCCATACTTACATATATTTCATTCATCATAAATCTTGACTTTAAGTTCAGCAAGACACCTGGTTCATGCAGATAAGCTAGCTTTGTCATGTCATCGACACCACAAGGTGATACATCGGTATCTTTTGGGTACACATTGTTCAATTTCGCCATAACCTGCAGTGGGAAACAGTATATCATAAAATAAAAGTTGATTAGAAATGGAGAATACTCGAGTAAAACACTCACTGTCTTTCCAGAAGTACAGGTGATCGTGACTTCATCTCCGTTGACTTCCACGACCTCCCCATCAATCCAAGCCTCTTCAGGATCCTCAGTCCATACTTGCGACCCTACTGTAGTATTGCTAAGATTGGCCTGTTAAGCAATGAGAACAATCATCCAAGACCATATAAATAGTGAACGTCAAGCAAGTAAATAAATCAACAGAGACTATTGGTAATGATAAGACACTGGAATTCATCAATCACTCAGTCCACCTTCATTTGATGTTTTAACTAATTGAAAGAAAAAACAATAAATTTATTACCTTATTCAGAAACTAACCTATGAAAGCACTGGAAGACCAAAGGAAAACATGTTTGGTTTGTATTCACTAAATTTCTGGGCTTATAATTCCAAGTAAAGTAAGATCTTAAAACTTTGCTGTACACATTTATAGGAATACAACAATCGGCTGCTTCAACGCAGACATGGAGCCATTTGTACATACATTAAACCTGCACGGACTACACCAAATGCTAGATCTCCAGAGAATGGAAGGTACAAGAGCGATGTAACGTACCATATCGCGCCCCAAAATCAGGTCAACGCCTGATCTCCTTGATTCTCCCTCAGGCCGATACTTCCAGATATCCCAGATCGCACCAATGAGAATGCCCAGAAACAATCAAGGTAGGATCCCCAGAAAAACTAACGGGAAAAACAGTAAGGAACTTTCCGTCCGAAAAGATTAAATATTTCTTCTCTCGGTGATTAAATATGTCCTCTTTCTCCCTGCTCGCTGTGACTCCGAGATCCGCCTCGGAAATATCCGTTCGAGGGCACAAAAGCCGAATACCAAGCCGTGCCCGCGTCGTCCTATTCGACCTCCCCGCTCGGAGAGCCTCGAAGAAGAGAGAGCGAGAGGGAGGGGGCTTCTCCTCCGAGGTCGGAGTGGCCAAGATCCTGCTGCCGATCCTGAGATCGCAGCCCTAATGACACCTTCCCGCCCTGCTGCTGCCGCGAAGATCCCACGAGGCTTCGATCGCCGCTCAGATTTCTTCGCGTTTAATTTCTAGTCGCAAGCGTTTCCTTCTCCTCGCCGGGAGTCGATGAGTTTTATCCCGGACGTCGCGTAGCACCCGCTCGCGCGTTGCGTTGATTTGGTAAAATTTCATTCAACCCCTTCTATTTAAGAAAAATTCTCACTGTTTCGATCTGCTCCTGTTCTTTCAGTAATTAACATTTGGCCCACAGTTATGTCGGATTTTTCCATCATCTCCCGTGTCATTGCATTTGCAACCCGATCCGTCGTCTGTCCCACACTCATCGACGATGGTCGACAAATCGTCCGATCGACGATCAGATATTATTGATAATTTTTTATCGTCATTTCAAATCAAACGATATCCTGGGATAACGGTGAATCAGTCGGAATCGTCGTATTACAATATTCTTGTCAGATTCGACAGTGAATACGATGAAATCACAATTGCGACGATATCCTAGGAGGTCGCCGATAGTGTCTGATCGACAATCGGATGACACATCGGCCATCGTCGACGAGTAAGACGAAGGGACATGGATTCTTTATGGGACAGAAGATCCACCTAGCTTGACCCATCGACTTAAAATTCAGATAAAAATTAAATGGGTAGCCATCATTTACGTTTTCGTCGGAATGGGTATTCCATTTTTGATTAAAATCAAATGACCGTCTCATTTGACTTTACTTCCCCGAATTATCCTTTTTCTAGTTAAGGATTTGAGTTTCTAAACCTGGTTTACGTTAAGCTTCAATCTAAAAACTTTCTCCATTCTTTGGTTTAGGATTTTTCTTGGAAGGTAGGGTTTGTTTTTATTTTTATTTTTATTTCTACATACAACTAAAAATACTATGTCGTTGTGTTTTTCCTATTTTATCAAGTAAATAAATTCATTTGTACATATTTTTATGATGTTATTTGTATGGCAGTTGTTCTTACAGTCATCAACTTATTTCAAAAATAGATTTTCTTGTTATAACAACTGATGAATTCAGCTTCAAAGAATGGTTGCGTTTTGTTGTTGTTATAACAACTTAGATGAGTTTAGCTCATATCATTTTTTTTTTTTTGTGATGTTGCTTTCTAACTTGTATATGCCTTATGAACATTATCTGAACATGAGGTACAGGGTAAAATCTGCTAAATATATTGTAGGAAACATAAGATCAAAACAGTAAATACTTACGATAATTTTGGAGAAGAAACTAGAGAAGATTTGGAGAACTCGCCGTCGACAATAAGGTCACGGTGACGAACACTTCTCGATAAATCCGCGAGCCTAATCCCACTCTATGACAATGGGCGAACCTATGAGTTGTTCTTACCTCCTCTATTCACCTTTTCGATTGCTTTGGATGATATAGGAGTATAAGGACTCTTCTCATTTTATGAAGGAATTAATTATATTGGAAAAGGAAGGGGAAGTGGGTGCTTTCTCGTCTTCCTAACTCCAACATGTCCCACTCGTCCAAGTCAATCCATAAAAAGTAAATTAGTCACAAAACCATGTAAGAACATTCATTTCATATTTTAGGGAAATAGTTCGTGCAGCATCAAACACACTGAGCAATTACTGCTAAGAAAGTTAGTTAGAACGAATCTGACACATAAATAACTAGCCTTTATCCTAGATTAAATATTTACATCAATATGAACATCTCTAATATTTTATTTGACTACTATATCAAGAGTATGTTTAACATCTTTAATCAATATAATTATTCACAATCACATTTTAAGTACTCAACAAAAAAATATAATTGGTCGACCAATGAATAAGTACTACAAATGTAAATCAATTTTAATCTTCCTTTTTAGCTAGAATATATGTATTCTAATCAACCATTTTTTTAGTTATGTTCCATAGACCGAATCATCCATAGTCAATAGGATACACATTAAAGTAATAGATACTGATTAGAACTTAAAGTAGACAACTATATAGTCATTTATGATAAGGTTGAGATTAACTTATAATCTCAAGGGTCTCACATAGTAGAGAAATAGAGATTTCTTCTTCTACTACCCTTATTGTCGTTGTAATACATGTGGTATGAATCACATGCTACGATATTTTTCTCTTTACCAAAAAGAGTGTATGTTTTTCTCAAATATTTAACATCGTATAAATTTCGATCTAGATATACCTAATGTCTAATTCAAATTCAACTTATGAATTCCAATTTGGCCTTTAACAGGTTTAATAAATGGTGGGTTTATTTACTTCGATCATTACATAAATGATCTCATCTTGACACAATTATCAAGGCGACCTCAACTTATGAGTATGTCTCTATTCACAACTACATAAATTATCACATAAGTAATAGTCTTATCTCTATTTATACTTAACAAATAGAGATGATTGTCCATCTGAGTGGACCAATATCAACCTGCCAACATGCTCATCGAGACTTTTATCCAAATGTAACAAATACATTTACACTAAATAGATTGGCATTTCATAAATATAATAGTATTTATAATGTGTTATATTTTATGTAAACCCAAAGACTTTATATGTCCATGAAATAACTCTTTAGTCAATGTTTAGTAAAAGGATTTGCAAGCTTGTGTAGGGATGTACTTAAGAATTATCTTTTCCTGATTAATAATATTCCTTACAAAATTATATTTAATTTCTATGTGTTTGCCTTTGCTGTGATATTTAGAATCCTTGAAAAAAGTCATAGCAGCTTGATTGTCACAATATACTGTAACAGGACTCCCACTGTCTTCAATAATCTTCAGATGCTTCAAAAACCTTCTTAACCAGATAGCTTCTTGTATAGCCGCTGCACAAGCCACATACTCAACCGCCATTGTCGACGACACTATACAAGCTTGTTTCTTGCTGTTCTATGATATGGCGCCACTATTCAGCAAGAAAGTATAGTAAGATGTGGATTTTGTCATCAAGGTCCACTGTCCATCTACATCTGTGTAGCCCTTCAGGCTGAGCTTTAATACTTTAAAGCAAAGATAATAATTTATTGTCCTTTTGAGATATCTGAATATCCTTGTCATCACTTTCCAGTGTCTCAATCCTGGATTTGACTGAAAACGACTAATTAAGCCGATAGTATAGCTTATATCAGGACGAGTATACAACATAGTATACATCAAACTACTAATGACACTGGCATATAATTTAACACCTTTTACTATAGGTATTTGTTCAATGTTGCAATCTAACATATTGAAGTGTTGTAGCATCTTAGTGATATAAGCTTCTTGGGACAAATCCAAAAGCTTTTTTGATCGATCATGAATGATCTACATAAGATATACTCAGCTTCTCCCATATGTATTATGTCAAATTATGATGAAAGTTAAGACTCGACTTCTATCATAAACTTTAAGTCACTTACAACTATTAGCATATCATTAACGTATAATGATAAAATAATAAACTTTTCTTTTTCCTTTTTTAGGTAAACATAATGATCCTCATTGATCATTTCGAAACCATAAGACAAAATGACTTTATTAAATCTTATGTTCCATTATCTTAACGTCTGCTTTAGCCTATACTTCTTAAATCTACATACTTTATTCTCTTAGCCCTCAGCTATATAACCTTCTAGCTGTGTCATATAGATTTTCTCGTCAAGATTACCATTAAGGAAAGACATCTTTACTCCATTTGAAGTAATTCTAAGTCAAAATGTACTACTATAGCTAAGATGACACGTATTGACATAAACTTCATAATTGGGGAGAATATCTCTTTAAAATCAATACCCTCCGTTTGGGTATATCCTTTGCAACTAAACAAGCTTTGTATCAAGTAATCGACTCATTCACTTTTCTCTTAATTTTGAGAATCCACTTATTCCCAATATCTCTTCGGTCCGGAGGAAGATCAACTAAGTTCTAAACTTGATTATTTCTCATGAACTTCATTTCCTCATCCATTGCAACTTTTCATTTCTCCTTAACCAAGTATTTCAATACTTCCTTAACTGTTCGAGGTTCCTCATCATCAACTGGAAGAATCATTAATGTCTCATTCTCAACGTCAAAACCTTCTTTGAGGAATAATTTGACAATTACTTCTTCGTAAGTTAGACTGTTGAGAAATTGACTCATTCATAGGCAATTTACTCCCACTAGGTTAACTAGATTCAGGCATCCCTTGTGATTCCTGATTCATTGATAAAGGAACAGTATCTTCCTCTATTGCAAATAGAGGAATAAATTTATCAACTTCACCTCTTGTTGGAAATTTAGTTTAAGAAAAGTAGCATCTCGTGACTCTATTTCAGATATGGTTCTATCTTGTTGCTCACCAATGCAAACATAACCCTTAGAAGTATCAGAATATCTTAAAAAGATACACTTTCTACCCCTAAAAAGATACACTTTCTACCCCTGGTTCCTAATTTTCTATATTTATGAGTTTGGTCATGAATATAAGCAGTTGACCCCCAGAATCTCAGATTACTCAAATCTGATTTTCTGTCTATCCAAAGTTCATATGGAGTAGATGGAACAGATTTAGAAGGTACTCGATTAAGTATGTAGGTTGCTGCTAATAATGCATCTTCGCAATAGGAAATAGGCAAATTAGCTTGAGTCATCATCGATCTAACCATTTCGAGAAAGTTCGATTTCTTCTTTCAGCAACTCTATTTTACTGTGAAGTTCCAAGAATAGAGTTAGATGTCTAATAATCCTTTTCTCATTACATATTGTCTTGAATTGATCAGATAAATATTTACCTCTACAATCTGTTGGTGCAAGTTGCATCAATGATGTTCCTCTTGAAGTGTTTTAATGTTTGACAATATACTTAAGTCAGTGATACAATGAATAGACAAAGGGGAGCAAAAGTGAAGTAACCAAAGCTGAAGAAAAGTCCTAGTTAAACTAGGCATCGAAACCCTAAGTCCCAACGAAGGGATGCTGGGCACCTAGCAAAGGGTTGCTAGGTATCGAAACCTCAAGACCTAGCGAAGGGCTGCTAGGCACCTAGCGAAGGGCTGCTAGGTATCGTAACCTTAAGACCTAGCGAAGGGCTGCTAGGCACCTAACGAAGGGCTGTTAGGTATCATAACCCTAAGACCTAGCGAAGGGCTGCTAGGCACCTAGTGAAGGACTACTAGGCATAGAAGACCTAGCGAAGGGCTGCTAGGCACCTAGCGAAGGGTTGCTAGGTATAGAAGACCTAGCGAAGGATTGCTAGGCACCAGGCGAAGGACTGCTTGGTAACAAAGACCTAGCGAAGGGCTGCTAGGCACCTGGCGAAGGACTGCTAGGAAATTAAGTCTTGGTCCAAGGGACTGAGCAACTTAGCTGAGCGATGACTAAGGACAGGAGTAGAGACGGGTCGGGGTTCGAGCGTCTCGAGATCCGAAGTAATCGGAGGCTAAGCAAAAGTCCATCCGAAGGACTGGGTGGCAACCGTCTCCTGAAAGGAGTAGGTGAAGGGCGAGTTCTTGGGGATAGGAACTCGTGCCGGTTCGACCTAGGGTTTCGTGCAAATCCGAAGTCAAAACCAAGTCCTTAAGACCAATATTCTATGTATATATGCTTTGTGTTTGTGTATCTTGCAGGTAACTAGAACCAGAGACAAAGCAAGCAAAAGAAACCAGTGTACAAGCCTTAAGCAGGGCGCCCTCATCAAGGAGGGCGCCCTCACCAACCAGGGCACCCTGAACAGCCAGGGCGCCCTGAGCCAAAGGTAAAAACAACAGTTAGGTGAAGCAGGCAAAACAGGTGTCAAGAAGGGCGCCCTGAGCGTCCGGGGCGCCTTGGTTCAAAGCTGTATTTGCAGTTTCGAACCCAAAACACAGATAAGCCATCATGAAGGCGCCCTGGAGGTCCGGGGCGCCCTGGTCAACGATCTTATCACCAGCGACGAGGTAGGCGCAAGGATAAGAGTTGACCGGGTCTTCCGGGGCGCCCCTAGGAGTGCTATAAAAGGGGCTTCGACCCCTCTGCTTCAGACACAACTTCCAAGAGCGATTCTGATCATTCCGACCGACGACAACGCGCTAGAAACAAGGCTCTACGACCGGGAGGCTCCAGGAGGAAGTGCGCGGCACTTCGGAGGTCCAGATCGGCCGAGTTTCAAGTTTTTGTTCGGTTCGCTTTCATTTATTCTGCACTTAACTTTTATATTATTGTTTGTGATTGTAAACTGTAAGACGGGTTTTCTCCGCCTCCGGAAATTCCGGAAAGGAGACCATTAGTGGACTCACGCCGAGTATATAGGCCTTGGACGTACTGACCCAGGAGGTCGGGAACCAAGTAAATAAATCTCGCGTGTCCTTGTATTATTGTTTTCTTCGTTTTGTTTGTTTTCCGCTGCTACTAACTCTGAATCTAGAATGAAGATCCGAAAGATTTTCGAAAGGTTTTTCGCAATCGATATTCACCCCCCCTCTATCGACGGCACCGGTCCTACACAATCAGTGCAAAAGATTTTAACCTTACGTTCCAATTGATTTTTAACTTCGTTCAAATAACGATTGAAACAATCTAATACTTTAGATTTTAAGAAATCAAATACACATGATCAAAACACGTGAAGTTATCAATAAATATAATGAAATAAGAACTTTCATGTCTAGTCTTCACATTTATTAGACCACAAATATCCGAATGAATCAATTACAATGGTGATTCAACTCTAATAGTCTTACCAAATGATTTCTTAGTTGTTTTTCTAGCAAGACAATGGTCACATATAGATAAATCAACTTTAGCACGAGTGCCTAGTAGACCCTCTCTGGTTAATCTATTTATTCTTTCTTGTTATATATATCTCAATCTAGCATGTCAAACTTCATCATTAACATCAACATCGCTAAAAAGAGCAATGTTTGAAAAATAACCATTATTTCCACAGTTAACATTTGATTCCACATCAAGAATCATGAAACAATTTGATACATAATCATATCCAATTAACACAGAGTTAATTTTCATTTTCACATAACAATTATAAAAGTTTATACAATAATCTAATTCAAAAAGATAATTAACGGAAATCAGATTTTGTCAAATCTTAGGAGCATACAGGACATCATGTAGAAACAAGGTACATCCACCACGAAGGTTGAGTTTGCAAATGTCAATTTCTTTGACTTCAATTCTTGCATTATTTTCCATATATATCAACTTATTGCCAGCTGGTACCCGATGGTACTCCACATATGTAGCTCGATCATGAGGACCTACATGGTTCGTTGCTCCTGAATCTATAATTCACAAAAGATAAGAATCAACTAACAACACTGAACTAGCAACATAAAGCTCATGAAAAGAAGACAAAACATAGATCTACATTTTTCGTCTAAGTACGTTCTCGAGCAAAGTGACCCTTCTTGCCATAGTTATAGTAAATCAGCTTGTTTTTAGGTTTCTTTTTATTCTTCTTGATTGGGTCTTACACAGCAGTAACACCAACTTCTTTTCCCATGCCTTTTCCTTTCTTTAATTATTTTTCCTTATTCTTGGATCCAAAACCTTCAGCTACAAAAGCTTATTCAGAAATCCTGGTGGATTCAATTTTCTCTGTTTCCAATTCAATATGGTGTGAGACGTCAGTGAAACTCTTGATACTCTCACTGTGAGTAAAGTTCTGTTTCATCGTTTTTCAAGAATCAGGAAGGAAACGAATAACTGCCTGAACCTGTTTTCATCAGTCAACTCGTGACCAACAACCTTTAGCTCCCAAATCATATTTCCCATTTCCCTCAAATGTTGTGTCATGGTAACATTCGAACGCTTTTTACAACTGTCAAACTTGATTGTCAATTGGCGAAACTTGCTTAAACTAACTCTACTGTATTTCTTTCTCAGGGCTACCCAGACAGTATGAGCTAATGGTAATGGCTCATACTCAAATATCAGGTCGTCTACCATTGAACTAATCAATATCCCCTTATCAGTGGAGTCCTTTTCCTTTCATGCCTTATAGGTATCAAGATTAAGTTTACGCTATGCCATTGAACCATTAGCAAGTTCTTCCATGAACTGATTCACAACCTCTAGAACTTCTTGTTCCTCAAAAACATATTGTATCTTGAGATGACATATTTTATAGTTATCCCCATATAATTTCTCTCCCTTATTGAGTTTGGCTATGGTGTTCTTAGTTGCCATGATCTATAATAAATAAATATATTATTCAGTAATTTAGTGTATATCATATGTACATAATTTATGTTTGACTCAATGTAAACTAAATTTGACTTGATTTACAAAATCAAGTGGTAATGGCGTTTTCACTCATTATTCGTATTATCCAATCTAATTAACATTGATCAATTTTATTACATCCCATCAAAAATGAATTAATAAACTAATCATTTGCAAAAAAAAAAAATGAACTAATCATTTTCAAGTCAGTTAATACATAACATAACTTTTTCATTAAAATACATAATAACAGTCTATATTATATGACTTTATTAAATGAGCTTAATTATTCGGTTCGTACACAATGACAATAATAACAAAATGTAATAAACTAAATAAGTTGATATCACTCTCAATAAAAAAAACTATGGTAGTGGTCATCACTCTCTCGCTCATATTAAATTGGATAGTTTTAGGATGTTCTAAAGTTTCTATAGGATCTTCCTCATATATTTTAGGATTTTCTTCAAGCATTTCAAGATCTTCCTCAAACATTTCAACATCTTCCTCAAATATTTCAGGATCTTCCTTAAACATTTCAGGATCTTTCTCAAATATTTTAAGGTTTTTCTCTGGATTCTGCTCAAATTCTTCAGGATCCTCTTCAAGATCTTCGGGATCCTATTCTGGGTCTTCCTCAGAATCTTCTAGATTCTCTAAAAACTCATGGTGAAGTAACTGCTTATATAACTCAGTATATGAGATACGATATTCATAGTGTCCTCATATCTGGTGTGCAACTTCTCTCACGCGCCTTAGCAATGAACGAATCAATGCCCCGATTCTGTAGTCTTGCAAGATTGGAAACTCTTCCTACTCGAGTTTCCAAAATAGTCGATCCAGCCTTCCTATATTTTCTTGAATTCCGAGAACCAAACTATAGTTAACCTCCTCTATCTGCTCCATTAGCTCATTGCATCATTGATTATGACAGGTCATGATGCATATCTCACTCAACATCTGAAATTGAAAGATAATATTGTCAGTATAAAACCGACAACTAGTAACAAAACCGGTTCATTTCAATTCACACATATGTATAGAAAAAAACACACAAGCAAATAAGAAAAATAAATTTTCTTTATTTGAGGAGCTACAGTTAACTAACATACTAGACCGATCGATTTGGTTGTCCTATTGTTGTTGTTTCACATAAGCCCATTTAAATTTAAGTTCGACCTATTGATCAAATCAGTTAGTTCGGTTCAGGTTTTGATCAAACTGGTTTGGTTAAACCAACTAATGATTTGAACCAAACCTGGTCTGATTAGACCAACCTAATCTGATTAAACCAACCTAATCTAATTAAATGAACTAATGATTTAAATGGGACCCAAGTCTAATTGGATAGAATAGTTCAAATCAATTGAACCAGATCTAAAGTGACTACCTCTATAGCTCATTGGTAGAGTGTCAGTATTCTCTTTTGTTTTTTTAATAATTAAAAAATGCCTTCTTTTTTCTAATAATGATGTAGCGAAAAAAACTAGGCCCCACCTTTTTTTTTGGTATTCTTCGACCGTTTCATCTTCTTCTCCACTGCCTCACTCATGCCCCTTCTTCTGCCATCCATCGACAGTAGTCTACCATCGACTTTCCCATGTTGCGACTCAGTCGCTATCCATGGGAAGTAACTACGACTCAATTGCAATCCTCACGACGGACTAGTCTCTTCCATCGCCGAGCAATGGTAGCAGATCGCGACTATGTCGTGATATCTCCCAGTGATAGTAGAGCACAGCGGAGACAAACTCCGTGGGAGGTAGTTGTTGCGATTGAATCTTGGTAATAGCCGTTGAACACGACTCAGCATTATTTCACCCATTAAATAGAGGGAACAGAGGTCCTGACCGATGGAATTTCCACACAAGGTAATTTCATGCTCTTTCAATCTAACATACTTTGATACCATTGCTAGATATATTGTATGAAACACAAGAGCAAAACAGTAAACACTTACCGCGATCTAGGAGAAGATTTAGAGAACTCGTCGTCGGCAAGAAGGTCACAGTGACGAACACTTCTCGATAAATCCACGAATGTAATCCTACTCTATGACAATGACAATCCTATGAGTTATTCTTACCTCATCTATTCACCTTTTAGATTGCTTTGGACGACCATATATAAGAGTATAAGGACTCTTCCCATTCTTTCATAAATGGAGGAATTAATTGGATTGGAAGAGGAAGGGGAAGCGGTGTCTCTCATCTTCCTAACTCCAACAAAAGCTAATATATAGGTTCTATAATGTGCAGCTCAGATCCTCTGGTCCGCATTTTTGCGGACCAGGAGATGGTCCACTCCCAATTGCTGTCGGATCGTGATCGCGATCCATCCGCAATTTGTTGCAATCCCTTCTAGGTTTCACCGTGCCTCCCAGGTTATAGTTTGGGTTCGGGCGGGTGGCCGGAGGCCACCCGAAGGTCACGATGAAAGATTTAGGGTTTGGAGTTTAGGGTTTAGGGTTTAGAATTTGAGGTTTAGGCCATCGGGTGGCCTCCGGTCATCTGTTCAAACCTAAATTATAACCTGGGGTGCACAATGAACCCTAGAAGAGATTGCAACAAATTGCGGCCGGATTACGATCGCGATCCGACCGTAATTGGGAGTGGACCATCCCCTGGTCCGCATTTTTGCGGACCAGGGGATCTGCTCCCTATAATGTGTAGGCAAGCTTCTACAATGTGTAGAAGTTAGCATGTAGCTTTTACATGTTGTAGAAGTTAATATGTAGCTTTTACGACATGTAAAAGTTAGTATCTAAGTTCAAATAATATTTCAATGAGTAAAATAAACGAAAAAAACTTCATGACACCCATTATATTTTAAACCAACACTATTTAATCACGATTGTCCATGTATAAGCTAGCAGATAGTTTTTATAATTGCTAGCTTCTACAATATGAAACAATTATCTGCTAACTTTTACACTGAGTAGAAGTTAGTTGTTAACTTCTACATCTCGTGTCATTGTCTTATGTAAATGTTGATCAAATGAGGGTCTTGAATTCTAAAACTGTAAGTTATGTTTATATGTTATTTAATTGATTATTTTTCTAGGGATTCGCCTAATTTATCTCTCACAATTCTCTCTTACATTGATAATGTAGTACAAGAGTGGGTGGCTGCTTAATCGACAAGGAAAAGTACAAACATACAACTAAGTCAAATCTTAGAAGTTCAAAATTTACAGGGCATCGCCCAATTTTGTAGTCAGCAAGTCAACTGAACAATGTAGTATATGAGGAAGATGAATTACCATATGAGCTTGTGGATGGACATGATGAGGAAAATTATGTTGTAGAGCCGATGAATTTGAGGAAAATGATTTTTTCTATGCTGCACTAGAAGAGGAAGAAGAGTTAATTTTTGAATACTTTAATGATGATTACTCAGACACCATCAATTTCTATGCATCTTATATTGATAATGATATGAATGAAACACTCCTACCTGTGATGAGAATTTATCTGATATAGTTGAGGACTCTTTCACATTGTACATGACAGTGGAAGAAGAGGATGACAGGGGCAATTTACCAAAAGTTGGTCAAGTATTTTCGGATGGCAAAAAATTACAAAAAGTATTAGAGGATTATGTGATATATGAAAGTTTTAAGATTAGACACATGGAGACCAGAAGTTATACAATGAAGTCTGTTTGTAAGACTCAGCCTTGTGCTTGGAGAATAGTCGCTAGAGGATCTAAAATTTTTTGAATCACTATTTTTGACAATCTATACACTTGTTCAAAGTCTTTGAGAAAATATACACACTAAGAATGATTATAACAAACATTCAAAAAATATTTGGAGTGACAATTTCATACCAAAAAACTTAACGAGCCAAAAACCAAGCAATGGTTAATGTATATGGGGATTATGCTGACTCCTACAATGATATTTATGCACTTGCTAAAGAATTAAAAATTGGAAATGATCGTACAGTGGTTCACATTATGTCTTCACATGATGATCAATTTCAACAAATATTTTGGTCTTTTGGTGCTACTATATAAACCTTTGTTGGATTTCTTCATCCAATCATTGGAATAGATAATGTTTTCCACCTAATATGAAAATATTAGAGAATTTTAATGATGACAACTGGTGTTGATGTGGCAAATAATTTATTTCCAATTGCATTTGTAATGACAGAAATTGAAAGTGGGCCTACTTGAGAATAGTTCCTAACAGGACTTCAAAATCATATGGTAAGGGATACATCTTTATCAATTATAAGTGATCGAAATCCAGACACACTTCATGCAGTAAAAGGTATATTTCCTGAATCGCACCATGAATATTGTCGTGTATATCTTGCAAAAAAATTATTATCAGACAGAAAGGTAGCCAAGTTATTATGGTTCATAGCTTGGGCATGCACTAAACTCACTTACAATATTGAGTGCATGGAGAAGATGAGGTTGTACCATCAAGAGAGCTATGAATGGGTTATGAAGTGGAGAAGGAGAAATGGGCTAATGATTTTTTTTTCCCGATGGCAGATATCATATGCTCTCTACTAATGGTTCTAAGTGCATGAATGCAATACTAAAACCTACTTGTGAATTACCAATATGTGGTATGATCGAGTACACAAGAAGGAAGCTATTTGAATAGTTTTGCATACGTAGGCAGGCTAGTGAAAAACTGTCTTCCAAGATCACTACGTTTATCAAAGATCTCATCACCAAGTTCAATGGTTGGGGCATGCGGTGTGCTATTCACCCATGTTCTAATACATTACAATTGTCATGTTGGAAATATAGAATGGAGAGAGAGATGGTGGGACTTTAGTTCCACATTGAAACTTTCTAGTGAATGGAAAGTGAGGAGGAGAATAAAGAGGCTTCATTGTGAATGAGACTTTAGTCCCACATTGGGAGTCTCTGGGCATAAATGCTGGTTTATATTGTTTCACAAGTATGATAGTTGTGAATAAATGCTAGGGGAGAGACTTTCTCTCACGCGTGGATGCGCAGGGGAGTGCAAATCCAGGGCCCGGATTTGTACAAAACCAAGTGAACTCGTGTGTGTGCACAACCTGTGCGCGTCGAATGTCCGACCGGTCGGGGCAAAAATTATCCAAGCATATGAACCAGACGTTTGGATCTAGCAGGTTAAATGGCGTTAATTCGACCATTAAATACTGCGGGGGTCTGAGTCTATAAAAAAAAGGCTCTGACTGGGAGCAAAAGAGAGACAAACGATACAAAGAGCTTCCTCAGTTCGCTATACGAGTGCTCCGTTGTGCCCGTGGTTCGGCTGTTGTATCCTGAGAGTTGCGTAAACCTCAGCAACATCCTGGTCGGGAGACGTCCGACTACTACTTGGGAGCTACCGCTCGGGACATACTATTTAGAGCTCAGGACATCTGGTCGGGAGCTCTGGAGCTCGGGACATCTGGTCGGGAGCTCGCTCGGGAATTCAGCTCGGGAGCTTGGGAATTCAACTTGAGAGCTCGCTCGGGAGCTCGGGAACTCAGCTCGGGAGACTTGGTCGGGAGCTCGGGCCACTCAACAATTTAGTTGGAATTAATTTTGTAATTTTAATTTATTATAAACTCTCCGAAAAAAAAGCATTTCCTCCAACATGTCATATATTCGATAAACATGAGATCTTATGCTTGCATGCAATTTGTGTAATTGGTCATACAACATAGAATCCTTACGATTAATGTGAAGATTACTATCTATCTTCTCATTGTAAGAGCACACACATTGATGTCATCCAAGAAATTAGAGGTAAACAAGTTATGAATCCGTCAACCTACTGATCCACACCTATTACCTCCTAAGTGTCACTATACATTTATTTTGCACTTATATGGGTTTTGAATATTGTATTTAAACATTGTTGTGAGGGTAGTTAAGTCTTTTTCTATTTTTATCTATTTTTGGTGTCATTAGGGTTTGGATATTATATAAATCTTGTAAAGGGTCTCAGTTTAATATATAAAATTTTACAACATGGTATCAGAGCAAAATTAATCAAAACCCTAAATTTCTTTTTTCCTTTCTCCCACGCGACGCCACCTGCGCCATCATCTTCTTTCTGCTCCACCAAACCACGCGACGCCTCACATCGCGTCTTCTTCCCCTGACGGCTCCACGCGACCTCGCGCTCTGGCCGTTCGCACTCGCAGGGCTTCTCTTCTTCCCCTGGACGCGGACACACGAGTCGCAGCGCTCTTCTCGCGCGCGCGCCTCCTCGAACACACGCGAAGCAGCAGGAAGCTCTGCTGGACTCCTTCTTCGGCCTTCTTCTTGTCGCCGGACTTCCTCTTGTCGCCGGAAGTATACGCTCTTGTGTCTGCGAAGAAGGAAAGCTCTGCCGAACCTGCTGTTTTCGATTTTTTTCTTCTGCTCTTCTGAGCGTGATCGCGAGAGGAATAAAGCCCAGCGTTCCCGATTCGTGTTACCTCTTCGACAGTGGCGACGACGATGACTCCGTGCGTTTGTTCTCTGCTAGGGAAAAAAGACGATTCGTGTTCCTTCTTCCTCTTCTCTGCCCGTGGAGGGCAACTCGAGCCGGCGTTTGATTCGGCTTCTTTTGGTGTCGGCTTTTCTTGTGCCTTTCGAGCGATTCGGCCGTGGGATTCTGGTTATTTTAATTTCAGACCGTGGATTTTTTTTCCCTTTCTGTTTTTTTTTATTCTACTCGCCACAAGCATTAGAAGACTCTCAGCCTCCCTGCTGCTTACTTGATTGTCACACGAGTGCCTGGCGTTTGTTCTCTGTAGCGCCCGACGCTCTTCTTCATCTCTTCTTGGGGGTTTGTTATGGCAGACACCTCTGGAGAAAGTTCTGGGATGTCGATAGATCCTTTGGCTTCTTCTGAAAAGGTACAACCAATTTTCACAATGACAAGACCGGGAGGATCTGGTCTTCAGATAACCTCAGAAAAGTTGACCGAGGAAAATTATGCATCGTGGGCAGTTGTTGTTGAGCTTTATGTTGAAGCCATGATAAACTTGATATTCTTCATGGTACAAAAATGAAACCAGATGAGAAAGATCCCAGTTTTCGTACTTGGAGGCGAGACAATATTCTGGTAATGACTTGGATACTGAATTCTATAAGTTCTGGCATCAAACAAGTCATTCTTCATAACAGAACAGCTGTTGATATGTGGAGAACACTGGAGCAGATGTATGGGCGCAAGCATGATATGTTGCGCACTTATCAGATAAGTAGTCAAATTTTTAAACTTGAGCAAGGTTCTATGTCTGTTACAAATTATTTTGCTGCTCTAAAAGGGTTGTGGGATGAGTTTGACTACTACAGGATGGACAATTGGATTTCTACTGATGATCATCAGAGATATCTAAAGCTTCTGGAGAAGGACAGAATCATTAAGGGGGCGTTTGGTTTGCATTTTCCAGTCTGTTTTCCATTTTCATTTTCTTTAGAAAATGCGGTTTTCTGGAAAACATGTTTGGTTTGCATTTTCCAGCTTTGTTTTCCAGAAAATAACATAGCGTTTTCTGGAAAACTGGAGAATGAAAAAAAGTCAGTTTCCAGAAAATTAGAAAATACGGTTTTCTGGAAAATAAAAATGGAAAACGAAACAAACCAAACACCCCCTAAGTTTCTTGATGGGCTTCATGCAGAGTTTGAAAATTTAAAAGGACAAATTCTTAGTCTTGATCCTACTCCCTCTCTAGAACAAGTTTACTACAAAATTCTGAGTGAAGAAGGCAGGAGAAGGACCATGACCAACAAAGGGAATATTTCTACAGCAAGCACTCCAATTGGGGAGACATCTTCTTTTGCCGGTTCTACTAACAAGTTCAAAACTGGGGGGACGAAAGGAAAAAGTGCAAAATTTTGTCGGCATTGCAAGAGGACTAATCATGATTCAGATTTCTGTTGGGAGAAATATCCAGAAAAAAAACTTGAAAATTCAAATACAATGACGAGAAGGGGTCTAGTCGAGGGAATATTGCTGCCCAGAAATTAGTGGATGGAGAGACTACTAATTCCTCGGTACCTTCTAATATTGAGTTGTCATCTATTGATATTGCCAATCTTCAGCAGCTTTTATCGCGACTTCAGTCTTCATCCGCTGCCAATTCGTCTCAAGCGCACACAGGTATCCGTGGTCTGGAATTAAGTATTGATGCGTCAAGATCTTGTATCCCCTGGGTCATTGACTCAGGAGCTACGGATCATATGACAAATCTTGCTAATTCCTTTATTTCCTACTCTTTGTCTTCTGGGCAGGATAAAGTGACCATCGCTGATGGGACCAAAGCTACTGTAGCTGTAAAAGGTTCCATACAACTGGCAGACCACTTTATCCTATCCTCTGCGCTTCATGTCCCGTCCATTTCTCTTAATTTACTCTCTGTTAGTAGTATTACTAAACAACTACACTGGTCAGTAACCTTTTTCCCTGATCATTGTGTCTTTCAGGATCTCGAGACCAAGCAAACGATTGGGACTGGCCGTGAGGTAGGAGGTCTTTATTACTATCATCATGGAACAACAACTGCTCTGAAGTCTACAGCCCAGTGTTCAAGAAATAAGCATCAAGAAATCGTGTTATGGCATTCTCGTTTGGGCCATTTATCTTTCCAGTCATTAAAGGTTTTATTTCCTAATCTCTTCTCTTCTGTTCCTATTGAGTCTCTTCAATGTGAAGTTTGTCAGTTATCCAAACATTGTAGAACTCATTTTTCTGAGTCCATAAATAAAAGTTCTTCTCCATTTGACCTTGTTCATTCAGATGTGTGGGGTCCCTCTCCTGTGCCTTCTTTGGATGGCTATCGATACTTTATTTCTTTTATTGATGATTACACCCACTGTATATGGCTTTATTTGATGAGAGGCAGATACGAAGTTCCTCGACTCATTCAACATTATTGTAAAATGGTTGAAACTCAATTTCACACACAAGTGAAAACTCTTAGATTTGATAATGCACGGGAATACTTTGCACAGTCCCTAAATACTTTCCTAGAGGATTTAGGAATTCTTCATGAGTCATCTTGTCCCTACACTGTTGGGTATGGCTTGGCGGGTTTCCTAAGCGGATACCTGGTCGATCCGGGAGACCTCTCTATGCCTACGGATTAAAAAATTTAATCTGAATAGAGTGTCATTTACCATCGACCATCTCGTGCCGTATCGAACGATTCAAATTGCAACTTAGCCAATTACCAAAATTGGTCTTGCAACTTGCTCAACCGTTCGACCGCGGAAAAGGCGACGAGTTGATCGCCGGCTTTTGTGTTTATGGTCAGGGTCCAGTTAAATAATTATTGACTATGATTCGCAATCAAAACAATTAAATAACAAATATGAAAATGACGAGGCAATTGAATAAGGTACAAATAAGAATGAAAGGAGCCAAGGAAGAATATACCTTCCGTTACCTTACGATCTTCTACCGTATAACCCTCCCCTCTTGGACGTCGTGTGGGCGACGATCTACCAAGAACCGTGGTCACCAAGTTGATCTCTTCTCCTTGCGCCAACCAATCCCTTATCAAAAGGATACCGCCGGCCGCTCCGTGGCAATTTCTTTCCTGATCAACAAATTGCATGAAGCAATTTGCTTCCTCCTCAACCAATTGCGTGAAGCAATTTGCTTCCCTCTTAGCTTGATTAATCTTGCATGTAATACTTAATCCTCCAAGCCCATGCAATTTGTGTCCCAAGACTTGGATAAGTTGCATGCGTGATTAATCTTCCAATCTAGACGCCGGTGGCCAACGTGCACAGCAATCCGGTAGCCTCCACACACAGCAGTCGGTGGCCTCCACACACAGCAGTCGGTGGCCTCCATCTATCTCCAAGTTCCTGCCGTGAGGGACTTTTCTACTCCTCCGTGAGCAGATGGAAGGCTGCGTCCTTATTAATTGCAAAATTGCAATTATAATTGCAATTTCCTTAATTGCAAGGAACGTTTGCAATTATTTAATTGCAAGGAACGTTTGCAATCTTAATTGCAAAGAACGTTGCCACTTTTTGCATGCACCCGTGGAGAAGTCGTCTTCGGCGTCGTAGAGAGAGAGAAAGAGGAGGAAAAAAGAAATTAGATTTCTTGTGTTTTCTAGGATTAATTCATCAACCATCAACTTAGTTCCATGCCACAATGGGATATATATAGGGCTACGGTAGAGACCATGAGGAGGAGTTGGATCTTGGCCCGCTAATGGACTCGGTCCATTAATGAGGATCCATTCCACTAAAGGGTCCTCATTGACTTACCTCACCAACCCCCATATTTACATATGGGCTCCACTTATTACGAGTCGTCCATCCCCCCGTGTTTAAGATCTCGAATGTCCGTTAATTAATTAAATTACTGACAATTTAAATTAATTAACCTCTGGGTCCTTGACTAGTACCACTCAACCTTATCATCGTGCCGGATCAAATCCACCTGCAGGGTTTAGCACGATGAACCTTTTGAGCTCATCAAAAGGGCATCATCAACCCGACTCACCAGGACACGGATTCCGTCAATAATCAACGGCACATCATATTATTAATATTATCTCCCAACTTACCGGGCCTATCGATCTAACAGAATAGATCTCGCCCATTGGTAAATTAAAGAAATAATAGTTAATAATATATGCCCGTTATTATATCGGGATTAAGGGATCGCACTCCATAATAAAGTTTGAGGTCCTATCCAATTATCGAGTCAGTACAAATTAGATAACCTCGTGTTTTGGTCCTGCTCAATGTACTCAAAGCACACTAGTGTAATCCTATGGTCAAGACCAACCACACCTAATTACACTACAACCATTCCGATGGGTTGTCCGATTCCATCTCGGTTGTGGGCCTCTATTTATACTAAGCAAGAAACTGATAACATGATCTTCCGTGTGACACCACAAACCATATTATCTACAATGCAAAGTAATTGGACTTCATGCATGTACTAATATAAACAGGCACATAGTGTGGTTGTGATTCTCTTTTCAAAATAAAGATGTTCATATATATAAAAGAAGCATGTCTTTCAGTATACACATCATCATAACACCACGGCAAAATGGAGTGGCTGAGAGGAAAAATCGTCATATCCTTGAAACAGCACGCGCATTATTATTTCAGCGCCATTTACCTAAATATTTCTGGGCGGATGCTGTTCTTACTGCTGCTTATATCATTAATCGTCTACCATCAAAAGGTCTCGGGTATCGGTGCCCTCTCACTATTCTTCGTCCTGAAATAACATTGTTCTCCCTTACACCTCGGGTATTTGGCTCCCTCTGTTTTATTCATGTTCTTGGTCCCAAATCCTCTAAGCTTGATCCTCGCTCTATATGGGGAATTTTTCTAGGGTATTCCACTTGCCAGAAAGGCTACAAATGCTTTGATCCTGTTACTAGGACTAGATATGTCATGAAAGATGTTACCTTTTTTGAGTCCGAGTCCTACTATTCTCCCCAGACTCGTCCTCACGGGGAGAATCTTACCTCTTCTCAAGTGGTTCCTTCTCCTCAAGTGGTTCCTTCTCCTATTTCACTGGATGCCATGGAAAATAAAAAAGATGATACTCCATTACTGGGCTCGCAGGCTTCACAAAAGATTATTACTTACAAGCGACGAAGACATAAGCAAGGACCTACTACTGATCGGCTAGCTGAATCGGAAGCCCTGGCTCCTGATCCTGTATCCTTATTGGTTGAACCAATCGCACCCCTAAATATGAATGAGCTGGACCTTCCCATTGCTGTTAGGAAGGGGATCAGGTCATGTACTCAACATCCTATCTCTAACTACGTTTCTTATTCTCGTTTGTCTTCTTCATATCATGCCTTTATTTCACAGCTATCAAACCATACCATACCTTCCTCTTATTATGAAGCTGTAAGGGACTCAAGGTGGCTGGAAGCAATGAATGAAGAAGTGGAGGCTCTTAATAAGAATGGTACTTGGGAATTAGTAGATCCTCCAAAGGGGAAGAATTTGGTTGGTTCTAAGTGGGTCTATGCTATCAAGTATAACTCAGAGGGTGAAGTAATCAGATATAAAGCCCGACTTGTTGCCAAGGGATTCACTCAAACATATGGGGTGGATTACTTGGAGACCTTTGCTCCGGTTGCAAAACTCAAAACAGTCAGAGTGATTCTTTCACTTGCTTCTCAATATAATTGGCCGCTATTTCAGCTAGATGTGAAAAATGCATTTTTGAATGGCAACCTTCACGAAGAGGTCTACATATTACCACCTCCTGGAATTGAAACAAAAGAAAAGGTTTGCAGGTTGATAAAAGCTTTGTATGGACTTAAACAATCACCCAGAGCATGGTTTGATAGGTTCTACAAAGTCATGACATTGTTTGACTTTAAACAAGGGAATGCTGATCATACACTCTTTGTGAAAAGGAAAGAAGACAAAACTACTATTCTCTTGGTTTACGTTGATGATATGATAATTACGGGCGATGACGAGATGGAAATCCAAGCTCTTAAGTCCAAGTTAATATCAAAGTTTGAAATTAAAGACCTTGGACTATTGAGGTACTTCCTTGGTATTGAAGTTGCTCGATCTCAGGAGGGAATTTATATATGTCAGAGAAAATATGTGCTAGATTTACTCAAGGAGACAGGGAAGTTGGGTTGTCGGCCAACATCTACACCTATAGAAGTAAGTCATGATCTTACTAGTTCTAATGGGGATGATCTTACAAATCTAGAAAAGGGAACGTATCAAAGGTTGGTTGGAAAATTACTCTATTTGTCTATGACTAGGCCTGACATTATCTACGTTGTTAGTGTAGTGAGTCAGTATATGCATGCTCCTAAAACTATCCATATGAAGGCCGTTGATAGGATTTTACGGTACTTAAAGTCATGTCCCGGAAAGGGCTTGCTGTTTAAAGGAGGTGGTAATCTGAAAGTGGAATGTTATTCTGATGCTAATTGGGCTGGTTCTAGAAATGATAAAAGATCCACTTCTGGCTATTGCACATTTTTAGGAGGAAACTTGGTAACCTGGAGAAGCAAGAAACAAAGTGTTTGTGCAAGGTCCAGTGCAGAAGCAGAATATCGGGCCATGACGCATGGTCTTGCAGAAATGTTATGGTTAATTTTTTTGTTAGAAGACATGGGTTTAAAGGCTGAATTACCTCTCAGGCTGTATTGCGACAACAAAGCTGCCATAAATATTGCAAACAATCCAGTTCAACATGACCGGACCAAACACATCGAGATTGACCGCCACTTTATTCGGGAGAGACTTGATTCTGGAGAGCTATGTTTGCCTTATGTTAAATCTGAGGATCAACTTGCTGATATGTTTACAAAAGCTATACCCCAAGCTATGTTTAATTCTGCCCTTAGCAAGTTAAACATGTTTGATATATATGTTCAACTTGAGGGGGAGTGTTGTGAGAGTGGTTAAGTCTTTTTCTATTTTTGTCTATTTTTTGTGTCATTAGGGTTTGGATGTTATATAAATCTTGTAAAGGGTCTCGGTTTAATATATAAAATTTTACAACAAACATAAATATTTATGTTACAATAATCCAAAATGAAAGATTTTTTTTAAATGTACTATTTTTTATTGTTGTATCTGAACAAACTATGTATAAGGTTATTGTACTTGTATGCTACAATGATCAATCACTATGAATCTATTATTTTCTACATATAGTTTTTATGTATTTCTATAAAATAATATGGAATTTCTTAAAATATCAGTTCATAAGTTACAATTTCAAGAAATTATTGTAGAAGCTAACAATAGTTTCTACAACATGTAAAAATTAGTAATTAGTTTCTATACATTATAGAAGTAGCAACTAGCTTCTACACTTTGTAGAAGCTAGCAAATAGCTGCTACATGTTGTAAAAATTAGCAACTAACTTTTACGCGTTATAGAAGCTATCTATTACTTCCTACATAGTTAATCATGATTAAATAATGTTCATTTGAAATGTAATAACATGGAATCGTCTTAGTTTATTTTGCTTATTGAAATATTATGTCAACTAGGTTATCACTTTCAAAGAAGTAAAATCAAAATGATAAAAAGTTATTATTGTAAAAATTAACAACTAACTTCTACACATTATAAAAGCTATGTGGTAGCTTTTACGGGTTATAGAAGTTAACAACTAACTTCTACACAACTAGCTTCTATATGTTATAGAAACTAGCAAGTAGCTGCCATACTTGTAGAAAAGTTACCTCCTAACTTCTACATTGTGCCTCATGTTTTGATAATATTGATAATGTTCATATAAGACATTTGCATATTAGAAAATAGCATTACAATAATAGATGCCAGTTTTAACTCATTTAAGAACACAAACAACATAACACAATCATTTTTTGAAACTTAATTCATCTAAGAGCACACAAACAACATAACTCAACCAGTCTTAATTTAAAATGAAACTCATCAACTGTTATAACAATCAAACCTGTTTTTAAAATAAGTCAATGAGTGTAAGAACAATTGTCGTACAAAAATTTAACAACATTTCAATTTTCAGGACATCGATATGTCCTTTGCATTAAAAAAATGACATGTTACCTAGCTAATTTATATCATTCATTATTGTATGGCCCCACATTCAGCCTGAATTTTCTCAACTATATTTGACTAAAAATTGTTGGTCTACGCTATAACAGGTTCTTAGCCTAGCGCATCATAAAAAAATGCACAATCAAACTTACAGATCAAACTTACAAATTTGAAGTCGGTTAGTTTTTGAATTTATAGAGCTCGTCATGTATTTAACTTAATCAAATACTTTTGACGAAAATTGCTTCAAGCCCTCTACTGATTGCACATTAGTCATTACAGCCAACTTTTGATATGTTTGCGCCCAGGCTAGGATACCAATTATTAAGTATTCTGGAAGGAAACGATGTGGATGACGAATCATCAAAGCGTATTAAGGCTTTGATGCTGGGACATATTATATACCTGAGGTTTCGATCACATGTGTCTCCACATTCTCCCCCACGTCCCTTAATCATCGGTTTCTAGATAGACATTCTATCTTTTGGTAACGACCACTGCGATCATTAAGGCCTTAATTGCCGTGCGTTGCGGACAATAATCATCCGATGACTTTTCTGTTCTGGAAAGAGGAAACGACTACTTAGCGTTGGACCTTCTGACTCCTATTTTGATCTTTGGGCTTCACTCTCCCGAGCCAGTCTCGGGTCTCGTCTCTCGAGTTAGCCTCAGGACATTCATTTGTTTGTCCGAGATGGTCTTGGGAGCCCGACCCTCGGTCTGACCTCGGGGGTTTTGATCTACTCTCCCGAGGTGGTCTCGAGAGTCCGATGGCCAGTTTGACCTAGGGCTCAGATCCACTCTTCCGAGATAGTCTCGGTCGGACCTCAGAGCTCTGGCTCGGTGGGCATTGTCATGTAGCTTCCTCGTGCCACGTGTTCACCCCGGGATACTTATTCCCATCATTAGGGATGTAAACGAGTCAAGCCACTCACGAACTATTCGGATCTCGGTTCAAAAAAAAAGAAGTTTGTTTGAGTTCGGCCGATTAAGTTAACGAGCCGACCACGAGCTCAATTTCGAGCTCGAAAACATTATCGAGCCAAACTCGAGCTTAACAGTATTTGATTCGTGAGCTCGCGAACATGTTCGTTAACATGCTTGCGAACGTGTTCGTTAAGAGGCTCGCAAACATGTTCGTTAAGAGGATCATTTATCTTATTATATATATAATTAAATATAATATAAATAATAAATATAATAATATATTATTAATTATTATAAATAATTATTTTAAACGAGCTCAAATGAAGCTCGTTTAATTTTTAAATGAGCTTTTTTCAGTCGAACTCTAGCTATTTAATTTTATCACGAGTCGAATTGGAACTTTTTTTTTAGTCGAACTGGAATTTAAGAACTAAAGCTTGAATCGAACTCGAGCCCGAGCTCGAGCCTAAAGATAACGAACCGAGCTCGAATTTAAACCTGTTACTGTTCGGCTCAGCTCGATTCGATTGCACCCCTATCAATTATGATAGTCCGAAGAATGCATGTTGTTGAAAATTGAGATACGCAATAGGATGACATTAGTTTTCGATAGATACTACTAATTTTTTTAATAAGTTAATAACAAATTAGCTACAATTTCCTCGACAGCAGTAGTATACTTTTATGAACCATCAAGCGAGTAATAATGAAACGTTTTGTATTCTTGCAAGTCAATCACAAAGAGGTGCCAGTGATCATCATCCTTATTGATTGGGTAGAAGACATATTTGATATACTTATCCATATCTGTTTTTTTTGGTGTCTGCATAAATGATTGCATATACATTAATCTGAACATGTCTTGTGTTAAGCAAATCAAATGTTAATTAAATCTATACAAAAAAAAATTACTACAGGTTAAATTTTCTAATCGCAAATCCAATACCATAAAAAAAATGATGAATCAGGCAACAGACAAATTGAACCTGGGGTGATTGGCCTGGCCCCACGGAAGTTTCTCACCGGTCACCAGGGTAAATCGGAAAGCGCTCACAGTGGCAATCTAGAAGCCCAGCGTCCCAGGATTCGCCCCCCATTTGGAGGAAAAATTCCTACAAAATACACCATAGCTGGGGATCGAACCGCGGATGCCTGGGTTAACAACTAGATACCTTACAACTGCACCATAGCCCCGGAGGCGCAAAAATTGGGATGGGTAAACTTTTTATAGTGACCAGCCCCACCGCCGAAACGGTCCCCTTATCAGAAACCCTCTTCCGGGATTTCTGGAGGCATAGTACCACTGATTGATAAGAGCATAATTATTGAAATAATATCTTGCATATTATTGACAATAATATCTAAGTCAATAAATATTAGTCGCTAAGAGGACTCGAACTCAGAACCTCAGGCAACATATGTCTCCATACTTATCACTTGGGATAAGGCACTTTGACAATGAGTATAGTATCTACACTTGACCTTTTGGCTAAGATCAAGTGTAGTATCTGTTCTTATCAGTTTAATCCAATACCATAAAAGATTAATGAGTAGTAGGTTGTTTCTCTCTTTTTAGCCTCAATTGGTAAGACTGAAAAATATGCATTTATGTAGCCTCCATGAGGGCATCCATAACTATTTAACTTCTTTTACATTATAACATCTACCATCTCATCAAAAAGCATGAGACTCACATGCCACATGCACATTAACATTTACATCTTTATTCTCTCACAATCGTTTAACATTCAACCCTAGGACCCACATGCCACATACACATTATCTCACATATACATTCTCTCACATACATATTCTCTCACATATTCATTCTCTTACCTACATATTTTTCATTTTCAATTTTATTTGCAAATTTAAATGATTATTATTTAAAAGAAATAATAATAATATTTTTAAATATTTTTATCATTATTTAAAATTTAAATTATTAAATCCCCTATCAGGGATTTAATAAACCCCAAATCCCCTGATCAGTCAGCTTGACCGATCAGCACTCCCCTGATCAGTCAAGCTGATCGATCAACAAGGAGCCTGACCGATCAGGCTCTTGCCTGATCGGTTCAGGTCACCCTGATCGGTCAGCTTGACCGATCAGGGGTCTCGTGATCCCAAAGAATCTATTAGGGATGTCATGTCATACGCAATGAACGTGTTCATCACGTCAGCACATTAACGTGCTCGCCGCAACGGCTTTAACGCGGACGGTGTATTAATCGAGCGTTATAACATTCGATTAACGCACCGTTGCAGATGCTCTGAGTGTGTTGCTTTTAGTCAAATAATATTAAAAATGAGTTCATGCTTAGAGCTTTTGATGAGTCATACCAAATAGGCAATAGCGAGGCCCTGCAAGAAAATTAATTTGTCAATTGATGACTATGAAATAGCTATTACAATTATAGCGGCTACGAAAATTCAATGTGTAATACTATATCTATAACATATATATGAGTCTAACATAACTGCTAGAAAATTTATAAAGGAAAAAACTTTGTGTCTTTGATTTTAAATATAGAAATTCATTTAAATATAATGTCATATGTCTTTTTTGTTCCTCTATACAAATGATTGACCTGTTTTTTTTTTTGAATAAGATAGGTGTCCAATTATTATGACTCAACTAATTCTAGAAGCGATTGATTCAGTTCCATATATAAAAGTTTTCCACTAATTTTTAGGATAAACCACGGTAGTATTGCAGTAAGTCGTTGGCAGTGGACCCCCGTGGCCTTCGTTGTCCTTGTAAAACCGTCCAACGCCGAATCGATACTTTGCTCATGAAGGCAAACCCATGAGCTTTTTCCACCCATGGGTACTTCTGCTATGGTCGTCCAACTCAAGTTTTTCCACTAAATTCAACGTCAGCACATATCCTAGTAGAGTATTGAAAGTGACACTCCCTTTAGCTCCTCTGCGCCTTAACCGCTGTGTAATGCCCGTGGAATCTGTTGTTGAGTATACATATGTATCACTATTGGTACAGTCCTAAACTCACCTTAAATGGCTAAGCTTCAGTAATGTATCCACTACCAAAGCATCTTTACTCTTCTTGAAGTTCGAACTTGTTTGCTGATATAAACAAGCAAACATGTTATTAAACTCTTAAAAATATTGGAGCTAACTACAACCTATAATCATTCTTATCTTTAAGATTTGGTCTTTCATAGCTATAAGATTATCAATACGTTGACTTGATATTGGAAAACAGTAGTGCTAGTTGCATAGTAAGAGAGTACTGTTGTTTCCTGTTCTGTTGTCTCTGCAATCTCCTCCTCTCCTTTTCCTCATCAACAGTTCCAGCTTCAATTCCAACCCTTTGAACTAGTCTAGTATCAACCCTTCTTCTTTTGGCTATACCTTTGAACCAAGTGGGTGATGATGGTTGTCCCCGGCCTAGTTTTCTTCGTGGCACATCTTTTTATATATCCTTGTATGTAAAGTTTTAGGTGGCTCAGGATCAGTTGTCGCCTCTAGGGGCTCTTTAATTACCTTTGTCTGATTGGGGGCTGCTATTGTCTCTTTTATGACACTACACTTCAAAAGGCCTTACGACTCAACTATCAATTTGTCCTTTTGATCGATTATCATGTCCTTCTCAACAATAAGTACTAACTCATTATTCTTGACAGTCCTCTCCAAAAGATCAAGAAGCTCTTTTATTTTGTTATCATTCTCACTAATGAGCTTCTCATTTGAAGTGGTGGTGCTTTCTCATAAATCAACAATAATTCGGCCGTTTGCTTGTGGAGGGACTCTATATATGCATCCTTATCCTCAATCATTTTTGTCTTTATTTTTCCAATATGAGCATGGGAGTGTTCCTGCAACTCCTTCTAGACCTCTTGCAGGTTCTTCATCAGTTAGGATATGATCCGGTCGGGAAGTTAAGACGACCCAACCGGATATTGATCTGAGTCGGTAAGAAGCCCGGTCGGAAGGAAGCTCGGTCGGGCAAATACAGTCGAGCGCGTTAGGTATCCCCCTAGCCTGATGAATCATAGTTCGAAGTCATACGAATGTGGTTTAGTCGATGACAATCGGTCGGTCAGATGGGTCCTGTCAACAGAGTCCGACCAAGAGTATTCAGGCGAGTCAATAGAAAACGCGACTCTCTTTGGAAAAGGCGTAGTCGAGCTCCGGGCAGACGATCCCGGCCAGACAGGCCCAATCGGACGAATCGATCACCGGGTCAAATAAAATCGCTTACCCTCTACTTCGGACGACTCTCGATCTGGGTTCGGCTGTCTGGTTAAATCTATCCGATCAGTCGGTCGGACTCGGTCGATCGGACCCACCCGGTCGGCAGATCGGACCGTTACATACCAGGAATAGTTGAACCTCCTTAGGCGATGAGTCCATTCCAAAGACATAGATAAACGAGAAGCTTAGCTTATCTGACCGACCGTCTACATTCGGTCGACCAGACTTTGATAGGCTCATAGCTGCCCGATAGAATAAGCCCGAATGATCGAGTGACCACACTGCCCAAATTGGTTAACTATTATCAGACTCCCAACAGCAATGAGATTTCCCAAATCTTCCTATTATAAGGAAAAGACACATGTCATAATCATGACTTGTCAGAGCATCAGACATTAATGAGGATAGAAGTGACATCTTGGATAGATCTCTAGGCGGCTGTGACGGACCCACAGAGTGACTAAGGCTGCCAAAAGATCAATCTGTCAGCTGGTCAGTTTTTAATGAGACAAGACAGTCTTGACAAGACAGAGGGCCTCCTCCTCCCCTATATAAAGCCCCTTAGTGCTTCAGAGAGGGGATTCCTGCTGCTGCAATTTTCTTCTCCACCTCGTGTTCTCATTTTGGTTTGACTCCGACTCAATTCTGTCCTGCTAACCTTTGATCCCAACCCCGACTCTCACGCTACCGCAACTCGTGCGTCTGACTGAGTCATCTTGGTCCGATCAAGTTATCTGAGCGAGAGTCTTCTCCTCTTGTCGACAGGATCAGGAGAGATGGCAGGAGACCAGTAGATACAAATTCTCTGATTGAAGAGTCTCTCTCATCTTCTTTATTAATGTCACATGTGAGACAACACTACAAAAATAACAAGGTATTGCGACGGACATTTACTGATGTCCGTCGCAAATGGCGACGGATATATAGTATCCGTCGCTGAAGTTTGGCGGCAAGTCAAACTCTAGATTATAGCGACGGGCATGGTCAAAGTCCGTCGCTATAGCGACGGATATTTTAAAATAATCCGTCGCTAATGTTAGGCGACGAGTCAAACCCCTAACTCAGCGACGGATAAGTCAAATACGTCGCTAAGTTGCGACGGACAAGTTAGTCCGTCGCAAAATTTTTTAAAAAAAGGCGACGCCGACTTCCCCTCGCGCCCACGCGAACCCTAGCGACCGAAGCGACGAGCGATTCTCCTCCGGCGATTCTCCTCCGGCGATTCTCCTCCGGCGAACCCTCCTCCAATCCCAGGTAGCGAGTTAAGCTCCATTTGCCGTATATTCTCGTTTTATTGTGATCACGCGCCGCCGTCGTCTTCTCCGGCCAACATCAGCACCTTGGCACGGCCGCGCGCGGCCTCCCGCGGCCGCGCGCGGCCTCCGGCGGCGGCGCGCGTCCTCCCGCTGTCTCGCGCCGCCTGCTGCGGGTCGCGGCCCAGTGCGGCCGGGCGGCTTCTGCGGCGGTGGCGGTGGCTGCGCAGAGGAAGGGGGGGTTTAATTAATTAAAGGGGGGGTTAATTAATTAATTTAGGGTAATTAATTAATTAGTTAAATTACTTTAGGGTAATCAATTTGACTAATTAATTGAATTAGTTAGCTTAGTTAATTAATTTGTTTAATTAAATAAGTAATCAATTAATTAATTAGTTAATTATCGTTTAATTATTTTAGATAATAAGTTTGTTTGTTAAGCCATGTGTAATTAATTGAGTAAAATATTATTTATTTTAGTTTAATTGTTTGATTAATTTGATTATTAAGATGATTAATTGTTTGATTAAGTAGATTACTTGTTCTATTAATTAGATCTTGTTTGATTAGTTTTAGATAAATTAAATTATATCATGTTTGATTAATAAGATTTTTTTTTTAGTATACCATTAATATCACATTTTAATATGTGTTGTTTGATTAAATTGTCTTATCTGAATTCAGATACAATGTATCCGAACAAGGCATGGATGTATAATAGGTTAGACAATGGATTTATCCGTGACGAATTTTTTGCTGGAGTGGAAGAATTTGTTAACTTTGCAAAGTGTCATCCTGAGTGTTTGAATGGCACAGAGTTGAAGTGTCCATGTAATCAACGCAAATGTAGAAATACAGCTTTCCGTGATGAAGATACAGTGAAAACTCATATCGCCAGGTATGGGTTTGTTCCAGATTATTACAACTGGTATTGTCATGGAGAGCCGTATGTATATGAATTTGGTGGACCTTCCGTTGCTTCATCATCGAACTCAATTGGACCAGAAACATCATATAACCCTGCTGATGCAATGCAATCAATGGTTTACGATGCAATGAATGCTTTTGATCAATCAAATGTAGAACAAGTACCTACTTCTGATGTTCAGAAAATGTATGACATGTTAAAGGCTAGTGAAAGAGAATTATGGGAAGGTATTCCTTCTGGTCATTCTCAATTATCTGCTACTGCAAGATTATTGAATATGAAGGCAGAACATCATTTCTCAGAACGATGTTATGATGACATATGTCAACTTATGTCAGAGTTGCTTCCAACTGATAACTGCATGACTGATAGTTTCTACAACACTAAAAAACTAATCAGAGACTTGGGTTTGCCAGTTGAGAAGATACATTGTTGTGTCAATAATTGCATGATCTTTTGGAACCAAGATAGTGAATTGATGGAATGCAAAATCTGCAACCATCCCCGTTACAAGCATGGTGTTCGCATGATCAATCAGAAGAAGAAAAAAAATATTCCTTACAAAGTAATGTATTATTTTCCTTTGACTGCTAGACTTCAACGTTTGTATGCATCAGCAGCAACAGCGAGTCATATGATTTGGCATCAAAACCATAGACATGATGGAGATATTATGTGTCATCCTTGTGATTCCCCTGCATGGAAACAGTTAGATTCAACATTTTCTTCCTTTGCTATGGAACCACGCAATGTCAGACTTGGACTTTCTGCAGATGGATTTCAGCCATTTGGAAGTTATGGACAACAATATTCATCGTGGCCTGTTATCTTAACACCATACAACTTACCACCATGGATGTGCATGAAAGATGAATTCATGTTTCTTACTGTTTTAATTCCAGGTCCTCAAAATCCAAAAGGGCATATAGATGTTTTTTTGCAACCTTTGATAGCTGAGCTGAATTATTTATGGAATATAGGTTCGGAGACATATGACATTGCTACAAAGTCAAACTTTTTAATGCATGCAGCATTGTTATGGACTATTAGTGATTTTCCTGCTTACTCAATGTTATCAGGATGGAGCACAGCTGGAAAGTTAGCATGTCCACATTGTATGAGTCAGTCAGATGCATTTTCTTTGCCATGCAGTGGCAAGATTTCATGGTTTGATAATCATCGGAAATTTTTACCTCTTGATCATCCGTTCAGAAGAAATAAGAAATATTTCAAAAGGAACGAAGTAGTTAGGAAGCTACCTCCATTTGGGAGCTTCCATATTGGAAATATTTACTCATTCGTCATAATTTGGATGTGATGCATATTGAGAAAAATTTCTTTGATAACATCATTAATACTGTCTTAAATGTGCATGGGAAAACAAAAGATACAACAAAATCACGTGAAGAATTGAAACAATTAGTTAGCAGGCCTGAGTTGCATCAGAATGAAACTACTGGTAAATATCCCAAGGCTTGTTATACATTGGACAAAGAAAGTAAGCAAGCATTATGTGCTTGGTTGAAAAACATCAAATTTCCAGATGGATATGCCTCTAATATGTCTCGTTGTGTGGATACCAATAGATCTAAAATGGTTGGAATGAAGAGTCATGATTGTCATGTGTTTATGCAAAGATTAATAGCATTTGTTATTTTTCTTCTATTAGATCGAGTTATCTTATCATTTGTTATTTCTTATTGTTATCAATTTAGATTTATTTCTGTATTAGATTTCTTTCTAATGTTTTTATCTTCTATCATGCAGGAATATTTTTCCTTTCCATCCAGGATTGACTCTGATATTCATGTACGTAATGATTCTCTACGAACCTTTCATTTTTGATATATGTTTATTTTCTTTTGATATATACATTTAGTTGGTTGAAAATTGTATAAGTTTTGATACATCATATGGATACGTATGGTTATTCTGTTACATTTGGATACATCATATGTTTAATCATTTACATCGTATAGATACGTATGATTTACTCTGTTACACTTGGATACATCATTTATAAAATTTTAGTCTTGTTTCAAAGTTTAGAAATTAAACTTTGGAATGAATAGTGGATTGAATGTATACTTTTGTAGATAATTGTTTGGATTGGATTGAATTCGAAACAAATGTTTGTAATTGTGATTGTAATTGTTTGTAATTCGAAACAAATGGATTGGATTGGATTGGAATGTTTGTAGATTGTAATTGTGAATATTCGGATTGTTCTGAATGTCTGGGATTGTAATTGTGAATGTTTGGATTGTAAGTGTAATGTTTGGATTGTAATTGTGATTGTTGGATTGTTGAAATATAGAATTATGTTTCATATTTTTATATGGTATTGATGTATAACAGGGAAGGTCAAGAAACAGAATGTTGCTGTGGAAATTTTCCAGTATTAGCGACGGAATTTTTTAAAAGTCCGTCGCTACTTGCGACGGATATTTGACTTTTCCGTCGCTAAAACAGTCAAATAGAGACGGGGGTTTGACCGTATCCGTCGCTATTACGATATATTAGCGACGGACATTGACGTAATCCGTCGCTACCCCATAAATCTTGCGACGGATAATTGACCATCCGTCGCTACCATTTCCAAGGCCACGTCGACCCACTTTTGGGGTGTTTGCGACGGGGTTAATTATCGGTCGCTAATATAGCGACGGCGATCATATAATATCCGTCGCTACTCATGCTCTGCGACGGGATTTCAGCCGACGGCGGAAACTCCGTCGCTAATCCGTCGCTATCAGTGTTTAGCGACGGAATAGCGACGGATTCTGCCCGTCGCTACTTCTTGTTATTTTTGTAGTGCAAGGACTTTGAGCATAGGCTTCTGTGTGGCCTCCAAGCCATTTGACTTGCTTCTCAATGACAAAATGACTCCAATGACTTCTTTTTAAGGGGACATGTATTCATATATAGCCTCACACCAATTATGCTTGCATGTGTTATTAAAATCATCTATGCAATCCGTTAGTGATAGTGTGGGTAGCGTGTATCCACTGTTAGTAGTGGAAAAATAGACGCAAATAAAAGAATACAACATGAATAATTGGCAATACAGAATGTCAGCATTAATTAGGAACTTCTTCCCTTTTAATTTTCTGAAGCAAATTTTCAAGATTCTTCTTTGAACATTCTCCATCTTTAAAATGTTATAGATATAGACATATATAGTTGACTTGATGCAGTATATATGTGCATAGGAACTACATCTCCATAGTCACATAGTCCTAGTATCAGAGAAACATCTTTTCTTACGAGCCCGGTCTTATATTTTGAAATATAAAACATCTAGCTTCAACGTCCCAGTTATGAAACATATTTTGCATAAATCCTCTTATATGTAAATTCTTTGGGATGTTAATGGAGTTCTTTTAAGCAGGAAAACATGTTGCTCACTAAGTTCCATGGACTTTATAAAGTTCTTAAACTGTATCATACTACTTTTCCATTGTATTTGTTTTTTCGTATGCCAGTGATACCTCACTTCTATAATTATAATTTCCACCACTCAAAGAATCAAAATCACATGAAGGCATTCAAATCTACAACACAAATACTAGATTTCTTATTCACAATGTTGAAGATAAGAAAATACTGTAGGATACAATAAAATGAATTGAACTTAATTATAGCAGTTAATAAAGAATTCAAATAGAATTCATTTCCTAGCTTCTACAAAAGTGTAGAAGCTAGCTGTTAGATATTGGTGCAATCTTCTTTAAATCAAGGTTGATCAGTTTGACTAAGTTCAAGTGAGTTTGAGTTTCGATTGACAATAATATTTGGACGATGTATGAGACAAGTCAAGTAGGTCAAAGTTGACCGGAGACTTGACAAGTGAAGTCCTAGTGAGACTAGACAGATTTAGTTGGAAAATATGTGAAGTTCAAGTGGATATAGGAGGATTGTACGTTGGCAAGGTGGAAGTCTACCTAGGACTAGACCTAATTGTTAAGGCAATCTATGGTTCGTGGGATCATGTGTTTTGATGTTTAGAAAAAGAGCTTAAGTTAGGATTCACCCTTGTATTTGATATGTGTATGTGAATGTGTTGGTTCTGTGGGATATACATAGACTCAGCTTGATAGCTTCGGGTCCAGTGAAGGATGGTGCATCTGAGGGACTGTGGACAAGGCAGGAACGATGAGCCGAGGGAAGCGCACTTCGAGGCATACACGAAGGATGTCATGAGAACGAGACGCGGGCTTGTATGCATCTGAGGGACGATAGCCAAAATGAAGAAGGCTTGAAGGCAACAAGTTGAGACTGCAAGAAGAGTCAAGTGAGTCGTGAGGGTCCGAGTATGAGTGAAGTGTACTCGGGATGGGAAACCCAAGGTTTAGGGTTATACCAGTCGACTGGTATGGGATCAGTCGACTGGTAGAGGTCACAGAAAGAGCAGTCAACTAATCTTCTATGCAGTCGATTGGTGTCAGCTAAGAATTTGAATGTTAGGCTATAATGTTCGGATTCGGCTAGATCAGTCGACTGATATTGGAACCAGTTGACTAGTAACAGCTAGTTCAGCCATAAGCTCTATTTAAGGAAACACAATTTAGCTGTCTAGGGTTGACGAAATTAGTCTTGGTTAAAGGGCAATTAGTAGTCTAAGTGCTCAAGTGTGCTTGCGAGGTTGTGGTGAGGTTTCTCTACCCATAAGGAACTACACGAGCTAACCAGAGGCTTAGCGGGGAATCATCCACCGACGGATCGGGATCGTCCACCTTACGGACAGCGGTGGAGTAGGAACTTTATCTCCGAACCACGTAAATTGGTTTGTCTCTCTTCTTGTTAGTTCAGTTTAATTGATTATTCTGTGTGCACACTAACAAGTGTAGGAAGAGAATCTACAATTTGGGTGACGAGCTATTCACCCCCCTCTAGCCGGGTCATCAATCTTCAACAAGTGATATCAGAGTGGGTCGCTCTCCATCGGACTAATCGTCGAGGAAGCACAAGATAGCCAAGTTTGCAAGTCCACCAAATTTGAAGGAGAAGATTTATCTTAGTGGACGAAAAGAATGAAAATCTTCTTTGAGACGGATTGGGACACAAGTACGATCATCGAGGAACCATTTGAAGTCCCAAGAGACAAGTATAGGACAAAGCTCCGACCAAAATATTAGACCGAGAAGCAACAATTACGATCTAAGGCAAATTCAAAGGTAATATCGATATTAATTGATATTTTGCCTTCTAATGTGATTAGTCGTGTAGGGAAATACAAGAATGCCCACGATTTATGGAGCAAAGTCAAGATAGTTTTATGGGAAGAACCAAAACCAACACAAGAAGAAAAGCCCAAGGAAATGAGTTTAATGGTTCAAGAGGAGGAGAAGGACCAATCAGATGAAGAGATGAGCTCAACATCTGAGGAGGAGAAAGAAAAAGAAGCATTATCCACCTCCTCAAGTGAAGTGGCACAAGAAGATGAGGAAGCTTCATCCACTTCATCCAAGGTTGAAGAGGAAGACAAGACAAAAGAAGAAGAGATCTTAAAAGTCAACCTTACAAGCACCTCCACCAAAGCAAAATCAAAGGACCACATCATTTGCTTTGAGTGCAATGAGAAGGGACACTATAAGGACAAGTGTCCAATGAGTAAGACAAGGAGATAAACCCTAAACCTATTTCAATTTCTTTAAATTCTAATATGGGTTGTAGGGAGAAGAAGCACATTACATGCTTCACATGTGGTGAGCAAGACCACTACCACACGAAGTGCCCAAGGAGTAGAGAACTCAAGAAATTGGCGCACTTAAAGAAATGGTAAAAGGAGGAAAAGAAGAGCTCACATCACGGGGGGGGGGGGGGGGGTACAAGGGTAAGGGAGGTAATCCCTAATTTGAAATATAATTCAAATTTCTTCATGCATGCTAAGAATAATTTTTCTTATATTTCCATGCAAAATTTTGGTTTTAAATATCATGATAGGAGTAGGGTTAACATTGCAAATCATAATCCTAGAAAATCATGTCATGATAAACCTAGAACCATTAGACCTAAGGACCAAGGTATAAATCTCAAGAAAGGGAGACACATGCCTAGAATGGGTAGGTCTAGGAATGTCTATGGTGGACATATCTATTTTAGGTATAAGAACCTAGAAATGAAAAATCAAGCTTTGAGGGCAAAGCTTGAGAAATTAGAGAAAATCCTAGATAGATTCACTATTGGATTTAAGGGGTTGGATAAATTGTTGGGGAGCAAAAAACCTAATAATGATAGATCAGGTTTGGGATATTGATCTAGGTCCTCAAATGCTAAAGGAAAATCATATGCTAGGGTGGCAAATGATAATGGCAAGCGAGAGTCATCCAATGTCAATGGAAAGATATATGCTAAGGTAGCATATAATTATGGCAAGGATGAGAGTCTAAGAATGGCAAGAGAGTGTCATTTAAGGGCAAGTAGAAGATCTTAACAAAGGATAAGGTGTCCAAGGTTAACAAGATGAGGTTTGTAGGCTATGAGTCACCAGAGGTATACCGGTGTGACCTAGTATTTGTTGAGTCACTTAGGGAGGTGGCTAAGGCTAAGAGCTCAAGGGGGAGCTCAAAAAGTCAAATTGGGACCCATGGTGAATGGATCTCAGGAGGGCATCTCCTAGAGATCTAGACGGACTATGAAATGTGCCAAAGGATTTAGAGACGGATTTGAGCCTCAATCCTTAGGTTTTGACACATGTGGGTTGTGTCTCATGTATGAAAATATGACATTAGGGTCATATTGCATGAAAATTTAGTTTTGATATATAGATGTCATATAAACCAATGCTAGGAATGCATTGTGGTTTGGTATGGGCAGATACATCAAGAGGATACCAAAATTAGGACTTTAGGCCAAGGTTAAATTGAACCATTTAGCTAGTTTTGGATTTTGTGTCAATCTTGGGATTGGTGATAGATACATTTTTAATGTATTTTTTCCAAGTAGACATGGGTACCACAAGCCTCTTCATAAAATATGAGAATTTTAGATATTTATGAAATTTCTAGTACATTTTTGAAATTGGGTTAAGAATGTAGAGGAACGCTGATTTCTAAGTATCAGTCGACTGGTGCAGAGTGCAATCGACTGATAATTCTGTGAGGTGTTTTTCGATAAAGGTCAATCGACTGGTAACTGTCTCAGTCGACTGATACATGCTGAAATTATTTTCAGTACAGTGGAAAAGTGTCCTAATGATGTCAAACTTGTGTATAATCTTATAGGGGGTTATTACATAATGTTTATGATCATTAGAGGGTGAAGAATCTAATTACTAGGATATTATTAGAGTTCTTTTTGATGTATGATAAATAGGGAGAATTAATGTTTAATTGAGAAAATCTTATGTACCTTTGCAAGAAATCCTAGCTTAAGAGGGAGCTTATGTAAAGTGGGAGCATTGTTGCTCATATATTGGCAAAGGGGGAGCCTTGTGATAGGTTCTTAAAAAGCCCTTGGTAAGTCCAAGTGTAGAGGAAGTCTTAGAGAGGTTCTTAAAAAGCCTTTTGGTTAAATCCTAACTCATGGGGAGTTTAGGTGTTGGGGATGCCTTGTGATATGATCCATGTATATTTGCATTTGTTGATTAACATATTGGGGATGCCTTTTGATTAAAAAGCCTTTTGGTTAAATCCTAACTTTGGCGGTGTAAGTCCAAAGTGTGACCTTGGCAATGTAAATCCAAATGTTGATTAACATTTGTATTTGCTATTTGTTTTCCCTAACTTAAACATATTGCTAAACATCAAAAAGGTGGAGACTGTTGAGGCAATCTATGGTCCATGGGATCATGTATTTTGATGTTTGGGCAAAGAGTTTAGGATTCACCCTTCTATTTGATATGCAGGATACACATAGACTCAACTTGATGGTTTTGGGTCCGGTGAAGGATGTTGCATCCGAGAGACTATGGACAAGGCAAGAACGATGAGCCGAGGGAAGTGCACTTCGAGGCATACGTGAAGGATGATATGAGGATGAGCCATGTATAGGGGTGTCAAAAATCAACATGACCCGACGACCCAACCCGAATCGACCCGAAAAAAATCGAGTTCGGGTTGAAAATTTTCGGGTTCGGGTTGGGTTCGGTTTGGGGGGTTTCGGGTTGAAAATTTTCGGGTCGGGTTCGGGTTGACCCGAATTTAATATTTTGTGGATTTTTTGGGGTTAAATCAAATTTTATTTTGAAAATTAAGATATTTTTATGTATATTAATATCAATGTAGTATGATCATGATGAAGTATTGAGATAAAAGTGAAGAATTATAGGGAAAATGGCGAAAAAAGACGTTTTGAATCGGTTTTTTCGGGTTATTCGGGTCGGGTCGGGTTGGTCGGGTTCGGGTTCGGGTTTGGGGGTTTCGGGTTGAAATCGGGTTCGGGTCGGGTTCGGGTTGGGAGTTAAAAAAAAATTTTTTTCCCAACCCGACCCACCCGAATTGACACCCCTAGCCATGGACTTGTATGCATCCGAGGGATGAGAGTCAAAGTGAAGAAGGCTTGAAGGCAACAAGTCAAGGCTGCAAGAAGAGTCAAGTGAGTTGTGAGGGACCGAGTGCGAGTGAAGTGTACTCGTGATGGAAAACCATAGGTTTAGGGTTGTACCAGTCGACTGGTATGGGATCAGTCGACTGACAGAGGTCACAGAAAGAACAGTCGACCGATCTTCTGTGTAGTTGATTGGTGTCGGCTAGGAATTCGAACGTTGGGCTGTAACGTTCGGATTCAGCTGAATCAGTTGACTAGTGTTGGAATTAGTCGACTGGTAACGATTAGTTCAGTCACGAGCTCTATTTAAGGGAGCTCGGTTTGACTGGCTAGGATTGACGAAATTGGTCTTGGTTAGAGGCCAATTAGTAGTCTAAGTGCTTAGGTGTGCTTGTGAGGTTGTGGCGAGGTTTCTTCACCCACAAGGAGCTACATGAGCTAGCCGGAGACTTTCCGAGGAATCATCCACTGACGGATCGAGATCGTCCACCTTACGGACAACTGTAAAGTAGGTGTTAGGATGTATACTAAAAGCCTAGCTTTTGTATGAACATCTATATTTTGGAATGAGAATCACATGATCATTGTTTGCATTTTATATTTATTATATATGTGCATATTGTCTGATACTTTACATTGTAGATAACATGGTGTGTGGTGCCACACAGAAGATCATGTTATCAGTCCCTTGTAAAGTATAAGTAGAGGCTCACAACCGAGATAGTTTTGGACAAACCATTGGCATGGTTGTAGTGTAATTTGGTATTGGTCTATTTTGATCGTAGAATTATACTAGTACACTTTGTATGTATTGAACAGAACCGACTTAGAGGTGATTCGATTTATATTGATTATATAATCGATTCAGACCTCAGATATTATGGTGTACATGCTCTTAATCCCAATATAATAACGGGCGCATGTACATAATATTTATTTTTTTTGATTTACCTATGGGCGAGATTTATTTGTTAAATCGACAGGCCTGGTAAATTGGGAAATAATATTGTTTACATGGTGTGTCGTTGATTATAGAAGGAAACTGTGTCCTAATACGTTAGGATGATAATGTCCCCTTGAGGAGCTCATAAAGTTTATCATGTAAATTCTGCAGGTGGACTTGGTCCGACATGATAATAAGGTTGAGTGGTACTACTCATGGAGTTAGATATTAATTAATTAAATTATCGGTAATTTAATTAATTAATAGACATGCGAGATCTTAAATACGGGGAGAATTTGTACACATAATATGGTGGATCCCATATTTAATTATGGGAGTTGGTAAGGTAGTTCAATGATAATCCTATAGTGGATTAGATTATCATTAATGGATCGGGCTTTGGATCCATTAGGAGACCAAGACTCAACTCCTCCTCATGGTCCCTATTATAGCTTATATATACCTCATGAGTCATGAGACCAAGGCATCCAACACAACCCTAGGCCTCTCTCTCTTTCTCTCCCTCACATCTTCTCTCTCCTAGGGTTGGCGTCGACGCAAGGGTTCAAGGAAGGAGTTCACATGGGTTTTGGGAGATCTTTCTTCTTCTTCTCTTCATTCTCTACTTCTCCTTTTCCTCCATGGGCACGCGGCATCAACAAGGAAGGAGGAGTGGTGGTTACCCTGGGAGTCAGAATTCTATCTTTTGCACTTTTCTTACAAGATAAACGTTAGTTGCAGAAGTTAATTAAAAACATATAAATAATTAAAATGGACTAGTAAGAGACAAAAAGGATTATTTGGTTACAACCAGGATGGTTGCTAATCCAAGGCAGTTGAAAACCCCACTATCAAGATCTCCTTCTTTTGTAAGCAGAGTAGCCTCTTACAGACTTTGAACAGCACGGGAAAAAGCTAGGAAAATGTAGTACCAGAGTTATGTTCTAAACCTAGCTTCTGAGGACTATTTATAACATGAAAACTTAAATTACGATTGTGCTAACGTAGACTTGAAACACCTCAGATGTGATCTGAGGTACCTTAGAGTGGATAAAACTCTATCAGTGCCAACCATAACTTTTGAATAAAACTTGACTCGATGTGCCTCAGTTCATTTTGTGTGCAGAACTCAGAATTGAAAGATGAGACGCCTCACAAGCTACTTGAGGCACCATGGTTGACCCGTCAGTCAAAGTCAATGCTAGGGCTGACTTTTTCTCCTTTCGTCCGCTTGGATGATTTCCAGCAAACCAGAGTTAGACTCACTCGAACTCGACTCTGGCCTTCACGCAGCTTAGGTGATTTCCGGCCAACCAGAGATAGGTTTACCCGAACCTGACTCTGGCCTTCACGCCACTTAGGCGATTTCCGGCCAACCAAAGTTAAGCTCTCCCGAACCCGACTCTGGCCTTCACACCACTTAGGCGATTTCCGACCAACCAAAGTTAGGCTCTACATAATGGGATTGTTTTAAAACTATCCCATCGGATGTCTTGAGAATTTTAATTCCCAATATGACATCTGCTAGACCCATATCTTTCATGTTGAAATTCTTGTTCAACATTTTCTTAGTATTCATGATTATATCATGATTACTTCCCATTATAAGTATATCGTCTACGTATAGACAGACGATTACATAGCTCTCAGGGGTGCTTTTGACATAAATGCATTTGTCACATTCATTTATTTTGAATTCGTTTGACAGCATTATTTTGTCAAATTTTTCGTGCCACTGTTTGGGCGCTTGTTTAAGTCCGTACAACGACTTAACAAGTCGACACACCTTGTCCTCTTTTCCCGGAGCTACGAACCCCTCGAGTTGCTCCATGTAGATTTCTTCTTCCAATTCACCATTTAAGAATGCAGTCTTAACATCCATTTGGTGTATTTCAAGGTCATACAGTGCTGCTATAGCTATCAGCACTCGTATGGACGTAATTCTTGTCACCGGTGAGTAGGTATCGAAGTAATCTAAGCCTTCCTTTTGCTTGTACCCTTTGGCTACAAGTCTGGCTTTATACTTGTCAACCGATCCATCAGCTTTATACTTGCGTTTTAGTATCCACTTACAACCTAATGGTTTAGTACCAGAAGGAAGGTCTACTAATTCCCAAGTATGGTTATTCATGATGCACTCGATTTCACTATTGACTGCTTCTTTCCACAATGGGGCGTCGGGACTAGAGAGAGCTTCGCTTAAAGTTCTTGGGTCTACTTCTGACATGAAGGTCATGAAATCTGGCCCAAATGATTTCTCAACTCTAGCCCGTTTGCTCCGACGTGGCTCTTCGCTTTGATCGTCAATAGTTCTTTTATGACAACTAAGTTCTGGAATGTTATCTTCGTTTGGACTTTCGTTGTCATCACTTTGAACGTTTCCCTTTTTATTTGGGAACACGTCTTCAAAGAATATTGCATTCCGAGATTCAATAGTTGTACCCACATGAATATCAGGAATGTCTGACTTATGAACTATGAAGCGATATGCACTACTGTTTTGGGCATATCCGACAAATATTGCATCGAACGTTTTAGGTCCGATCTTTACTTGCTTTGGCTTAGGTACTTCGACCTTTGCTAAGCACCCCCACACTTTCAAGTATTTGTATGACGGCTCGCGGCCTTTCCATAGTTCATATGGTGTTTTGTCATTTTTCTTGTGAGGGATTTTATTGAGAATGTGGTTTGCTGATAATATAGCTTCCCCCCACAAGTTCTGGGGTAAGCCTGAATTTATTAGCAAAGCATTCATCATTTCTTTCAGTGTCCGATTTTTACGTTCGGCAACGCCATTCGATTGGGGTGAGTAGGGCGCCGTTGTCTGATGAATAATGCCAAATTCTGAGCAGAATTCATCAAACGGTGCACCATATTCTCCACCTCTATCGCTACGAATTATTTTAATTTGTTTATCAAGTTGATTCTCAACTTCAGTTTTATAGGTTCTAAAAGCTTCTAAGGCTTCGTCTTTACTTCTTAAAAGAAAGACATAACAGAACCTCGTGCAGTCATCGATAAAAGTAACGAAGTACTTTTTACCTCCTCTAGTTTGCACGAATTTTAAATCACATAGATCACTATGTATTAATTCTAGAGGCGTCGTTGACCTTTCCACCGAGTGAAAGGGTAGTCTTGTCATTTTAGCTTCCACGCACACTTCACATTTGTGTGTATCATTAACATCGATGTTCGATAATAAATTTAGTTTAACGAGACGTTTCAGCGTATTATTATTGACATGCCCAAGACGATCATGCCATAAATTGAAACACTCAACAACATAGCTGGAAGCTTTTATTTTATTACCATCAAAATCACGATGTATAGTCATTACAACCATTTTGAACAGATTTTGTTCCATATATCCCTTGCCTACGAAGATACCGTTCTTCGTTAGTACAAAGTTGTTGGACTGGAACACTAGTTTGAATCCAGCTTTGACAAGTGCCAATCCAGAAACTAAGTTCTTTCTGATGTCTGGAACATGGAGCACATCAATGAGAGTTAGCTCCTTCCCGGACGTCATTTTAAGAACTACTTTCCCGAGTCCAACGATCGGGGATGTCATGGAATTGCCCATATAGAGCTTTCTTCCACTTATCGGGGTATACTTGGAGAACAGCGCTTTGTCGGAACAGACGTGGCAGGTTGCTCCAGTATCGATCCACCACTGCCTCGGGTTGTCCACCAGGTTGGCTTCAAACACGACTGCAGTGAGATCCAAGGTACTGAGATCAATGTCAGTGGAGGTTGCGACCTGGTTCGCAACATTCTTCGGACTTTTGGTTGTCTTCTTTGGGCATCTGCAGTCTTTAGACATATGTCCATTTTTTCCACAGTTGTAGCAGGAGCCCTTGAACTTCTTGCCTTGAGCCTTCTGTTTGGTTTGCTTCGGCTTCTTGGCTTTTGGTTCTGCCAGGTTGGACATGTCTTCGATTGTCCGCTTCGTCCCTTTAGGGTTGGATAATTTTCGATTATCCTCCTCTATTCGCAGCTTTAAGATAAGGTCTTCAAGTCCCATCTCCTTCTGCTTGTGCTTTAGGTAATTCTTGAAATCTGTCCATGACGGAGGGAGCTTCTCGATTACCGCAGCTACTTTGAACGACTCGTTCAACGGCATGCCTTCGGCGTCCAGATTATGCATTATCAATTGCATATCTTGGACTTGAGACGTGACGCTCTTGGAATCCACCATTTTGAAATCCAAAAACCGGCCGACGATGAATTTCTTCAGTCCGGCGTTCTCGGTTTTGTACTTCTTCTCTAGTGATTCCCACAGAGATTTGGCCGTCTCGATCATGCAATATACGTTGTATAGTGCGTTGTCCAGCGCGTTCAGAACGTAATTGCGGCACAGGAAGTCACCATGAGACCACGCATCGCGAGCAGCGTTACTACCGGAATTGTCTTCCGTAGCGGCTGGCGGGTCTTCACGCAGAAACCGTACAAGGTTTAGCATGGTTAAGTAGAACAGCATCTTCTGCTGCCATCTTTTGAAGTCGGCTCCGTTAAATTTCTCCGGCTTCTCGGCGTGAGGGATGGCGGTTGGAACGTCGTTGATCCTCGTCATATCAGTTTGCTGATATCGTTTTACGCTTGTAGGTATTTCTTGTCCGTCCTCGGTATTTGACATAGTCGGTTTGCGACTTGTCGGTACTTCCGGGAGGTTGCTGCCGGTAGGCAAACTGATTTGTACGTCGAGGCTAGTGTTCGACACTATCTCCGTAAAATGATATTGCTCCGCTACAGGTGCTCACGGATAGCAGCAATTCGTTCCCAAGATACAACGACGTCGTCTCGAAATAGTAGCACTCCAAATTTCGAGACTGGCGAACTTGATCGCAGGTTTTTCGAACTCTTTATGCAGAGGATGCTTGAATGCTATGCTTAGAAATACAATTCTGAATGAGATGAATTTCCAAATGAGAAGGGATCTTTATATAGTTGGTGAAGAGGTAAGTAACCCTTAGTGAGGAGTGATCTGGATCGTCCAGATCAAAAAGACATAACCCTTTGGAAAGGGTTTAATCTCATCCATCAGATCTGAAGAGTTTTAACTCTTCAGATTATGGAATGATCTCGTCCATTGGATTCGAAGAGACTTTAAAGTGCGCCTACAAAGCGCCCATTGCGCGCGTGCGCGCGTGGCGGGCGGCGGGCTCAGAGGTGCGAGCACCTGCTCGCCCATGGCTAGAGACCTCCTGTGCTTGTTGTGTTAACTATATTAACACAGCAACATATATAAGGAAGCTTTGGCTTGCGCCGGTAAGCGATGTGGGACTAAAAACCCCATCCTTCCTTAATATGTATTTTGGATACAACCTTTCGCCATTAATTTCTCATTCACCCATAATCGATTTTGAGCAAATTAATAGTCTAAATTAATCTACGTGAAACGTAGACTTCGATTTTGAAGTCATATCAGACTTTCAACGATCGATGGCACCTTGATTTTGTATCGCAAAATCATATCCAACACAACGAACTACACGCACCCGCCACGCACAAAGGCTCTTGTGAATAATCGAACAAAATTTTATGATGAGTTTGAATTTGACTCTAAAAAATTATTGAACATATTCGAATTTGACTCGAATATTCGATAATTTCAAATCTAAATTAAATATTTCTCAAACGAAAAGATCAAACGAACATGTGATGTAGGAATACAATAAAAAAAAACTAAAACTCCTGTAAACCCTCCTTAAGCAAACATTCACAAAACATTACAGAGAACAAACGAACACAAGCACAACTGACTCACAAAACACTGTATAGAACAAAGAACAATAGCACAAACAAGATGGTTCCTAAGCCATATCCTTCGTCCTCATCACCATCATCTCGATGATCACCTTCTCGCCCGAATCCGAAAGACCGCGACCACATTGAAATCGCCCCATCAAAATAGTGAATGAAGAAAAGAACTACGACGAGCAACGGCAACAACAATATCAAATTCTTGTGGGATCCTTGTCCCTCCTCCTCCGCTTCTTCTTCCTCGCCTTCTCCATTGGAGATGATTATCAATGCCCAAGACGGCCCTTTGACCAAGAGGCTTAAGACCAAGATCGCGAGGAAAGGAAGCAATGGAGAAGGCCTGCCTCCTTCATCGAAATTCAAGTTGAAGTTGAAGTTGAACAAGGACATGACGATCTAAGGAAAACAAATCACTGCATACGCTTAATTGTAGAACCTATTGACGGTTTATTAATCCAAATTAGTTAGTGAATTATTGGTGAATTAATTAGAGAAGATCGATCATTGATCAGCACCAAACTTAATAATTAGTTCCATTTTGATTAGTTGAACTGCCGGCCGGCATTTTATTGTAAATTAGATGAATGCTGTCAGAAAGTCAGCAACAATTTTTTTTTAATTTTAATCTTTTGCTTTCAAAATTTTATAATGAGGAATAATAATCCCACACTTTTTATAATTAAGAGGAAAGAATTTTTTTTAAAAAAAAAATTAAATTGAGGTTGCTGATGAATACACCCTGTGTGCCACTTTTTATATATTTTTTTTGACAGAGAAAAGAAATACTAATTAAGTATTCATGGATTTTGATTATTAGATATGGGTTTAAATGTGTAAAACCTGGTAATTCAAATTTGTTTTAATGATGGACTGATAATGATGTTTGTAAAATTGTTTTCTTGGATTGTATAATCTTATGATCCGAAAGTATAAATCGAAATTGGATCTTGTAGAATAAACTTTTACAGTAGAATCAAAACAGGATTGATAAAAATTTTGAAAGATTATTATTTTTAATTCAGGTAGAACCATGAGATCTATAGTTAATTATAAGATTTATCATTAATCATCCCGTTTCTGATAAAAAAAAAATCGTTTAAAGTTTTTTCGGATCAAGAGTTTTTTTTTTATTATGTTTTTTTTCATTTTTGCATAGTTAATATTACAGTTTTGAGACTATTTAAATATTTTATTAATTTTTTAAATTAATTTTTAATTAATAATATTCTTTCCTTTCCTCCTAAAACGGTGAGTTTTTGAATATCTATTATCTAATATTCTATTAAATCAACAGATTTGAGAATATTATTTTCGATATTCAAGTTGAAGATTCAATAATTTTTGTTACGTTAGCAATTTTGGTAACCTTTAAATTGTTATAAACGAAAGTAACAGAGATTAAATGAGAAATTTCATACCCTTTCATTTTATTATATAAAAATATAAATATATTGGATGATATTATACGAGAATGGATGATGTTAGGATGAAAAGGAATTAAGACATCTTCATAATGATATGATATTATCCACTTTGAACCTAAGTCCTCATGATTTTCTTCTTAGGCTCTCTCAAAAAGCCTCATGCCAATGAAGATACCATATTTCTTATAAAACTATGATCTTTACATGTGTTTCTCAATGTGGGACTATGTTTACACCCTTGCACTCCTAACAATCCCCCCCTCAAACAAAAGATCACATGCCCCCACCACAAACAGAACCCCTTTATGTTTTTAATGTCTGATCCACTAGGACTTTTGCCCCTCGGTCCACCTGACCTACTAGGACTTCACCATCTAGCCGCAACTAGAACTGGTCCTCTTAATCAAGACACGGGAGCCCACATATCATTTATTTAAGGCTTAACACAAATGGTTAGATCTGGATCATAAAGAGTAACCTGGCTCTGATACCAATTGTTAGGACCAAAAGGAATTAGGATATCTCCACAATGGCATGATATTGTCCACTTTAGGCCTAACCCTCATGGTTTTGCTCTTGGGCTCTCCCAAAAGGTCTCATGCCAATGGAGATACCATATTCTTTATAAACCTATGATCTTTCTATGTGTTTCTCAATGTGGGACTATGTTTACACCGTTGCACCCCTAACAGATGATCTCATGCGGACCGTGTGCGGACCAGGCGCCAGACCGATCAGGGAGTTCCCTGATCGGTCTGGACTGCGCTCCCATGTCCCAACTCGCCGACGCCTCCGATCGGCGATCGGACACCAGCGACGGCCGAACAAAACTATAACTCAGGAGGTGTGCGATAAACCCTAGGGATAGCGGTGAACCCGTCGGCGCCGGTGAACCCAGGGGTAGCGATGGACCCGTCGGCGACTGATCGGTCAAGGGGACCGATCAGGCAAGTGTCACGTACGCGGTTCGCAGCGGATCAAAATCGTATATATATATGTGTGCGCGCGCGCGCAAATGAGAATTTTAGATTTTTTTTTTAATTATTAATCTTGTATCATGATTTTTAGTAGGGACCCTACTCTATAATCCGATCTTAACCGATCCAATTTTGACCCTAAACGGATTATTCATAAGATTATGATTCGGTAAACTATGATGGATAACAAATTCGGATCCACCGTATAAAAGGGCCGGGTGCGCTCCTTATGGAATAGTTATTCCGACAAAACTCCATGTCTCCCTATTAGGACGGAGAATACAAAAGATGACGTTGCGATGATACTCCGTTGCATTCAAGTTTTATTTATTTTGTATCATCGTTCTTTTATGTTTATTTCGCTACAAAATTCGATACAACTAGATCTGCACCATGAATTTATTATTAATTTGTACTAGACTACGATGCTTTAGATTCGGGTATTAGGTGGCCGACCAAGTGTCGGAAGTTGATTGGATGCAAGCCAACTCGAGGGATCAAAGGGGTCAATGGTCAATTTAGTATAACATGTCTCAAAAATATATATTTTTTAATTTTTTATTTTCTGAAAAGAGTTGTTTATATCTCAAACAGTGGCACAAAATCACAGGAAGGTTCATTAATATTGATCCTGTCGACAAGCGAAGATCGATTTTTCCTTGGGTGACTCAGTCTAACCGGGACGACTCGGTCTGCTGTAGCTTGGGAGGTCGGACCTGAAATGGGGCTCTCAATATGGTGCAGTGGTTGCAAAATGGCAACGACCTCTGAAGGCTGACCTACGAGGATCTCGACCTCGTGGCTCCCGACTTCCGAAGGCTGACCACGAGGATCCCGACATCGGAGATCTCGACTTCGGAGTAATCCTTGGTCTTGACCCATTTAACACCGGTTCAGACCGGCAATCGAACCCGGTCGAGCTCTTGACTCTTCCCTAAATCATACGCCCGGATCACAAGCCTCCCTCTCAAGTCTAGTCGAAGGAGGAGTGTAATCCGACTGACTAGGCTCCTTGCTCGGTCGGCTTCCCCGTTTTTTGTCCTCCCGCACGTCACCTCGTACGGTCGATCCTTCCATTTAATGTCATATCTCTCATTAAATCTCCCATTAAACCCTCATTAATGTGAGGGCGCGTGTCGCTTCCCGACTGGATGCCTCGAGCAACGAAACGTCACAGGCGTGGCTGAGGCGTCGTGCGAGTAAGGCTTCGAGGTGTGGGAAAAGACAGGGATCGGACGGCACGGCTTTTATCCCGCCCTTTTCTTTTTCTTCATCGGACGGTCCTCTTGGTTTTACCCGTAGTATAAATACGCTTGCCCCCTCTATTTCGCCTCTTTTTACTCTGACCTTCGCTTTCTCATCTGATTCTGGTCCGACCTCCGCTGCCCGACCTCCTCGATTCCGGCGAACGGTGTTTCCGGCGAACCTCGTTTTCTAGGTACTCTTTCTTTTTGCCGAGCCCTTGTCGTGTCTCTTCTGATTTTATTTTGATGGCATCGTCTTCCGCACCTCCATCTGCGCTACCCGAGCCCTGGTACCTGACTACTCGCTCTTCCCTCACCTTAGGTCAGATAGAAACTTTACGCATAGATTACTTGATCCCAGAAGACCACTCGATAACTCAGCCCGACCGTCGAGGTCGGGCACACCGGCCTCCCTTAAGTCATTTCACCGTCTTTTCCGACCAGCTGTTAGCCGGCCTGCGCTTTCCCCTACATCCTTTCTTCCGCGAGATCTGCCGTTATTTTCAAGTCTCTCTATCTCAACTAGCCCCGAACTCGATCCGAATCTTGTGCGGCGCTGTGATCATCTTCACCGCCCACAAAATCCCACTAGAACCCCGGGTATTTCATTTTTTCTATTATCTTAAGAAACAAGAGCCCGGGAATTTCTACTTCCAGGCTCGTATCAACTCTGCCTTCCTGGAGAAGGTACCTTCCTCCAATAAAGGTTGGAAATCTCACTTTTTCTATATCCAATCACTCCCCCGACCAAATTGGCCTACCGCGTGGATAGAAAACCTGCCTGAACACCCACAGCTGCCCAAGAACCTCCGTTCAGAACCCAGCTACCGGTCGGCAGTCTCCAATCTCGGGGGAGCCCGATATCACGCGGGCAAGCTGTTGATCGAGGGGATACTGTATCTGTTCCAGTTGAGCCAAATCCCGGCAGAGCTACCCGGCACCCTCGGTACGTTCCTTCCTGCTCGGTGAGTTTGTTAGTGCTAACTAAAGCTTTTTCTTTGGTGCAGCCGAAGTCATGTTCAGCGCTAGGGTTGACGCGGTGCTGGATCGGGAGGATGAAGCTATGAGGGCTCTGGCTGCCCAGCTAGCAGCCGCTCGCTCGGTGCCGCCCGTTACTGTCGTCGCCTCTGATCCTGAGCCACCGATGGTTGCTGCTAGTGACCCCGTAGAGAGTCTCCCGACTGGGGAGACGGGAGCGACAGTTCGGGTGGTTGTCGAGGGGACGTCCACCCGGGCCGAGGGAGCGGAAGAAGAAGAGACAGATCAAGAAGCTTCCCCGGGCCTTGCTCGAAAACGTCGCCGGGTGGTTCTTAGCGTGGACATACCCTCGTCTCCCGAGTCGACCGAGGAAGGTCAGGCATGCCGCCCTCTCGTCCTGAGCAAGCTGCGACCAGCCCCCAACTCCCGGCCTCGAGCTCCACTTTGGCTCCTACTATTCCCCAATCTGCCGCTCGGGCTTCGGCTCAGACAACACCTCGGTCGACGGCCCGACCTTCTACTTCTGTGACACTACCTTCCGGCGCATCGACCTCAAGGTCCGCGCCACGTACTCCAGCCACTCGACCGAGCTCCGCCCCTACTGACGCAGTCGAAGCCCTTCTGTCCATGAGGTCCCCGCCGCGTTTAGTGGTGGATGTTCAAGTGCCTTCGGCTGTTGCTCTAGCCCCAACCGTCCAGCCTCAGCCCCTGAATTTGCATGATGGCTTAGTTGCGGGCTGGGAGGAGGGATGGAGGGCGTCCTTCGCGATGGACTCCATCACCTTGGCCGACCACTTCTTCGCGGGCATGACTCAGGTATCCTCTTCTCTTCCTTGGTTGTTTGTGATTATATTTCTGACCTTTACCCCACTACGCAGCAATGGGCGTTGAGTCATGCGGCGAGCCAAGCGTTGGTGGACAACACCCGAGCGCGCCGGGAGGCTGAACGACGAGTGAGAGATCTGGAGGCCCGAGTGGCGCAGGGCACTCTTCCCTCAGTCGATCCGGGTCTGGACCAGCTGCACTCGGAGATAACCGCCTTGCGATCTCACGTGTCCGAGTTGGAAGCTCGCTCGGCGGAAGAGCAAAGGCTGACGGCTGAGTCAGCGGTAGAGACGGCACGTCTGACCAGCCGGGTGGCCCATCTGGAGGGCGACAACAAGACCCTCAAGTCCAGGTACAAACGAGCCCACACTGACCTGGCCAAGATGACCACAGACGCTAAGGGACTTCAACTGAAATTGAAGGAGTCGGCTGCGGCTCATCATCAGACTCAGCTTGCCCTGACAAACAAAGA
>JAGFNQ010002475.1:0-245257 GCA_024364735.1 Boesenbergia rotunda | reverse complement strand
CATTATCGAAGAATAAACTCCCTTAGGTCGTTTCGAAAAATTGGCTAAGTGTTAGAAGCTCGGGCGATTTGCGTTTTTATTCTCCCGATCCTGGCTTTTTCTTCCACTCGGGATCATAGCTCAGTTAGATCGGCACCTTGGCTCAGAGATGATGATCGGTCAGGTGTACAACCTGATCCAGTGATTCCGCTCGGTCAGGTTGTATACCCTGACTCGTCGATATGTATTGTAGAAAGATGATGAATCATGTTTGTCTTCGAGCAAGAGCCTGGACACCGTCCGACTTACCCTGACCGAACGTGGATCGCCACGCCCGACCAGGCCCGACCGAACGTGGAACGCCACGCCCGATCGGCGCCGATCTAGTGGGTGCGTGAGAGCAAGTTCACTTATAACTTGCCTCAGCAAGAGTCTGGACACCGTCCGACTTACCCTGACCGAGCGTGGATCGCCACGCCCGACTGGGCCCGACCGAACGTGGAATGCCACGCCCCGATTGGCACCGATCCGGTGGGTGCGTGAGGGCAAGCCCACTTATAACTTGCCTCAGCAAGAGTCTAGACACCGTCCGACTTACCCTGACCGAGCGTGGATTGCCACGCCCGACCGGGCCCGACCGAACGTGGAATGCCACGCCGATCGGCGCCGATCCGGTGGGTGCGTGAGAGCAAGCCCACTTATAACTTGCCTTAGCAAGAGTCTGGACACCGTCCGACTTACCCTGACCGAGCGTGGATTGCCACGCCTGACCGGGCCCGACCGAACGTGGAATGCCACGCCCGATCGGCGCCGATCCGGTGGGTGTCCGACTTACCCTGACCGAGCGTGGATCGCCACGCCCGACCGGGCCCGACCGAACGTGGAATGCCACGCCCGATTGGCGCCGATCCGGTGGGTGCGTGAGGGCAAGCCCACTTATAACTTGCCTCAGCAAGAGTCTGGACACCGCCCGACTTACCCTGACCGAGCGTGGATTGCCACGCCCGACTGGGCCCGACCGAACGTGGAATGCCACGCTCGATCGGCGCCGATCCGGTGGGTGCGTGAGAGCAAGCCCACTTATAACTTGCCTTAGCAAGAGTCTGGACACCGTCCGACTTACCCTGACCGAGCGTGGATTGCCACGCCCGACCGGGCCCGACCGAACGTGGAATGCCACGCCCGATCGGCGCCGATCCGGTGGGTGCGTGAGAGCAAGCCCACTTATAACTTGCTGTAGTTGTTTCTCGTGGAGAGTTGGAGTTGGTTTTTATCATCACTTTTTCTGAGTACAGTTACAAGAGTTATTCCTCTCTACTCTCCTCACGGTACAATTTTAAATGCACCGCACTCCAAGGTCTTCCGAGTCGCTTTCCTTGAGCATCCTGTAGATAATAAGCTCCTGACCCCAGCACCTCGACCACCAGGAACGAACCACTCCATGGGGGCTCCAACTTGCCGACCTCTCCAACTGGCTTGACTCTCTTCCATACCTTGTCTCCCACTTGGAAATGTCGAGGTATGACCTGCTGGTTGTATCGGTTTCGCATCCTTTGCTGATAAGCGGCCATACGGACTGCAGCTTTAGCTCGAACCTCCTCAATCAGGTCTAACTCGGCTCGCCTCTTCTCAGCATTATCTTCCCCATACAGTTGCCTTCTGTCTGATTCACAACCGACCTCCATGGGGACTACTTCTTCATTCCCGTAGACTAACTGGAATGGGGTGCATCCGGACCCCTCTTTAGGTGTAGTTCGGAGAGCCCATAAGATACCGGGCAACTCATCCACCCAGGACCCGCCGACCTAATCTAGCATAACTCTGAGCCCTTTCAGGATTTCTCTATTGGCGACTTCGGCCTGGCCATTACTTTGAGGGTATGCCACAGAAGTGAAGGCTTGCTTGATCCCAAATTCTTTGCACCAATTTCTGATGATCCGGCCTTGAAACTGCCGACCATTGTCGGATACTAGCTTGTGAGGGATGTCGTACCTGCATAGAATATTTTGCCAAAGGAATTTCTTCACTGCCTGTTCGGTAATTCGGGCCAAGGCTTCCGTTTCGATCCACTTGGAGAAGTAATCCACTGCTACCAGCAAGAATTTTTTCTGGCCTGCTGCTCGGGGGAAGGGTCCTACTATGTCCATGCCCCACTGATCAAAAGGACAGGATACGACGGATGTTCGCAACATCTCCACCGGTCGGTGTGACAGGTTTTGATATTTTTGGCAAGATAAGCAAGAAAGGGCTATCTTCTCCGCATCCTTTTGGAGGGTCGGCCAGAAATAACCGGCTAACAGGACCTTCCGAGTCATGGACCGACCTCCCGAATGATTTCCGCAGCACCCCAAGTGCACTTCTCTGAGTACATAATCCGCATCTTCTTTCCCAAGGCACCTGGCGAGAGGTCGGGAAAAGACCCGCTTATACAACGCGTCTCCTATTAGGGTAAATCGGGCAGCTCTAATCTTCAATATCCGAGCTTGCTCGGGGTTGTCCGGAAGAATCCCTTCTTTTAGGTAGGCGATGAATGGAGCTCTCCAGTCCCCCTCTATTTCCATTTCTGCTTCTCTCTCGACCTGAGCCACCAACATGACCTGAGGTGAAGGTTTGGGGAAGACCCACGGTCGGACCGAGCTAGCCAACCTCGCTAACTCATCTGCCTTGGCATTATCTCCTCGGGGGATCTGGATGATCTGTACTTCTTGAAATTCTGCTTGTAACTTCTGGTATGCTTCTACGTAGGCCTGTAACTTCTCATCATTCACTTCGAACCGCCCAGCCACCTGCTGAGTTACTAACTGAGAATCAGAATATAGAATGATTCGAGTGGCCCCGACCTGCCGAGCTGCTTGGAGGCCTGCCAAGAGGGCCTCATACTCTGCCTGATTATTGGTAGCCTGATATTCTAGCCGTACCGCGAGATGAATGGGGTCTCCTTTAGGAGACATCATCAGAATGCCCAAGCCACTCCCCACCCGGGTGGCTGACCCGTCCACGTATATCTTCCAGATTCCATCCTCTTCCTTTGTATGAAGTTCACTCAAGAAATCTGCCAGTGCCTGAGCTTTGATCGCCGTCCTGGGCTGGTACTGGATGTCATACTCGCTTAATTCGGTTGTCCATTTAACCAGCTGACCTGAGACCTCAGGATTGATCAAGACCTTCCCGAGTGTGCTATTGGTCGGTACTCGGATAGGATGGGCCAGGAAGTAGGGTCGCAGTCGCCGAGCCATCAACACCAGGATATAAGTCAATTTCTCGAGCGTAGTATACCTACACTCGGCCTCTTTGAATAAGTGCCCAAAGAAATAGACCGGTTGTTGTTCGGTCTATTTCTGGGTTACAAGTACAGCGCTCGCGGCTCCCTCGGTAGAAGATAAATAAACATACAGCGGTTCTCCTTCTTCCGGCTTGGCTAGCACCGGCAAACTAACCACGTAAGCTTTCAATTCTTCGAAAGCTCGGTCACACTCGGTATCCCACTGAAACTTGGAGGCCTTGCACAGGATCTTGAAGAATGGCAGGCTTCTGTCTGCCGACCGGGAGATAAATCGGGATAAGGCCGTGATTCTCCCAGTCAGGCGCTGAACTTCCCTTATGTTCTTTGGCGGAGGCATGTCCAGCAATGCTTTCACTTTTCCCGGATTAGTTTCTATTCCCCGTTCTGTCAAGATGTATCCCAGGAACTTCCCGCTTTTGGCTCCGAACAGACATTTGGCAGGATTGAGTTTAAGGTCGTACCTTCGCAAGGTGCGGCAGGTCTCCCGCACATCCGCTACGAGGTCGGCAGCTCGGGCAGATTTGATGAGGATGTCGTCGACGTACACTTCCACGTTTCTCCCGAGCTGTTCTTTGAAGACTTTATTCATTAGCCTCTGATAAGTTGCCCCAGCGTTTTTGAGTCCGAAGGGCATAACAGTGTAGCAGTAGGTTCCTTCGGCTGTAACAAAACTGACCTTCTCTTGGTCACCCAGGCACAATGGGACTTGGTGATATCCCTGATAAGCGTCGAGCATGCAGATAAGCTCACTCCCGGCAGTAGAGTCCACCATCTGGTCTATTCGGGGGAGTGGGTAGCAATCTTTGGGGCAGGCCCTATTAAGGTCTCTAAAGTCGATACAGACCCTCCATTTGTCGCCCGGCTTGGAGACCAGCACCACATTGGCCAGCCAAGCTGGAAATTGGACTTCCCGGATGTGCCCGGCCTCCAGCAGTCTTTCTACCTCTGCCTGAATGATCTTGTTCTGCTCAGGGCTAAAATCTCTTTTCTTCTGCTTCACAGGTCGGGCGTCAGGGTACACGTGCAGCTTATGCTCCATCACCTCAGGTCTGACCCCTTTAAGATCTTGTTGGGACCAGGCGAATACCTCTCGATTCTGGGTCAGACATTCTACCAGCTGTCGTCTGAGGTCGGGCGATAATCCGGGAGCTATCTTTACTTTAGTTTCTTCTCTGTCCGGCAAGAGCTGGACCTCTTCCTCTTCCTCCATTAACTCAGCCCATGGAGATGGCTGAGAGGAATGCACCATGTTACAATGGGCCGTTGCAGACCTGCGTGCTTTACTGACCTCCACCTGGACGTCATCTACATAACATCGCCGAGCAGCCTTCTGATCTCCTTTGACTTCGCCGACTTGATCTCCCACTAGAAATTTGACTTTCAAGTAGAAAGTGGACACCACGGCACGGAACTCGTTCAACACTGGTCTGCCCAAAATGGCATTGTAGGCTGAGGGGGCGTCCACTACTAGGAATGTAGACCACCGAGTCCTCCTTAGAGGTTCTTCACCAAGCGAGATGGCCAATTTGATTTGGCCCAAGGGCTGAACTTCATTTCCCGTGAAGCCAAACAGAGGTGTGGCCACGGGTCGAAGCTCAGTGGCCTTAATCTGCAATTGCTCGAAAGCTCTCAAGTATAGAATGTTTACCGAGCTCCCTGTATCCACGATGGTCCTATGAATCTGATAATTGGCTATGATTGCCGTGACAACCAGCGCATCCTCGTGGGGCACCTCTACTCCTTGCAAGTCGGAGGGACCAAAACTGATATGCGGCCCTTGGGCTTGCGTGGAGCTGCAACCCACTTGGTGGACATCTAACCGCCGGGCCTGTGATTTTCGAGCTCTATTAGAATCCCCGTAAGTGGGTCCGCCTGAGATGACATTGATGGACCCGTGCACAGAGTTTTGCTGATTGGCCTGTTCTTCACTGGTGTTCCCTCGCTCGGGCGAGCCCGGAGTCGGGAACAGCCGTCTGGCTGTAGGGGCGGCTAATCGGTCCTGAGGTTCGGGCTGGTTAGGCGACGCTCTCCCTCGGCCCCGACCACCCCCTGATGGGCCCCTCTTGGGCTACCTCGGCCAGTTCGGCCTCGACCTCGGCCGGCCTGCCAACAATCTTGCAGGTCATGGGTGTGGCTATTATGAAAAGAGCAGTAGGGCTGCCATCTGGTCGGGAAACAACTCTGGGCCACTTGTTGTACTATTCCCCTTTCAGTTCCTTGTCGATGTCCCATGCCTCTGGGACTTCTTAGAGGTCCTCCGGGAGGCGCACTCCTCTGATGATGCTGGGGGACCTCGGGTGCTGGTCTGACCTCTGGTCGTCTGGCGGCTTGTGCCTCCTCCACATCCACGTATTTGCTGGCCTTGCCTAGGAGATCTTCGAAGTTCTTCGGGGGTTTCCAGATTAAGGCTCTGAAGAATTCTCCCTCTTGTAAGCCTTGCGCAAAGGCACTGACTAGCACCTCGGATGTGGCAGTGGGTACATCCAATGCGACTTGATTGAACCTTCGGATGTATGCCTTGAGGGGCTCCTTGGAGCCCTGTTTCAGGGTAAAAAGATTGAGGCTGGTTTTGTGGTGTCTCTTACTACTCGCGAAATGTTGAACGAACAATCTCTTGAAGTCAGAAAATTCTAGAAGAGGCCCACAGTACCCCATACTCTATGCATCCTGGTTCTATCAAGATGTATCAAAATTTAAAGAAAAGATTCTGGTGGTCTGGACTCAAGCGAGACGTGGCCAGATATATCAGTACCTGCTTGACCTGCCAGAGGGTCAAAGCAGAACACCAGAGATCAGGAGGAGTTCTACAGCCACTTCCCATTCCAGAGTGGAAGTGGGAAGAAATATCCATGGACTTTATCACAGGTCTTCCAAGAACCACCCATGGACACGATGCAATTTGGGTGATAGTGGATAGATTGACCAAGTCTGCCCACTTCCTAGCCATCAAGTTATCGCATTCGGTAGAGCAGTTAGCACAGCTGTACGTGAAGGAAGTAATCAGGCTTCACGGAGTTCCGAAGTCGATCGTTTCTGACAGAGATGGGCGGTTCATCTCCCATTTTTGGAGGTGTGTTCAGGACGCCCTAGGCACCAGACTTCAGTTCAGCACAGCTTTCCATCCCCAGACAGATGGACAAACAGAGAGAGTAAATCAGATTTTAGAAGACATGCTCAGGGCTTGTGCGTTGGACTTTAAAGGCAGTTGGTGCAAGTACCTGAGTTTAGCTGAATTTGCCTACAACAATAGCTATCAGGCCACTATCAAAATGGCACCTTACGAAGCATTATATGGCAGGAAATGCAGATCACCCATATGTTGGCAAGAAGCTGGTGAGAAGAAAGAGATGGAGTCAGGACTAGGCAGCCAGACTGAGCTTGTAGATGAGACCACTCAGGCTATCCAGACGATCCGCCAGAGGATTGAGACTGCCCAAAGTAGACAGAAGAGTTATGCTGACACACGCCGTAGGCCACTTGAATTCCAAGTTGGAGATTCAGTATTTCTCAAGGTCGCTCCTATGAAGGGAGTGATGAGATTTGGCAAAAAGGGCAAGCTAAGTCCTCGCTACGTAGGACCCTACAAGATCATAAAGAGGGTTGGTAAGGTAGCATATGAGTTGGACTTACCAGAGGATATGTCAGCTATCCACAGTACATTTCATGTCTCCATGCTAAAGAAGTGTATTCACGACCCTAGCCAAGTGATTCAGCCTCAGTCAGTACAGATCCAAGAAGATCTTAGCTATGAGAGTAGACCGACACAGATAGTGGACAAAGCAGTTAAAAAATTAAGAAATAAAGAAGTGCCACTAGTGAAGGTCATCTGGCAGAATCAAAAGCATGAGGAGGCTACTTGGAAACGTGAGGACAGCATGAGAGAAAGATATCTAGAATTATTCTAAGTTCGAGGACGAACTTTTTATAAGGTATGGGGGATTGTAACGCCCCAAAATTCTCATTTTTAGTTCTTAAAGTCCTTAGAATTATTTAAAAATGGTTTAGAAATATTCTAGATATTTTTAGGAATTTTTATGGAATTTTCCGAGTCCGTTTAGTATTTTTAAAAAAGGAAAAACGTTTAAGGGCAGCAAGGGGTTCGAACCCGCGACCACCAAGAGAGCAGGCGCGAGCGCGACCGGCTGGGCTAGGGTATCAAGCACAACAAAAGGTGGAGAGAAATATATTTATAGAGTAGTTAGGTCAATCCGCCCCATAAGTATAAATAGATGATTAAAGAGAAAAGTTTTATTTCTCTCCTCTCCAAACCCTCACGCCGACCTCTCCCCCTCTTGGGCGACGCCAACACCACCCCCTCTCCTCCTCTAAGGGGGCGCCGGCCAAGGAAGAAGCAAGGAGGATTAGAGCGTTTCGTTCGTCTCGACGAGAGGAACGCGTAGGCGCAAAGAAATCTCCGAGATCTCAAGTTTCTCTCGAACCTCCGACGCCGTTCTTGGTTGTAAGTCCAAGATATCAATGTAAGTACTGCTCACCTGCAGTAAGAGGCGGTTTTTCCGCAAGAATTTCCTTTAAAAATTTTAAAAGAGACATTTACCTTTAGTTTGAGATTTTTCATGTGATCTTAGTTCATTATATGCTTGTATAAGTTTGATTAAGCACCCTATATGAGATTAGGGGCTAAGAAAGTTATGAGAAAAGAAAAGAGAAGATAAAGATAAGAAAAGAAAAGGCCAAGGCCTTAAGAAATCCCCAAAAGTCAAGACTTAGGGATTTTAGCACGCAAGATGCTCGAGAAAATGCCAAGGCATTTACAGATAAGAAAGAAAAGAAAGAAAGACTATTTTATTTTCTAAGGCCAGTACCCGGCGTCCAAGGGAGTCGTTAAAGAAATCCAGGTGTCCAATTCCAAGGTCTTGGCCCTGGTAGACCAAGGTCTGCTCTATTAGGATTGGTGGCTCGCTACCCCAACCTTTTAGGGAACGCGCATATGAGATGGTACTTACGTCTTCAGTGGATCCAAGTGATTATTATTTTCAAGTATATGCTTTAGCAAAGTTTCTAAAGTTTAAAGAGTTTTCAAAAAGTTAAAGAATAGCTAAAGTTTCAAGTTGAGCCAAGAAAAGCAAGTTGAGATTTATTAATGCTTGAGTATGCATGTTTTGAGTTATACATGTTTAGTTCAGTTTTCTTTCAAGCATATAAGTATCTCATGTGATTTTCATATTGTTCAAGAAGCATGTTTGCACATTTCGAGATTTTGTGAGCTAGATAGTACTTACTAAGCTTTATGCTTATAGATGCATTTCCTCTTACTGTAGGTAAAAGTAAAGACAAGCAATTCTGAAGGAAGGCGACAAGGCGATGCTGAGCGACGTGTGTGTGGTGGCTGATTTTGGAGAGATCCTTGAGATGAGCAATTTAGTTATTTGAATTACAATGTTTAAGTTTATTCAAATTCCAAGTTATTGCTTTATGGAGTTTAGCGAACATTTAAGCTTTGGATAGTTTTACATGCTCAATTTCTTAGAGTAAGGATTCCATGCCATTTCATTTAGCATACATATCCTTATGATTGCATTGGATGAGTAGAAGTGTGAGTAGTTTGGAATGTTGATACTTTATTGGAGTTATTAATGCATGTGCCAAATATAGGACTAGTTTCCCCTTTAAATCAAGTTTTATTGCTCAATTATGCTTAGAAAAGCCGCTTTCTCATTTCATGATGTTTTAGCAATGTTATAGAATCTTGCATGATGAGTTAAATGGTTAGAAGTTAAGTTTGGTACAAACTCTAGCCTAAAGTTTAAATAGTTTTTCATAACTTGCTAAATCTCGCAAAAGTCCTAATTTCGAGTTTATGAATTCGTTTTGATTGGATAAATTGTTTAGAAAACTAGTATAGAGTATAGAAATGGTGTCATGACTTTGTATGGCTCAAAAGTATGTGTTTGGTGGAGTTTTGTAACTAAGTTTCGAATCTGAAAATTTCAGTTTCAGGCGTGCCAGTCGACTGGTTCAGAACCAGTCGACTGCCCTATCGAACAGTAGCTTCTGTCCGATACACCAGTCGACTGCCAAGAGGCCAGTCGACTGGTGCCGCGCCCAGAAACTTTCTGAGGCCGATACCAGTCGACTGGTCAGATCGCAGTCGACTGGTACCATTGCAGAAAAGTCCTATAGATGTAAAGAAGTATGCCATTGTATCATGCATGACTATTAGAGTTAGTATATCATAGATAGATTTAAATTGAGAAGAAAAAAAAAAGATTTCCGCATTCTTAGTCGTGCATTAGAGTCAAGAAGTAGATAAAGTAACGATCCGTCTAAGGCAGAGAAGGCGGGTCGCTACAGCCAAGTAGTCTATAGAGCCTCTCCCCATAAAAAGTTGGGTAACCCAGAACTTCCTAACATGGAATTAATCATATCTTCAAGGGTTCGGTTTTTGCGTTCTGCTACACCATTAGATTGAGGACTATATGGAGCAGTGATCTCATGAATTATACCTGAATCTTGACAGAATTTTTGAAACAGGTTTGAGGTGAACTCTCCACCCCTATCAGACCTTATCCTCTTAATGGTTTGGTTTGTTTGATTTTCAGCCTCAGATTTGAAGATCATAAATTTATCTAAAGCTTCATCTTTAGTTTTTAGCAAATAAACATAGCAATAACGAGAGTAATCATCAATGAAGGTAATGAAATACCTTTTATGGTCTCTCGTTATTATACCGTTAAACTCACAACAGTCAGTATGAATTAATTCTAAAATATTAGAATTTCTATCAACTGATTTGAAGGGTTTACGCGGTTGTTTATATTGCACACAAACTTCATATTTTTTCTTATCATTTATGGCATGCTTAGGAATCATGTCAAGATTCATCATCCTTTTTACAGTTTGAAAATTAACATGTCCTAATCTATCATGCCACACATCATAAGACTCAATGTTATAAGAACAACCAATATCACTAGTTTTATTTATAGTCGTGTTTTCAGCTTTGAGTTTAAATAAACATTCATTAAGGTAACCCTTTCCAATAAAGGTTTCTAAATGTAACAATACAACTTTATTACATTTGAAGTTTAGTTCATAACCAGCACAAACTAATTTTGACCCGCTAATCAAATTCCGTCGGACCGCTGGAACATGATCCACCTCATGCAGTGACAGGACCATCCCTGAGGTAAACCTCAAGTTAACTCGTCCAATCCCTAACACTCTGGCTGCAAAATGATTCCCCATGGTTACGAAAGTGCCTTCAATTACCTGATAAGTAAGGAAGGCAGAACGATCAGCACAACAGTGCACATTAGCACGTGTATCAACTAACCACTCATTGGGTTGATAAATCAAATTTAGTTCGGGGTTAAAGGAAACAAACCCATTGCTGGTGCTGGTCACAACATTGACCTGTGCCTTGGTGTTGGGCACATTGCCTTGGTTCTTCTTCTTGTCCTTCCGCTCAGGACAGAATTTGGCAAAATGTCCAACTTGTCCACAAGCCCAGCACGGCCTAGTCCCATGCTTCTTCTGAACCTTTGATTTGGGTTTCATTTTGTTCTTCATTTTTTGGTTTTTGAATTTGTTCTTGTCAAAAGAGACCACCACATTTGCCTTTGGAGCAAAATCCATAGGCATCCCCTTATCATCATCCTTATGTTGCTTCCGATGTTCTTTCTCGATATTTAAGGCAATCATTAAATCTTCAAGAGAGATTTTACCTCTCCTGTGTTTAAGTGTCATGCCAAAATCTTCCCAACTCGGAGGCAATTTTTCGATGATAGACAAGACTTGAAGTTTCTCGGGTATCAGCATATCTCCCTCAGCAAGACCGTGAATCAAAATTTGAAATTCATGGGTCCGCTCAATGACAGATTTACCCTCAACCATTTTGAAGTTTAAGAACTTTCCCACGGTGTACTTCTCTAAACCAGAGTCCTCGGAGTTATATTTTTTATCCAAAGATTTTCGTAACTCTTTGGCCGAGGTTGTAGAGTAGTACACATCAAATAGTGCGTCCGAGAGGGCAGACAGGATTCTCCCATGGCAGAGATAATCCCTCTGTTTAAACCTCTCGGTGGAAGCACTACGGGCAGGTTCTTCTTCATCAGGCGAAGGAGGATCCGATTCTATAACGGAGAAAAGCCCCAGCGTAGTAAGCCAAAACTTCATCCGTTGTTGCCAACATTTGAAGTTTTGCCCGGAAAACCTCTCGGGTTTGGCGCTAGCCTCATCAGACCCCGACGTTCTAATATTTAACATGTCTACTTAGGCACAATTCAATTCTCTAAGATTGTTATTTCTAACAGTAAATGTAATATGCACCAAAGCAGCAGACAATAAAATATATAGATGCAGGAATCTGATAAGAAAAGAGCAGAGTTTAAGAATAGTTATCCGGTTGAAGTGCCGGCGTGTCGACTGCCCTTAGAGAATTGATTGCCGCCCTACGGTGCAAAGGCTCCTGGCAAAATCTCCCCATGATCCGACAACTTCGCGACGTTCGTAGGTGCACTCCAAGACGAACGCTGCCTCCGGACACAACCTCAGATCGCACAAGGCGAAGCCTCAAGACTCAAAATCGAGAAAGAAAGAAGGGAAGAGAAAAGGGAAGTGTTCGCAGGCTGAGGAAGGAGATGAATCCTGTAAAGGCATCCTATCCCTCTTATATAGATCCGAAGAGGCATACAATTTGCCTCTTCGCGCTGAGGAATCGCGGCCATGCGCGAGGCGTCGCGCCGTGCGACGGTTGAAGAATTAATTCCTCAGAAAAAGAAAAACAATAAATAAATAAAGGAATAAAATAAAACCAAACCAAATTGGTTTAGGAATCAAACTGAAATCTGCAAAACCAAACCGGGCCGCCTGCAAGCGCGAGGCTCACGAGCTGGGGATTTGCACCCCGCTTGCGTGCGATAATTGCGTGCGTCGAGCCCGGTTTATGGATTTCCGGCCGAGACCCCCTGAAACCACCTGGTTTAGGCTCAGCCTGCGCATGCGTGTAGGTCCCCCTAAGCTATCTAAGCATGGTTGGATTGACTTCATATATAAGACCTTCTAACTCTCTTGGCTTAGCAATGTGGGACTAAACACATACACACTTCCTTCAATATATTTGAAATTCCAAACAAAAATTAACAATTCATTGGTATTTAACTATGCAGTTAGTGTTATTATTGACAGAGAAGTCTAAGGCCTAGAGGGTTTAATTTTATGACTTTTACATCTAGAAGCTTCAGCTACTACTATTAATGGGATGGAGGTGAAAATAAATATGAATTATTGTTTTATTTATTTAGTTTAGATAATGTTAATAGAATATATAGATGTTGTTCCATCATTCAGTTTAAAAAGCATGAAAGTGGCAAGTTTAATTTATGGGATTCATAGCACAAATTAGTAATCTGATTATATGGAATTTCATTTAGTGATTATCTTATGCTATGTTAGATTTCTGTGTTATGGATTATAAATGCTAATTTAGTTATTTTTTCTTTATATAATACAAATAAGACGTTGGGTGTTTTAAGTAATGGTAAAATACCTCTAAAACTTAAAAAGAAATTTTACTAAATGACAGTTAGACATGTTATGTCATATGACGTTGAATGTTGAAATATAACTCAAGGATATATAGAAGAAGAGAGTTATAGAGATAAGGATATTGGACCATTCACATCAGATTTCCTATCCAAAATTTAAAATTTAAAATATAATAACTCCTTTAATAAATTTAGATATTCATTTTTCACTATATAATACATTAACTTCTCTATAATTTATTGTATCTTTCTTTTCTCTTCCTATATAATATCTAATTATCACTACCTAATTTATTCCCTTTAATTTTTCTCTCTCACAAATTAAATAAAACTTTAATATTTAAGAAATTCATTTCATTCCCCAAATTTAACGAAGTACTACTTATAGAATCTAAATTTATGGATTAGGTAAGATAACTGGTTCAAATGTTATATTATGTAAAATGTAAAATTTAAAGTAAAATCATTGTTTAGGAAATTTCATATGAATGCTTTTAAGGTGAATGTTTGGACATTTGAGAATAGATAGAATAAGGAATGGGTTCATTATGGCAATTGGAATTGCATGGTTCAGAAAAAACTATATAGACACATTTAAAATTATATAAATAGAAGATGATCAATAAATATTCCAATTAGGTAATGTCAATTTATAACAAATATATACATCAAACGCGGAAGACAAAAAAAAATAAAAAACATATAAAATTTAATATACCAGTCATTTGACGGGGTAGGATGGCCCCAACCCGTCATCTAGGTTAGTTAGGAAATTTTCAACCCAACCCAACTAGTTGCAGATTAGGCGGGCCAACTCATGGCCCATAAAAAAATATATATTAAAAAAATTAAGTTTGGTAATGAATTACTACATCATCAAAGCAAAGTTAGTCAGATTGATATATAACAAAATACTTCAACAATATGCAAACATACTTTTTCATTTGTATTAGCAATAATATCATAATCGAATGATAATATAATGTGAATTGCTACCTGAGGTGTAATAAATTTTAATTAAATGTTTCCTTCCTTCTATTATCATCAGTCGCTAACAAGCTATGAGATCCAATGCTTGTGGGTGCTAAGTTTTGAAATTAAATTTCAACCCACGAGCTAACCCAAACCCATTGCAGGTCGACTCACGTGGATCGCAGGTTAATGCGATCGGCTCACTTGGACCCGCCTTTAAATTGATCGATAAAATTTTAACTTAACTCGTTTAAATTTTTTGATGGTGCAGGCTATCTCGAAAGACCCAATTCAAATTGAAGGTTCTATAGCCGATATTATCTAATAGGATAAAGTTGGGTTATTGTTGTGGATATTTTTAAAAAAAAATCGTCATTTTATTTGGTCATTGAAAATTAGGGATTTTCCGAGGGTAAATGGGCTCATGGGCAGACTAAGGGCGGTTTATAAAGGAAGAGAAAGATGACTCGTTGGCTCAGACACGAAGCAAATACCTAGCCGACTAATGCCTTAAATCCTCAAAATGTAGTTGAATCTTCTAGCATTGTCGATATATGTAAATTAGTTAAAAAGTTTTATTTCCAAGATTTTACAAGAGATAGAAAGGAGCAATTAGAGATACAATTGAAGCATTATGAGTATAATGAAGTCAAAGTGCTTGACTACATAAAATTTTCATAAATTTCAGAATTATGTCAATAGTTGGTGAAGACTGGGGGTGAACAAAAATTCGGTTAAACCGAATAAAACAAACAAAATAACCGAATTTTATATTTTGGTTCGGACTATTCGGTAATTCATTTTTTTCCCTAAAAAAATTTGTTAATTCGGTTTAGTTTCGGTTTTCAACTTTCCTATTCGGTTAAATCGAATAGACCGAATTAAGCAAATTTTTAACCTAAAATTAATTTTTATTTTTAAAAAATTGATTTTATTTAAAACTAACTTAATTTTATTTTAAAAACTATTTTTTGGTTAATTCGGTTAAAAACCAAATTAACCGATAAAAAAATATATTAAAAAAATTTAAGTTTGGTAATGATTTACTACATCATCAAAGCAAAGTTAGTCAGATTGATATATAACAAAATACTTCAAAAAAAATGCAAACATACTTTTTCATTTGTATTAATAATCGAATGATAACATATTGTGAATTGGTACCTGAGATGTAATAAATTTTAAATAAATGTTTCTTTCCTTCTATAATCATCAGTCGCTAACAAGCTAAGAGATCTAATGCTAGTGGGTGCTAAGTTTTGAAATTAAATTTCAACCCATGAGCTAACCCAAACCCATTGCGGGTCGACTCGCGTGGGTCGCAGGATAATGCGATCGGCTCACTTGGACCCACCTTTAAATTGATCGATAAAATTTCAACTTGACTCGTTTAAATTTTTATGGTGCAGGCTAACTCGAAAGACCCAATTCAAATTGAAGGTTCTATAGCCGATATTATCTAGTAGGATAAAGTTGGGTTATTGTTGTGGATATTTAAAAAAAAAATCATCATTTCATTTGGGCATTGAAAATTTGGGATTTTCCGAGGGTAAATGGGCTTATGGGCCGACTAAGGGCGGTTTATAAAGGAAGAGAAAGACGACTCGTTGGCTCAGACACGAAGCAAATACCTAGCCGACTAATGCCTGAAATCCTCAAAATGTAGTTGAATCTTCTAGAATTGTCGATATATGTAAATTAGTTGAAAAGTTTTTTTCCCAAGATTTTACAAGAGATAAAAAGGAGTAATTAGATATACAATTGAAACATTACGAGTATAATGAAGTCAAAGTGCTTGACTACAAAATTTTTTCAATAATTTCAGAATTATGTCAATAGTTGGTGAAGACTAGGGGTGAACAAAAATTCGGTTAAATTGAATAAACCGAACAAAATAACTGAATTTTAAAGTTCGGTTCGGACTATTCGGTAATTCATTTTTTTCCTAAAAAAATCGGTTAATTCGGTTCGGTTTCGATTTTCAATTCCTATTCGGTTAAATCGAATAGACCGAATTAACCAAAATTTTAACCCAAAATTAATTTTTATTTTAAAAAATTGATTTTATTTAAAACAAACTTTATTTTATTTTAAAAACTATTTTTTTGATAATTCGGTTTTTAACCGAATTAACCGATAAAAAATGTATTAAAAAAAATTATGTTTTGTAATGATTTACTACATCATCAAAACAAAGTTAGTTAGATTGATATATAACTAAATATTTCAACAATATGCAAACATTCTTTTTCATTTGTATTAGCGATAATATCATAATCTAATGATAACATAATGTGAATTGCTACTTGAGATGTAATAAATTTTAAATAAATATTTCCTTTCTCTATAATAATCAGTCACTAACAAGCTAAGAGATCCAATGCTAGTGGGTGTCAAGCTTTGAAATTAAATTTCAACCCACGAGCTAACCCAAACCCATTGCAGGTCGACTCACGTGGGTCGCAGGTTAATGCGATCGCCTCACTTGGACCCGCCTTTAAATTAATCGATAAAATTTCAACTTGACACGTTTAAATTTTTTGATGGTGCAGGCTAACTTGAAAGACCCAATTCAAATTGAAGGTTCTATAGCCGATATTATCTAGTAGGATAAAGTTGGGTTATTGTTGTGGATATTTTTAAAAATATCATCATTTTATTTGGGCATTGAAAATTAGGGAATTTCCGAGGGTAAATGGGTTCATGGGCCGACTAAGGGCAGTTTATAAAGGAAGAGAAAGACGACTCGTTGACTCAAACACGAAGCAAATACCTAGTCGACTAATGCCTTTAATCCTCAAAATGTAGTTGAATTCGAATGTCTAAGAATTGGTCCGAACGGAGATAAAAACCAGAACAAGAGATAATAATCCGAATATTTAAAATTATTCAGTTTGGACTATATTCGGTAACATCTGTGTTTTTTTTCCTAAAAAAAAAATCGGTTAATTCGGTTCGGTTTTTAACTTTCCTATTCGGTTAAATCGAATAGACCGAATTAACTAAATTTTTAACCCAAAATTAATTTTTATTTTTAAAAAATTGATTTTATTTAAAACTAACTTAATTTTATTTTAAAAACTATTTTTTGGATAATTCAATTAAAAACCGAATTAACCGATAAAATATCAGTTCGATTTGTTCATTTTTTTCTTAATTTGGTCGGTTCGGTTTTATCGACAAAAATTGGTTTGGTTCTGTTTTGCTAATTCGGTTCGGTTTGGTTTTAACCGAATCCTCACCCTTAGTGAAGACTAACAAGTCTGTTACATACAATCTCATTTTTAGACTGACCGTATTTGTGCTCACTCTTCCGATTTCTGCTGTTAGTACAGTACAATCATTTTCTGTAATGAATATCGTGAAAACAAAGCATCGGAGTAATATGGAGAATGCTTTTCTCTTGGATGCGTTAATGTTATATATTGAGAGAGAAATTGCTAGAAATGTAAGTATAGAAGTTATTATTGAAGACTTAGAAAATTTAAAAGAACGTGAAATTCCTTATAGTTAGAGAATTGTATTGATACTTAATTGAGTTGGAAATCTCTTGTTATTCCAATCAATGTGAGACATGTTATATTCAAAAGTTTTAATATAAGGTTTGGAAAAATACATTTCAAAATATCTTGTTGCCTTGCTACTTTTTTTAAATAGGTAACTGAACTGATTTGTTGTTTTGTACAAAATCACAGTGGAATTGTGAGTGACTATTTTTTTTTCTTTGAAATCAATTTCTCATGTTCTTATTACTTCACAATTCATAAATGTTGCAAAATTATGGTGAAGACGTGAAGTTGTCGATGGTAAGTCAGTAATTGCCTTTCTAATTTCTTTAATCATTGTAGTGCATGATTATATTCATTGGTATTTACCTATGCAGTTAGAGTTATCATTGACAGAGAAGTCGAAGGCCTAGAGGGTTTAATTTTATGACTTTTACATCGAGAAGCTTCAGCTACTATTAGTGTGATGGATGTGAAGATAAATATGAATTATTGTTTTATTTATTTATTTTAGATAATGTTAATAGAATATGTAGATGTTGTTCCATCATTCAGTTTAAAAAGTATGAAAGTGACATGTTTTATGGGATTCATAGCACAAATTAGTAATCTGGTAACATGAAATTTCATGTAGTGATTATATTATGCTATGTTATATTTCTGTATTATGGATTATAAATGCTAATTTAGTTATTTTTTTCTTTAAATAATACAAATAAGACGGTGGGTGTTTTAAGCGATCGTAAAATACCTCTAAAACTTAAATAGAAATTTTACAAAATGACAGTTAGACAGACATGTTATATAATATGACGTTGAATGCTGAAATATAACTCAAGGATATATAGAAGAAGAGAGTTACAGAGATAAGGATGTTGGATCATTCACATCAAATTTCATATTCAAAATTTAAAATTTAAAATATAATAACTACTTTATTAAATTTAAATATCCATTTTTCACTATATAATAAATTAACTTCTCTATAATTTACGGTTTTTTTTCTCCTCCTATAAAATATCTAATTTTCACTACTTAATTTATTCCCTTTATAATTTCTCTCTCACAAATTAAATAATACTTTAATATTTAAGAAATTGATTTCATTCCCCAAATTTAACGAAGTACTATTTATAGAATCTAAATTTAAGGATTAGGTAAGGTAACTGGTTCAAATGTTATATTATGTAAAATGTAAAATTTAAAGTAAAATCTTTGTTTGGGAAATTTAATATGGATGCTTTTAAGGTGAATGTTCGATATACGAGAATAGATAGAATAAGAAATGAGTTCATTTTAGCAACAGATGGAATTGCATGGTTCAGGAAAAGCTATATAGACACGTTTAAAATTATATAAATAGAAGACGATCAATAAATATTTTAATTAGGTAATGTCAATTTATAACAAATATATACATCAAACACGGATGACAAAAAAATACAAAATTTAATATACCGGTCATTTGACAGGGTAGGACAACCCCAACCCGTCATCTAGGCCAGTTAGGAAATTTTCAACCCAACCCAACTAAAAGTGGGTTGCAGATTAGGCGGGCCAACTTGTGGCCCATAAAAAATTAAAAAAATATATTAAAGAAAATTAAGTTTGGTAATGATTTACTATATCATCAAAGCAAAGTTAGTCAGATTGATATATAACAAAATACTTCAATAATATGCAAACATACTTTTTCATTTGTATTAGCGATAATATCATAATCGAATAATAACATAATGTGAATTGCTACCTAAGATGTAATAAATTTTAAATAAATATTTCCTTCCTTCTATAATCATCAGTCACTAACAAGCTAAGAGATCCAATGCTAGTGGGTGCTAAGTTTTGAAATTAAATTTCAACCCACGAGCTAACCCAAACCCATTGCAGGTCGACTCACGTGGATCGCAGGTTAATGCGATCGGCTCACTTGGACCCGCCTTTAAATTGATCGATAAAATTTTAACTTAACTCGTTTAAATTTTTTGATGGTGCAGGCTATCTCGAAAGACCCAATTCAAATTGAAGGTTCTATAGCCGATATTATCTAATAGGATAAAGTTGGGTTATTGTTGTGGATATTTTTAAAAAAAAATCGTCATTTTATTTGGTCATTGAAAATTAGGGATTTTCCGAGGGTAAATGGACTCATGGGCAGACTAAGGGCGGTTTATAAAGGAAGAGAAAGACGACTCGTTGGCTCGGACACGAAGCAAATACCTAGCCGACTAATGCCTTTAATCCTCAAAATGTAGTTGAATCTTCTAGAATTGTCGATATATGTAAATTAGTTGAAAAGTTTTATTCTCAAGATTTTACAAGAGATAAAAAGGAGTAATTAGATATACAATTGAAACATTACGAGTATAATGAAGTCAAAGTGCTTGACTACAAAAATTTTTCAATAATTTCAGAATTATGTCAATAGTTGGTGAAGACTAGGGGTGAACAAAAATTCGATTAAACTGAATAAACCGAACAAAATAAGAATTTTAAATTTCGATTCGGACTATTCGGTAATTCATTTTTTTCCTAAAAAAATCGGTTAATTCGGTTCGGTTTCGATTTTCAACTTTCCTATTCGGTTAAGTCGAATAGACCGAATTAACCAAATTTTTAACCCAAATTTAATTTTTATTTTTAAAAAATTGATTTTATTTAAAACAAACTTTATTTTATTTTAAAAACTATTTTTTTAGATAATTCGGTTAAAAACTGAATTAACCGATAAAAAAATATATTAAAAAAATTAAGTTTGGTAATGATTTACTACATCATCAAAACAAAGTTAGTCAGATTGATATATAACAAAATACTTCAACAATAGGCAAACATACTTTTTCATTTGTATTAGCCATAATATCATAATCGAATGATAACATAATGTGAATTGGTACATGAGATGTAATAAATTTTAAATAAATATTTCCTTCCTTTTATAATCATCAATCGCTAACAAGCTAAGAGATCCAATGCTAGTGGGTGCTAAGTTTTGAAATTAAATTTCTACCCAGAGCTAACCCAAACCCATTGCGGGTCGACTCACGTGGGTTGCAGGTTAATCCGATCGGCTCACTTGGACCCTCCTTTAAATTGATCGATAAAATTTTAACTTGACTTGTTTAAATTTTTTGATGTTGCAAGCTAACTCGAAAGATCCAATTCAAATTGAAGGCTCTATAGCCGATTTTATCTAGTAGGATAAAATTGGGTTATTGGTGTGGATATTTTTTTTTTAAAAATCATTATTTTATTTGGGTATTGAAGATTAGGGATTTTACGTGTGTAAATGGGCTCATGGGCCGACTAAGGGCGCTATGGGCGGTTTATAAATGGAGAGAGAGACGATCAGACACAAAGCAAATACCTAGCCGTCGTCGGAAGCTTTGTTCAGTAGGGATCGCGAAGCGAGGAATCGTCCAAAAAAGGTGGAACCGCCAGTAGGGATCGCGAAGCGAGGAATCGTGGCAGTGTGACGGAATGAGGGAGAGAGAGATGTGGTTCCTTTTCCGGGTTAGGATGACATCCTTCTTGGCCGGCGTCGCCACGTTCTCCTTAGCCGGCTTCTTTCTCGTCTACAAGGACTACAAGCTCGCTCCAGATGGCACTCTCCGACCGGTTCCCCCTTCACGCCTTCTTATTCCGTTTATAAATGTTTAATATGCGCGCTTTTGATGCTTGTACGCGTTTGGTGGTGAAATGCTAGTATTAAACCCTACCTTTTTTTTCTTCGCGAATTATCTATGATTATAGCTTTTCGGAAGAGAAGCCTCCATGGATATATGTCTTGATAGTAGGATTCAATTTGAAGACGTAGTTTGCGGGAGAGTTTTCTGTTCGTCTTCAAAGATTGAATCCTCTAGGGTTGTGATTAGCTATAGAAACTAGATGTTTGGATTGAATGATTGTCTTTAGGCTTGGATTAGTCGGCAAAGATTGTAAAGGCTTTGTTTGATTTTGAGTTACTAAAGGTCATCTAGACAAATGTGGGTAGACTATCTTGTTTAGATGCTCAATTGTGGAGTTCATTTCCAAAATATACCTTCAATGGTAAATTATATGACTCCATTTGCTATACATCCCGTTGTTGATGAAATATTTCCACTTGAACTAGTCTTGGGCTGGCACAACTATTTAGCTTCACTGATTTTCCAAAACGCCTTCTCCTTTAGGTCAAAAGGGGGCCTCAGTGGCCAAAAGGTCTCTCATTAGTCATACATGATTATATCAGCCAAAAATGATCTTATTCAGCTGATACACCTTATTTGAACTTACTTGTCTATGGCTATGAAGATTTGCCAGCCTAATTTCGAAAAGGAATTTGCATTTCTATACAATCATGTACATTTTGTGTTGCAATGCATAAGCTAATCTAAATTTGGACGCTCTCAAATCTCTAGTCAAATATCTGTGCTCTAAATGAGTTTGTAAAGTTCTGTAAGTTGCGCATAGTTGTTCCTTGGTTTTAGGAGGTCTACTGGCTACATGAACTTATGGAGCTTATGTCCTTTGGTCAGGTTTGAGAAGTATTTAATATTTTCTTCTACGCACACACACACAGCTATCTAACATAATAGTATCAGAATAAGAAAGTTTTTATTGCTAACTGTCTAATGATTTCAAGATTTTTTTAAAAAATTGCATACATACAAAAACTGATGTAGTGAGCTAACACAACAGTTTTAGAATTAGAAAGCTATTAGTTCCAACAATATCAAGAATGCTTTTAGAAGTTGCAGTTCCCTTCATTACTTTGTTCAGAAGGCATTTCATTGCATTGCAATTTGGCTATGTAGGTTTCTAATCGTTGAACATCATATGACAATGGTATGCTTTATTAGATGATTATTCTTATTGTATTTTGATAAAAAAATTCTTTGTTAACGAGAAGGGCTTGCAGAAAACAGATTTTATTATTCTCCACGTCAATATATTTTTCTTAATTTTAACATAAATCCTTCTTTCCCATTGATGCCAAAGGTTATACCTTGAATTTGCAATTAGTTTATGGTACATAATGAAATGCAAGGTCGGGATTATGTTGCTATGATTCGGTGAAGGAGCCAATGTTGGTTTTCTGCTTAGTTCTGGTGCTAAATATGATATACCATTTTAATTGCTTTTGTGAATTTCTTTTTGATCATAATTATCACGTGACAATCCTATTTTAATCTGTTTTGTTTTCTTGTTCATATACGACTTTTTCCCTTGTTTTGTGAACTGAAAACTACAAACTTTTGATGCTAGAGTTGGGTTCAAGCAAATATTTTCCTTGCTTATCTTTGGCTGTCTATGTATGAGTCACAACCACAAGACAATGGGTATCTATTTTCATATGGATGATTTCAGAAAAAAATGATTTTCTTGTTTACAATTTGCTAATTATATATATAATAATCACAGGACACTAGCTATTTATTTTCATGTAATACAAAAAAATGCTTATGCTTTCTCCAATCAAAACTCAAGTATATGAGCTTCATGTGGCATGTGAAAACATTTCTGTTCTTACATACCTTCATACGAGGAGAAGGGAAGAGAAAAAAAATCATTTATTTTTATCATCCAATCTTTGATGTGCAATAAGGACTAATAGCCTTGAATGCAACAATAATAACACTGTCCAACCTATCTTTGGGGTAGGGCTGGAAACAATCCATCTAGCTCTGAACATTATCTTGCACGGGCTCAATTTACAATTTAATATCAATCTTGAGAATGAGACTTATTTAAATATGATATTCAAGTTTAAATTCCATTTGTTTAAATTTTACTAAGCTGTGTGGCAGTTTGAGTTTATGATACTTTGGCCCCCTTATTATTGGGAAAGGAATTGGAGTTGGCGTGTAGTGTAGAAGCTCATATATCATTAAAATTAGAGACAATTCCAGGTTTATAACAGGATTTCTAGTAACTACCTGTATATGATTTGTTTTTTCATAATCTTATTAGTGAGCTTGTGAACAAGCCTATTTGTTTATAAACACAGAGCAAGCGTGGATTGGGGGTTCAACTTGGCATCCTCTATGTTGCTCACTCGTTCTATTTGGCTTGTTTAGATGGCCAGTCAAGCGTAAAAGCTTATATCTGCTCATTAGGGTGACCGGCTGAGCTGAGCTTAAAAATCTCGCTTGAGCTCTAGTCAAGTGGTGTGCAAATGGCTTAACTGTTTGAAGATCTTATTATGGTCCACTACATAACCAATTGTGCCACAATAGCAAAAATCCTCCTGTTGTATTACTACTGATAATTTTCTACTTTAGGGCAGTTTTCTTCCAATATTTTGTAAAAGAACAATGTTTTCGAAATGAGCAAGGGCGGCGGCTCATGCATACTTAGATGCCACTTGGTATTAGCAAATTCCTCAGTATGCCATTAGCTTTTTAAACTATCTATTGATCTAAAGCAATGGTTGCATTGTCAAGTGGTTTATTTTGTATCAAGAGTTCCCTTTTGTGCTACTCAGGATTATTTTGGTTCTATATTTGTTGGACAGAAATAAAAAACTCGCAAGATAAGGTCTGTAGCTCTATCATGTTTATGACTTTCCAGATTTATTTACGTTGATGCAATGATAACCGGTCTTTGGACATTTTGTTTTGCCTGATCATAGCATGAATAACAAAAGTCATGGTAGTAACAAATTGGTAGCTTGATTTTCCAGGTGCGTACTGCTTATCAAATGACCCATGAAAGCCACGAGTCCCTAAACAAGCGCATAACAGCTATGGAGAATCAGATGGCTGCAGCTGCAACAGATAAAATGCCAGAGGTGCCATAGTAGCTACTAATTGGCGATGCGTCTCTTTTCTTCATTGTAAGCATAAAATGCTAGATTCTTCTTCGAGTTAGACGATCAAAAGAAGTTGAGAATGATACTCTTAATGCTCTTATTGCAATAATATTAACTGAGCTATAATTTTGTTTTTTATAAATAATCTTATGTTGTTTCAATTTTTCCTTCAAACTCTTCCTGTTAACAAATTTCTTCACTTAAGAGTGTTTCCGATCACTGTTACCATGTTTGTTCTGTTTTACCATCATCTTATTAATTGCTTGTGAATAATTTTCATTTTTTCAACTTGTCTAGTTAGTTTGACTCAAAACATTTGAATAGTCGATTGAACCATAGTCAAGTCATCTGCTCGTTCCCTCGTTACATATTTAGTTCATGTTGCCTGCCTACTTTTATTGTAAAAATGTTGGATCAAGTAGTAGACGAATTATCGAGCAGGTGAACCTATAAGATTGAGCAGGTGGACCAAATTAATTAGGTGCAGGTGAGGCCACATGAACTAAATATGTAAAGAGGGAATGAACAGATGGATCGACTATGACACTTTATCAAAAGGAGTCGAACTAATTGGAGAAAAAAATGATTCACATGCAATTTATGAGATCATAGCAAAACAGAATAAAGTAACAGTGATCAGAAACACTCATGCGTGAAGAAATTTGTTAACTGGAATAGTTTGATGGAAAAATTGCAACAACAGAAGATTTAAAAAAAACAAAATTAAAGCTCAATTAACATCATTGCATAAAAATCATTAAGAGTATCATTCTCAACTTTTTTGGATCGTCCAACTCAAAGAAGAATCTAGCATTTTATGCTTATTATGAAGAACGAGATAATTCATAGCTAATCTGACACCTCTGACATTTTATCTGCTGTTGCTGCAGGCACACGTCTCTCCAAAGCTGTCATGCGCTTGTGTAGGGAATAGGCATCCCCCATATGGAAAATCAAGCATCGACTAATTTGTTACTACCATGACTTTTGTTATTAATGCTATAATCAGGCAAAACTGGTAGTCATTGCACAGTAAGATAATTTTATTGTAAAAGATTATGCGAGAGAAACTCTTTCCTTGATATAGAGATCTTGGATGACAAGTTACTACACGCAACACTATTTTAATAACCAGATGTTCTACAAGATCCAATCTCAATCAAGTTGGGAACATTAAACCAAGTTTTATATGATTATCTATTGTCAGCATCTGATGTTGTAATTGAGGACACCCAACTCAGAGGTAGTAACTAAAAAAGATTATCTATTGTGTTTTAAATGATTAGTATTTGACTTCCCTTTCTACCTCAAACTCTAGACAATGTTTTTTGTTTCTTTGTTCATTAGCATTTCCTGTATCTTACTCTTATATTTACTTGTTGTTGATCCGACACGTTACGTCTAAAGCTTCTATTTAGTGGTTTTCTACTCTTTCCTTCAATTTATCATCTTTTTTTGATGCATCATTAGGAGAAGCTCACTCAAGATATGTCACCTAGGATCTTTATCTTATTCTATTGTGTGTTACATATGGGTCATCTAAAAATCAATGGGCACTTAAAGAGAAAATGTCTTGTTTTTATGTTGGTAAATTCTAGCAAATTTTCTTTCTTGAGACCTCTCTTCATCCTCGTCTTTCTCCTCTCCCTTTGTCAATGTACTGATTTGAGGTTGAATATAAAGTTGACTGTGTTTGTGTTAGTCAAGGTCAAAGAATCATCATCTATGTGCTCCATCAACTATCTCCATGATTTTGCCTATCAAGTCGAAAGTATCATTGCTTGCGGGCTTCATTGATACCTTTAGTTTTGTTTTTCTTGGGTGTGAATCTTATGTTTTTGTTTCATCATTAGTGTCTTGTTGAGAGCTTTTCTAGTTCATGTAGCAAGTTGGTATCTAGCAAGTTCAGGGAGTGTTTAGTCTATATTGGTGAGTTTTGATACCATGTTAGAATTTGAGGTTTAGCGTCCTATATACATATGTAATGATCATCCCAATGTTGAAGAAAATAGAATACTTCCTTTTTCAAATTCGACGATTTCTTTATTTGATATTTCATAGTCATTTATTTCTAGCTTGATTGTTTTATTTTTCTACATAGGTTGAACTTTATAATAATTAGCAAGCTGATTATTTTCCTAGTGACTTGGTGGATTCATGGTCCTCATTTTGTTGTCTTGGTTTGTACCATTGCTACAGGATAATTATTGACCAACATGTCAGCTATAATTTTGCCTTCAACGATATGATGCTCATTGTCAAAGCTGATTTGAGATCTAATTTTCTTTCTTATTCTTTTGGTTTGAAAGATTCAAGGGGTCCTGTATCAGTTCAATTAAACTATTTTGGAATTGTGCACCTTAGTCGCGAGCAGGTACTATGCAAGACATATTATTTGGAAAAAAACTAATCTGGTTTTGTTATTAAATTTATTAGGCTTGTGTTTTAAAGCTTTTGTAGCTTATCTTTGAAATTTTCATGTTACGAGGGCTAAATCATTCCATATCAGTATATTTAATATCCTATCTTATTGTAATTATAGTAAACTAATAGATTCCCTAGATTTCCTGCATAAGATGAGATCTCTACAGCTATTGCTTATCTACTTGTTCCATTAGTTGGCGGAAGAGTTGATTGGCAAGGTGTTAAATCACCTATTTTTTATTAAAGTTTTTTAACCGGATGGAACTCAATTCCGGGCTATGCCATTGATTATAACCAAAAAAGAAATTCACAAAAGCGGATATTAAGAATTTATAATCAGAACAAGGTGTGAAGGGAGGAACCTGATGGCGAATGATATTTTCAGCGCGTAAGAAATTCTGGTAGAGGATATAACAGCTGACCAAGGAGGCAGTGGCGACGCCGGCGCAGAAGCATTCCTTCTGCGTCGACATCGCCACTGCCTCCTTGGTCGACTGCTATGTCTTTTACCAGAATTTCTTGCGCGTTGAAGATACCATTCGCCATCAGGTTCCTCCCTTCACGTCTTCTTGTTCTGATTATAAATTCTTAATATGCGCTTTTGTGAATTTTTTTTTTTGGTCATAATCAATGGCGTAGCCTGGAATTGAGTTCCATCCGGGCTAAAAAACTTTGATAAAAAATAGGTGATTTAACACAATCAACTCTTCCACCAACTAATGGAACAAGTAGATAAGCAATAGTTGTAGAGATCTAATTCTTATGCAGAAAATCTAGAAATCTATTAGTTTACTATAATCACAATAAGGTAGGATATTAAATATACTGATCTGGAATGATTTAGCCCTCGTAACTTGAAAATTTCAAAGATAAGCTACAAAAACTTTAAACACAAGCCTAGTAAATTTAATAACAAAACCATTAGTTTTTTTTCCCCAAATAATATGCCTTGCATAGTATCTGCTCGCGACTAAGGTGCATAATTTCAGAATAGTTTAATTGAATTGATACAGGACCCTTTGAATCTTTCAAACCAAAAGAACAAGAAAGAAAATTGGATCCCAAATCAACTTTGACAATGAGCATCATATAATTGAAGACAAAATTATAGCTGAAATGTTGGTCAATAGTTATCTTGTAGCAATGGTACAAACCAAGACAACAAAATGAGGACCATGAATCTGCCGAGTCACTAGGAAAATAATCCAGCGTACTCATTATTATAAGGTTCAACTCTGTAGAAAAATAAAACAGTCAAGTTAGAAATACATGACTATGAAATGTCAAATAAAGAAATCATAGAATTTGGAATTATTCTACTTTCATCAACATTGGGATGATCATTACATGGGTATACTTGCTAGATACCAACTTGCTACATAAACTAGAAAAGCTCTCAACAAGACACTAATGATGAAACATAACATTCACACTCAAGAAATACAAAACTAAAGGTATCAATGAAGCTCACAAGCAATGATACTCCTTCGACCTTATAGGCAAAATCATGGAGATAGTTGATGGAGCACATAGACGATGATTCTTCAACCTTGACTAACACAGTCAACTGTATATTCAACCTCTATCAGTACATTGAGAAAGACGAAGATGAAGAGAGATCTCAAGAAAGAAAATTTGCTAGAATTTACCAACAAAAAACAAGACATTTTTTCTTTTAGTGCCCATTGATTTTTAGATGACCCATATGTAACACATTAGAATAAGATGAGATCCTAGGTGACAAATATCTTGAGTGAGTTTCTCCTAACGATGCAATGATGCATCAAAAGAAGATGACAAATCGAAGGAAAGAGGAGAAAACCACTTAATAGAAGCTTTAGACGTAACACGTCGAATCAACAACACGCAAATATAAGAGTAAGATACAGGAAATGCTAATGAACAAAAAAAAAATGTCTAAGGGTCGGGGTAGAAAGGGAAGTCAAATACTAATAATTTAAAACGCAATAGATAATCTTTTTTAGTTACTATCTCTGAGTTGGGTGTCCTCTGTCATCCAAGATCTCTATCTCAAGGAAAGGGTTTCTCTCACATAATCTTTTATAATAAAATTATTTTGCTGTGTAATGACTATCAGTTTTGTCTGATTATAGCATGAATAATAAAAGTCATGGTAGTAACAAATTGGTCGATGCTTGATTTTCCAGATGGAGGGTGTCTATTCCCTAAATCCTGCACAAGCGATTGACAGCTTTGGAGAGACGTGTGCCTGCAGCAGCAGTAGAAGATAAAGTGTCAGATTAGCTACGAATTGTCTCCTTTCTTCATAAATGCTAGATTCTTCTTTGAGTTGGACAGATCCAAAGAAGTTGAGAATGATACATGATCTTTTTGCAACGATGTTAATTGAGCTGTAATTTTGTTTTTTTAAAATCTTCTGTGATTGTAATTTTTCCTTCAAACTGTCCAGTTAATAAACTTCTTCACTCAAGAGTATTTCTGTTCACTGTTACTTTATTCTGTTTTGCTATCATCTTATAAATTGCTTGTGAATAATTTTTTTTCTCCAATTTATCTAATTAGTTCGACTCTTTTGATAAAGTGCCATAGTCGACTTGCCCTCTTTACATATTTAGTTCATGTGACCTCATCTGCACCTAATTAATTTGGTCCACCTGCTCAATCTTATAGGTTCACACTGTTATGATCCATTTACTGAAATGTGTATATTTTTTTTTTTTATTTTTTTATGGATATTTTAATCTTTACAATTAATTTTTAGATTCTTAGTTTTTACATTTTGTCCACCAATAAATTATAAAGTGTTGTAATTTTTAATTTATTAATTTGTCCATTTATCAATTTTGTATTTGCTCAATAAATATTTTTAATTAATTTCAGAAATATATAATTATAATTTTAAAAGAAAATCGAATCTAATCAAAATTAAAATTTAAAAATAATAAATTTTCTAAAAAAAATTATAATAAAAATATAAATTAAAAAAAAAAATAAATTAAAAAAAATTTAATTAATAAAATTAAAAAAAAAAATAAATTTTAAATAAAAAATAAAAAAAAAAAAAAAAAAAAAAATAATAAAATCCAAAAAAAAATCTTAATCAAAATTAAAAAAAAAAATTTATCAAAGCAAAAAAATTGTCTATATTGAAGTTACCAAAAAATTATAACAAAAATAAAAAAAAAAATAAAGCAACTCATATCTTTTCGACGTTTGGCTAAATCAGTGTAGTATCTATTATTATTAATTAATTGTATGCGGTCATTTCTCTTTGATATTTAATTAATTTTATATGGGATGTCTGTATATTGTACAAATTTATGTGTGGTTTTTTAAATGAATTTTGCTATTACAAAGTAACTTTGATCTCATATTATCTTATAAAACTTTTATCTTTTATATTTATATTTTTTTTTTTTTTTTTTTTTTTTTTTTTTTTTTTTTTTTTTTTTTTTTATTATTTTTTAAATATTTTTTTTTATCAATTTTGTAAAATGTATTTTAAGAGAATATTCAACCGACCATTGACGAAGCCCCAAAAAAAAAAAAACAACAAAGGTAGGCATCAAAATGGAAGGAAACGGAGCCGCCTCAATGGTCAGATCACGTAACCATCGCCTACGAATTCAAAGTATTCATTTCGTAACCGACTAAGGATCTGTAATGTCGTGGCCGCTCAAGCAGCGCATGAACTCCCAATCTTCGTCTTCATCCCTGCCTCCGGCGCCGGCCTCCGAGTCGCTGGTCATGGCGTCCGTGGCCTCGCCGTCGCTGCCGCAACCTGCTAATCGTGCAGCGGTGCGGGAGACCAGGTACGGCATGGATTGGAAAGCGTGGGCGAGGGCAAAAGAGAGAGCGTCCACGGACCCGGCGGCGCACTCCTCGGCGCGGCGCTTGAGGGCGTCGAACATCATCGCAGGCTCATGCTGCATCGCCCGGAGGACGTCGGCGCACGACTGGCCGGGAACCGCTAGCGTCACCGCGAAGCTGTGCGGCCCGTTGGCGTGCGACACCCGCACGACGCTCGGCCCCCCGAACAGGTTGTGCAACCCCCCGAGCGCCTCCTGGTAAGCCCCGCCAAGAAACATCCCCAGGTAGTATCCGCCTTCCATGCCGGAGATACCTCCGAGCTCGTGCAGTGGGACGCTCGACTGTCCGCCGATGAACCTGTCGACCTTGCCGTCGCTGTCGCATGTCAGATCCGAGAGAATACCTTTGACCTCAGGTCGCTGGTCGAGATGGTGAATTGGGATGATGGGGAAAAGCTGTCCGATGGCCCAGAAATCGGGCATTGAAGTGAACAGAGAGAGGTTAACATGGTAGGTCTTCACCGGATCGGCAACCCCCATTTCCTTCGACACGAGGTCGCAGAGAGCATCGACAGCCGCAAGGTGCTCCAGCCCGAGGATGCCCTCCTTGAATTGGTCGACGCACCTCCACTTCAACCGGTCGGCATAAAGAGCACAGGTCTCGTATTCGCAGCGGAACGCAGCAGCCATCAAATTACGGTAGTCCGAACGAACATCGTCTGCAAGCTCATCGAGAAAGTAGGTCAGATTTGGGGCCATGGACGACAATGTCTCAGCTTTGCTCGTGCTGGATGAGATCGCTTCGAAGATAAGAACCGAGTGGTGTGACACGAGAGCCCGGCCGCTCTCGCTGCAGATGATGGGATGGGGTATGCGCTTCCTGTCACAGGCGAGCATCACGGATCGAACCACAGCGTCGGCGTACTCGTCGAGGCTGTAGCTCACTGACATATCCGTGCCGCCTGAGTGAGAGCCATCGTAATCAATGCCCAGGCCACCGCCGATGTCAATTACCCTCATCGAGGCCCCAAGCCTTGAGAGTTCACAATAAATTTGGGCGGCCTCGCCGACGCCGTCAGAAAGGAGCGCCGTCGACGGAATCTGCGAGCCAATGTGGAAATGCAAGAGTTGTAGGCAATCGAGCATGTCAAGTCGCTGGAGCTTGTGCGCAACACAGAGGATCTGGGCGGTGGTCAGACCGAACTTGCCCTTTTCACCTGAGGTCGATCCGAAATGGCCGGAATGATTGGTTCTGAGCTTCGCACGAAGGCCAATCACCGGACGGACGCCGAGCCTCTGGCTAGTCTCCACCACGGCGTCGAGCTCCTCCTCTTGTTCCAGGACGATCACTGTGTTGAGATTCATGCTACGAGCAATTAGGGCGAGGAATATGTATTCTTCGTCTTTATACCCGTTGCAGATGAGGAAAGCTTCAGGGCTTCCCTTGGATAGACAGGTCATGGCGAGAAGAAGCTCCGCTTTTGACCCGGCCTCGAGGCCGAACCCAAAAGGCGCCCCAAATTCGACGATGTCCTCCACGATGTACCGATCCTGGTTGCACTTCACCGGGTAGACCCCTTGGTAGAGAGAGCCGTAGCCATTGGATTGGATGGCAAACTGGAAGGCGGAGTGGAGGGACTCGAGCCGGTGCCTGAGGACGTCAGGAAAGCGGACGAGAAGCGGGAGACGGAGGCCTAGGCCGCCGTCGAACTTGGGATCGGAGGCTTTCTTCACAACCTTCATCAGATCAATCTCCTGGTGGGGGAGAGTGGCAGCACCATAAGGCCGGACGGCGATGTCACCGGCGGCGTTGATGCAGAAGTATGGCACGCCCCAACTATCGATGCGGTAGAGCATGGCGGAGAGGTCAGTGGACCACGGGGCGGGTTCCGGCGTCCTCCGAGTGCCGCCAGGGAATATCCCTGGTGCAGGAAGGGCGCCTTCCCACGCTATGCCGTAGCCAGGGGCCGAAACAGCAGCATCTACGCAAGCGAGGGCCGGCATCCCTTCCCGATCGCCGATGTCAAGATGCGGGCTTTAAAAGCCGCCGAGGCCGGAGCCCCGGCCTCCCCCTCAAGCGAAACAGGAAGAGTCTTCGATGAAGAAGGGAAGCCCCGGCGCGGTAACGGAGAACAGGGCAACCCCCACGCCGGACGCTCAGAAGAAGTCGGGGACGAAGAAAACACCGGAAGACAATTAACCTACGCCGATGGACCTCCGGTGAAGCAGAGGCCCGGCGATCCCAAGGAGGAATGGCGGAGACGAACGGATCCCTAGAGGAGCAAGCGGCGGTAGCGTTATGAATAGCGAGTGGTGGATAGGCAGAGAAGGAACCGGGCGAGATTCAGAAGCGACGGAGGAGGTGTTTATATAGCGAGTTCGAGGGATATATAACGGTATGTTTCAAAACGGTGGTAGAGAGGAAGACCGAGAATCTCGACATTAGTGCCGTTTTATTGGATTTTATCGGGCGAGCGCTGAATATATCGTTTCTATTCTGGCCCCGCGAGCGGTTACCCGCAGCCGATCTCCGCGTGGCACGAGCGGGCCCAACGGAGATTTAAATCAGGATTGTCCAATCCGAGGCGGAGCGGAGTCTTCTCGGCCGAATCGCGGCGTGTACATTTTGTGGGTGACAAACAGGGATGTTTTTTCCGGACGAGGAGGCGTAGAATGAGGATCTCAGCCGACGGCCTCGATCGAGCCACGTGTCAAATTTGAGGCATTAGTTAATGCGTCCCTTAACTTAATTTTTTAAATATCTCGTAAAAAATATTATTATAATAATAATTTTTTTGTCGACATTAATTTACCTTCTAAATAAAAATATAATACATACACATTTGGCAGGAATATACAAGTATTTAGTATTCTATAAAATTATAAAAAATTAGCCATTTAACTGAAAATATCTAATTATCGTATATTCGTCAGAAATCATATATTTATATATAAATACGAACTATTTTAGTGTTTATTTAGAAAGCCATAAGAGAGTTATGAATGCTATTTAAACTAATTGCTATTAAAAATAAATCAATTAAGTATTTAATATTCAAATGCCAAAAATTATTAATTATTTAGAAAATCATTAATTGGTGATTATTTAGTACTTGACAATCAAAATTGCTAATTATTTTAAAATAAATATTATTTTATTTCCATTCATAAATAGTCAGTTAATTAATTAATCAATTGATTTAATAAATTTAATTGTAGACTACGCTTTCTAAAACTATTTAGGAAAACTTTTCATAAACTCAAAATAAGATAATATAATTTTTGAATATTTAATAAATTAAATTGTAGTAGAATAAATGGAAAAACATTGCGGCAAAAGATAAAGTCCCACTTAAGATTAACGAGACTGGGTAACGTCAAATTTCGGACCATTGATTCGGTCCTACAAAAATTTTCTATCGATCGCCAGAATAAATCAGAAAACGCTTGCGGCGGACGGTTCAGAAATCTAGTGTCTAAGAGATCATGTCTCATTTAGAGTAACAATTCCTGCAAAATATATCATAGATGTTTGAGATAATAATTAATCACCCTTTCGCTGTACGATAGCCTTGGGAGTCCACCTTATGATCCTACATATCGTGGAAGAGAGTAAATTAATTGGGATTTTTTTTATCCTAATATTAGGTTTACATTAAAGATGAAACATGTAATGAGATATTTTTATATTTATCTGAAATTGATCTCATATCCTATTATAATAAATAATTACATAGATATTAACTATATCAACTCGTAGAATAAATAGAAGAACATGATAATAATGAAAGAGATTAAGTGGTGCAATGAATATTAGAATAAAAGAGCCGAAGGTTGGATTCATGTGATGGACAAGTTTCTTCCTTAGATTCGTTGGGTCCAAAAATGGGAGGCAAATCTCAGCGTTATCGTCATCGTCTATCACGTTATCAATTCGAATCTAACTCTGTTTATTTATTTAAAAATATTTTGAAATGTGATATTTTTTCAATATAGACAACTTTAACACGCCAAAACTCTTTCCCCCCTTTTTTTTGTTACCATTAAAAATGTATATTACTTTTTGAAAAACAAAAAAATATGTTTTATTCTATATTTTATATTAAAAATACTTTAGTTCTAATAACTTATATGCTAATGTTATAGTAGTTTTAGTTAAAATGAAAATAGTAAAATATAAAGAAGAAGAAAATTTGTTTTATTATATATAAAAATATTATTTAAATTATAGCACACCAACCAAATAATTCTCTATGGAAATATGTTTCGTGGATGATGTCTAATGTCTTTGCCTTCACTCCCAAGAAATTGCGTGTCACATTTAGTGCATTTGGTTAGGGGTTATTTTTGTTAACCTTGGTTATCCATCCAAGCTTATCAATAAAAATTTTATTTGATTTACATAATCAACAACTCCCAAGTAATAATCGATTCCGACACGTCAGCAAAAGGGGGCATGCAACCCGGAATCGAAAAACCTTAGGAAATTTATTCTTTAATATTTACATTCCAAAATTATTCTTCAATATTTTTCTTGATTCCGGGATTATAAAACTTATCATTCCAAAATTATTCTTCAATATTTACATTTAAGACGAAAATAACTATTATAATTTATTAAATTCCGGAAGTATTATTCGTAGCCGACGATTGGCAATGACGGTAGGCAACCACGTCCGGCGTTCGTCGTCGCCGATCGCAGGCCGTCGGTGTTGGACATCGATTGTCTACGCGAACACCGACGGTTAACATCGTCGCCGACGCCGATGTCGATGTCACTGACAAATATTTTTTTAATTTAATATTTTAATTAAAATTTTAATAAATTAAATAAATTCTATTTTAAATTAATTAAATTATTTAAACAAATTCTAAAGGGTAATACGGTAAAATATTATATTATGTTATACATTATTACCTCCAAACAAACAAGATTTTATTTGATTACTTAAATTGAACAAACAATTTCATATTATGTTTTATTCCCCATTACCTTGGTTATGTGATTACTTAATAATCACATAACCAAGGTTATATATATGATAACTTGAACCAAACGCACAGAATTGTCAAATGGTGATTCATTATAGGACGGGTCGATCCATCATCCGGACGGATTAAAAAATTTAATCTAATTCAACTTAAAATGAGTTATAGGTCAGACGGTCTAATCCACGGACTTATGAAAAAATATAAAAAATATATATAAAATATAATGTTTAAGTTTAAGTACAAATTACTTCGTTATCAAAGTAAAATTGCTCGGATAGATATGTAACAAAATATATCAATGTAAATACATGTTCCCATTAGGATTAGCTTTCACGATATCGAAATCAAATATAAAATGATATGAATTGTGAACTCCCGTATACTATAGTAAACAAATCTAAAGTTAAAGTTAGTGGAGGAATAAAATAAAGAACATGGAAGAGAGTTTTTCTACGTGAGCTATAATAAATTTTGATTAAATGTGTTATTTTATTTTCGATCATCAATCATCAATAAATTGAGAGATCTACTATAAGTGACTATTAAGTTTTGAAAAAAACTATTTCTTCTCGCAGGTTAACCCAAACCTATTGTAGACTGACCATGTAGTTAAACCTGTCTAAATCCTGTCTTGATAAAATTTTAATTTAATTTGCTTAAATAATTTGATTGGATGTGTCAATTCGATGGTCCACTTAAATTAATGACTCTAATGCAATCTATCGTATTCAAGAAACAATATTTGACTTTTTCATTGATAGAAGAAAAAAAATCAAGGAAGAATACCTAATATGCAAACAAAAAACAAAGGGAGGAAAAAAAACAGATCTTTTTCTTTGACCATTGATGCACGAAAAAGCAAAATTTTTCATGTAGCACGTTCAGCATAAGCCTTTGAGGCTTTGACTGTTGACTTGTGACACTAAAGGTTGACTAAAACAACGGTCCGCACGTTGGTCACCCACTTTACGTGCGAGTGTTTCCATTGGCTTGATGATCAATCCTCGTCATAACAAATCGAAATAGTTATCTTGTTTGTTGATTTAATTCGAATGGCAAATAGATGGAATTTCCCTATAATATTTTAATAATATTTTATAGATTTTGAGAAGGAAAACAATAAGAAAATAAGGAGCGTTTTTGTTGTTCCATTTTCTATTTCATTTTTTAGAAAATTATAGGGGGTGTTTGGTTTGCTCTATTTTCTATTTTCATTTTTCAAAAAATCACATTTTCTCATTTTCTGAAAAATGACTTTCTTTCAATCTCTAGTTTTCCAGAAACGCTATATCTTTTTTCTGGAAAACAAAGCTAGAAAATACAAACCAAACACGTTTTTCAGAAAACCGGATTTTCTACAGAAAATGAAAATGAAAAACAAATCTACCAAACGCCCCCGTATTTTTTCATTTTCTGAAAAATGACTTTCTTTCATTCTCTAGTTTTCCAGAAAATGCTATATTTTTTTCTGGAAAACATGGCTGGAAAATACAAACCAAACATGTTTTCCGGAAAATCGTATTTTTTTACAGAAAATGAAAATGAAAAACAAGCTTATCAAACGCTCCCTAAGGACCTCCTCGACCCCCCAGTCACAGATCTCAAGCTTGCGTAATTTGGTTACGATTTTGGGTCAGATTTGAGTTCGCGGCTACTATAGTCACAATTCAAAGTCAAGTCATGAGCTTGCAACAACTAATCCAGGTTAGACCGTAACTGATTTCTATTTTCACTACGGCTGTATTTGGTTAAGAATAATGTAATCCAATTTATAATATAATTGAGTATGTACACATATATATTGTTAGTCTTATAATCCAGATTATATTATTTTAGTTTACTTTTGTAATGCAGATTACATTACATTACAGTTTTAAAATTGTACCAAACAAAGTAATCAATCTTGTAATACAATACTGATTACATTACAAAGTTGATTATCCCTTACCAAACGTAATCTACATGGCGATGAGTTGCCCCCATAAGTTTAAGGCTACCATGAGCAATTTATACCCCAGCCATGAGTTTGCAACCGCTATGAGTGGTTCTTGACCTAGCCTCGAACTCATTATGTTTAAGTTTTATAACCAAATTGCTAGCTCATGGCTGCTCGAGTGATTCTTAGCCTCCTCGTGAAGTTCACGATCGCCACGAGCAATTTGTGACTTGATTGCAAGCTCTTCCGGTCGGGTCACATTACAAGCGCAAAGGCAATCTCGAATACAATTTTAGTCCGCGTTACAATTGGAGTTAGCCTTTATCCATAAAATTTTTAGCTTAAGTTCTTCAAGTTTTCTTTTGAGTAGCCATTTAGCTTTCTAATGCATTTATTCATTATTTTATGATTATGTTAAAAACATATATGCAATCATCTACGCATATATATTTCATATATATTTTAAATTCAAAGGTTATTTTTCTATTTGTAAAAAAAGACAAATCGTTAGACCATTTGTCTTTCAACTTTTAGAAATTATACAAATTGTATCATTAAATGTCATCATTTAAAAAAATATATTAGTTTCTATGCGCCAAAAAATATTTTTAATTAAATACATATATCAGTAAAGAATTAGAATTAAAAACTTTTCTGAGATTCATATGATTTGTATTTTTCGGGACTATGATTTAATGTTTTTTAAAAGTATTTTGAAGATTTTAAAAATATTGTGAATATTTTCTTAAAAGAAAAGCAAAATTTCATCATTTTAATTGGGCCTCGACAATGGGGATTTTATGAGGGTAAATGGGCTCATGGGCCGACGGGCGGTTTAGAAAAGAAGCGAAAGACGATGTATTTATTAACCAAGGGCGCAACTCCTTGGCTCGGACACAAAGCAAACACCTTCCCGTCGTCGGAAGCTTGATCTCCAGGGATCGGGAGGCGAGGAAGCGTGGGAGTGAGAGGGAAGGAGGGAGAGAGAGATGGGGTACCTTTTCCGGGTTAGGATGGCATCCTTCTTCGCCGGCGCCGCTACGGCCTCCTTCGCCGGCTTCCATCTCCTCTACAAGGACTACATGCTCGCTGTAAGCGTTTGGTGGTGAATTGATAGTATTGATATCCTACCTTTCTTTTTCTTTGCGAGATTATCTATGAGTATAACTTTTCGGTAGAGAAGCCTCCATGGATGTATGGCTTGATAGTAGGATTCAATTTGAAGACGTAGTTTGCGGGAGAGTTTGCTGTTCGACTTCAAAGATTGAGTCATCTAGGGTTTTGATTAGCTATAGAAACTAGATGTTTGGATTGAATGTTTGTCTTTAGGCTTGGATTAGTCGGGAAAGAATGTAAAGGCTTTGTTTGATTTAGAGTTACTAAAGGTCATCTGGACAAATGTGGGTAGACTATTTTGTTTAGATGTCCAAATTGTGGAGTTCATTTCCAAAATCTACCTGCAATGGTAAATTAAATGACTTCATTAACTATTCATCCCTGTGTCGATGAAATATTGTCACTTGAACTAGTCTTGGGCTGGCTCAACTATTTACCTTCACTAGTATTCCAATACACCTTCTTGGTTAGGTCAAAAGGGGGTCTTAGTGGCCAAAAGGTCTCTCATTAGTCATGCATGGTTATACCAGCCAAAAATTATCTTATTTGGGTGATACAGTTTATTTGAACTCACTTGTCTATGGTTATGAAGTTTTGTGATCGTAATTTGGAAAAGGATCTTGCTTTTCTATACAATCATGTGCATTTTTTGTTTGCAATGCATAAGCTAATCTAAATTGGGAAGCTCTCAGGTCTCTAGTCAAATATCTGTGGTCTAAATGAGTTTGTGAAGTTCTGTAAGTTGTGCATAGTGGTTCCTTGGTTTTAGGAGGTCTACTGGATACTTATGTCCTTTGGTCAGGTTTGAGAAGGATATAATATTTTCTTCTTCACGCGCGCACACACGCACACACAACTATCTAACATAATAGTATTAGAATAAGAAAGTTTGTAGTGCTAACTGTCTAATGATTTCAAGAAATTTTTTAAAAATTGCTTAAAATACAAACACTGATGTAGTGAGCTAACATAATACTTTTAGAATTAGAAAGTTATTAGTTCCAACGATTTCCGTTCCCTTCATTACTTTGGTTAGAAGGCATTTCATCGCACTGCAATTCGTCTATGTAGGTTTCTAATCCTGGAACATCATTTGACAAGGGTATACTTTATTAGATCATTATTCTTATCATAGTTAGATAAAAAAATCTTCTTTAACAAGAAAGGCTTGTAGAAAACAGATTTTATTATTCTCCACCTAAATTGATTTTCCTTAATTTTAACATAAATGTTTTTTTTTCCATTTTCCATGATGTCAAAGGTTATACCTTGGATTTGCCATTAGTTTATTGTACATAATGAAATGCAAGGTCAGGATTATGTGGCTATGATTCAGTGAAGGAGCCAATGTTGGTTTTCTGCTTAGTTCTGATGCTAAATATGATAGACTATTTGAATTGCTTTTGTGAATGTCTTTTTGGTCATAATTCTTATGTGATCAGTCTTATTTTAATCTGTTTTTTTTTCTTGCTCATACACGACTTTTTCCCTTGCTTTTTGATCTGAAAATGACAAACTTTTGATGCTAGAGTTGGGTATGTTCAAGTAAATAATTTTCCTTGCTTATCTTTGGCAGTCGATGTATGAGTCACAACCACAAGACAATGGGTATATATTTTCATACGGAAGATTGCAGAAAATTTTGATTTTCTTGCTTACAATTTGCAAATTATTATATATAATAATCACAGGGCAATGGCTATTTATTTTCATGTTATACAAAAAAATGCTTATGCTTTCTCCAATAAATTTCAAGCATACTAGCTTCACGTGGCATGTGAAAACATTTCTGTTCTTACATACCTTTATACGAGGAGAAGGGAAGAGAAATCAAAATCATTTATTTTTATCATCCAATCTTTGATATGCAATAAGGTCTATATAACCTTAAAGCCAACAATAATAACACTGTCCAACCTATATTTGGGGTTGGGCTGGAAACAATCCATCTTGCTCGAAATATTATCTTGCACGGGCTTAACTTTACAATTTAGTATCAATCTTGAGAATGAGACTGATTTAAATATGATATTCAAGTTTAAATTCCATTTGTTTAAATTTTACTAAGCTGTATGGCAGTTTGAGTTTATGATACTTTGGCCCTCTTATCATTGGGAAAGGAATTGGAGTTGGTGGGTAGTGTAGAAGCTCATATTTCATTAAAATTAGAGTCAATTCCAAATTTATAACAGGATTTCTAGTAACTACCCGTATATGATTTGTTTTTTCATAAGCTTATTAGTGAGCTTGTGAACAAGCCTATTTGTTTATAAACACAGAGCAAACGTGGATGGGGGTTCAACTTGGCATCCTCTATGTTGCTCACTCGTTCTATTTGGCTTGTTTAGATGGCGAGTCAAACATAAAAGCTTATATCTGCTCATTAAGGTGACCGGCTGAGCTGAGCTTGACAATCTCTCTTGAGCTCTAGTCAAGTGGTGTGCAAATGGCTTAACTGTTTGAAGATCTTATTATGGTCCACTACATAACCAATTGTGCCACAATAGCAAAAATCCTTACTACTGATAATTTTCTACTTTAGAGCAGTTTTCTTCCAATATTTTGTAAAAGAACAATGTTTTCAAAATGAGCAAGGGCGGCGGCTCATGCATACTTAGATGCCACTTGGTGTTAGCAAATTCCTCAGTATGCCCTTAGCTTTTTAAACTATCTATTGATCTAAAACAATGGTTGCATTGTCAAGTGGTTTATTTTGTATCAAGAGTTCCCTTTTGTGCTACTCAGGATTATTTTGGTTCTATATTTGTTGGACAGAAATAAGAAACTCGCAGATAACTCTGTAGCTCTATCATGTTTATGACATTCCAGATTTGTTTACGTTGATGCAATGATAACCGGTCTTTGGACATTTAGTTTTGCCTGATCATAGCATGAATAACAAAAGCCATGGTAGTAACAAATTGGCCGATGCTTGAATTTCCAGGTGCATACTGTTTATCAAAACGTCCATGAAAGCCACGAGTCCCTAAACAAGCGCATAACAGCTATGGAGAATCAGATGGCTGCAGCAGATAAAATGCCAGAGGTGTCAGAATAGCTACCAATTGGCGATGCGTTTCGTTTTTTCATTGTAAGCATAAAATGCTAGATTCTTCTTCGAGTTGGACGATCAAAAGAAGTTGAGAATGATACTCTTAATGCCCTTGTTGCAATAATGTTAACTGAGCTTTAATTTTGTTTTTTTTAAAAAAAATCTTTTGTTGTTGCAATTTTTCTTTCAAACTGTTCCAATTAACAACCTTCTTCCGCAAGAGTGTTTCTGATCATTGTTACCTTATGTTTGTTCTGTTTTACCATTATCTTATAAATTGCTTGTGAATAATTTTTAATTTTCCAACTTGTCTAATTAGTTTGACTCATATAGTCGATTCAACCATAGTCGAGCCATCTGCTCTTTTCCTCGTTACATATTTAGTTCATGTGGCCTGACTGCTCTTATTGTAATAAAGATGACTATGTTCATCATAAATGTCTGTCTTTAAATTTGTTTTCACAGTTAGTCTCTAAATTAGGGGTAAATTATTGAGTGAGTTTATAATTAATCGTCTGAGTGGTTAAAGGTTGAGAGGACATGTGTCAGTTGAAAATTGATCTGTCTCTCATTATAATAAATCTGACCTTTTTTAATCAACTGAATTGGGACTGTTGCCTGCTCTAATGCACACTTAGAAGTGGACTGTAATTTTTTAAATGAAATCTATTTCATTTTATTTAGGATAATTTGTTTTTTACTTTATATTATAACCCATTACTACCTTGAAAGTAATTAGACAGAGTTTAAAAGATTTTTAAATGACAAAGGCAATTGCATTAGTGTTTACTTCCACGTAAGATTAACAAATTGTCATTACCACATAATCTAATCCTAAACGCTCAATAATTACCCAAAATAAACAAGGAAAGACGTATAAGATCAATATGATTAAGTGCTCTAAATTCTATTACAACTTTTAGTATAATCCACCAACGCCAAATTGTACTCTTCTTAACTTCCCAAGATGAGCAATATCAAATCAATATATGAAAAAAAAGCGATTCAATTTTAAGAAAGGGAGAAATTAATTAATGTCTAATTTTGCTACCATTTCTCTAAATATAATAATACTAATCGGTGGCTAATTTGGTAATTTTAAGAGAACAGGCCGTTTGCCGTCGCCGTCGTCGTCTTCTTCTACCAACGGCGGCGGACGATTCAGTCCACCGGCGAAGTGGGCAGGGGCCACAAGGAACCGCGCACTCAACAAGTGCCACGTGGGCTGGCGGCGCATCCTATAAAGAGCGACCGAGAACTGAGAAGAAAGGCCACTCCCACTCCCCACGATCAAAGCTCGATTCCGTAGAGGTTTACAGATTAATTTCGATCTCTTACTGCATTCTTTTCTTCTTTTTTTTTTCCGATCGTGATTCGTTTCAATTAATTCTCCTGCTGATCGCGTCCGGTTGTCTTTTGATCGCTACTGCATGCATGCAGAACTTACTGCACGTCCATGGCGGCAGCAATGGCGTTCCCCCTCACCTTCCAAGGAAGCAGATCTCATACCGCCGCCGATTCGCTTCAGATGAGGTCCATCAACGGCAGGCCTCTCGCGCCGCCCTCGTTCCAGCCCAAGAGGGGACCTCCGGCCACCAAGTCCGGCCCAAGCTCCGTCGTCGTCTGCGGGAAGGGGATGAACATCGTCTTCGTCGGCGCAGAGGTGGCTCCCTGGAGCAAAACCGGAGGCCTCGGCGACGTCCTCGGCGGCCTTCCTCCGGCCATGGCTGTAACAATCCGATTCACCACCTGAATAAAAACTGTCTTTCGATCTTTGCATATATTCGAGCTCTGAGTCCTCTGTTCTTCCTCATCTTTGTTCAGGCCAACGGGCACAGAGTCATGACCATTGCTCCTCGATACGATCAGTACTATGATTCCTGGGACACAAGCGTGCTGGTCGATGTAAAAGTCGGTAATCGAATCGAAAGAGTTCGATACTTCCATTGCTACAAAAGGGGAGTCGACAGGGTGTTTGTCGATCACCCTTTGTTCCTCGCAAAGGTTCTTCATCTTTCCTTGCTCTGTCTCTTCTCCAATTGCCTGATCAATCACCCTTCCGATCATACTTTGTATATATGCTCAAGGTTTGGGGCCAAACCGGCGGCAAGCTATACGGTCCTACGGCCGGAACCGACTTTGAAGACAACCAGCAAAGATTCAGCCTTTTCTGTCAGGTCGGGCAATCGAATTCGAGATGCTAAAATTTGCAACTTGTTCTTCAAAGCATCAGGATCAGGATCACTTTGTTTCTGACAATTGCCATGGATGAGTTTTTTCAGGCAGCTTTGTTGGCTCCAAAGGTCCTTCATCTCAACAACAGCAAGTACTACTCTGGGCCTTACGGTATGCGGTTCGGTTGATCGTATCGTTTTTTTTTTTAAATTTTCCTCCCGCCAATACTCACTTCCTTTTCCCGGTCTTTCCTGAATAGGGGAGGATGTTATTTTTGTCGCAAACGATTGGCACACCGGTCCTCTTCCTTGCTACTTGAAGAGCATGTACCAATCACAAGGGATCTACATGAATGCTAAGGTAAAGAGTTTAGGTTGGCCTGAAACCTCTTGTTATTGTTGTTGTTGTGTGATTGATTGATGATCGAGATCGATTCTACTTCAATTTCCAGGTTGCTTTCTGCATTCATAACATCGTCTACCAGGGTCGGTTCGCTTTCTCAGACTATGAAATTCTCAATCTGCCCGAGAGATTTAGGTCCTCTTTCGACTTCACGGATGGGTATGTAAGCCCCCGGTAATCTCATTTCGATATCGGGTGTTCTCTGATTGAGACTCGAACGGTGTTTGGAAATGTTTCAGGCATAAGAACCCGGTGAAAGGAAGGAAGATCAATTGGATGAAGGCTGGAATCATAGAATGTGACAAAGCAGTCACTGTGAGTCCATACTACGCTCAAGAACTCGTTTCAGGAGAAGAGCGAGGAGTCGAATTGAACAACATTCTTCGCGCCAAAGGCATCGGCGGAATCACGAACGGGATGGACATCAACGAATGGAATCCGTCGACCGACAAATACATCACCGCAAAATTCGATGCCACCACCGTGAGTTGGACTCTCCAAAACCAATATGTGTTTCTGACCTCAAAGACCACACAAACTCACTCACCCAAACTTCATTTCAGGCAATGCAAGCCAAGCCAGTGAACAAGGAAGCTTTACAAGCCGAAGTAGGATTGCCGGTCGACCGAAACATCCCTCTCATCGCCTTTTGCGGCAGATTAGAAGAGCAGAAAGGATCAGATATCTTTGCAGCAGCTATTCCCGAATTCATCAATGAGAATGTGCAAGTGATAGTGCTTGTAAGATGCATCAAACCCCCAAACTCAGCTGAATTCTTTTCGAAATTCATCGGTTAGAGTTGTTCCTAATTCGGCTAACTTTTACAGGGAACCGGCAAGGGGAAGATGGAGAGCGAGCTCGCGCAACTGGAAGCCAAGTACCCGAACAAAGTGAGAGCTCATATGAAGTTCAATGTTCCTTTGGCACATCTGATCATGGCAGGAGCCGATCTTCTTGCTATCACAAGCAGATTTGAACCTTGTGGCCTCATTCAGTTCCAAGGCATGAGATATGGAGTTGTATGTCTCTCCTCTTTTTCTCGATTTCCTTCTTTCGGTTTCGTTTATCTAAATTTTGGATACGATACAGCCATCGATATGTGCCTCTACCGGTGGACTTGTCGACACGGTGAGAGATGGAATCACCGGGTTTCATATGGGTGCCTTCAGTGCCAATGTAACCAACCAACTATTTGAATGCTTTCCTTTTTCTACACGAGCTCACATCGTCTAACTTAAGCATTTTCGTCACGTCTTCTAGTGTGATTATGTCGATAATGACGATGTTCAAAGGGTCGTGGAAGCCGTGAGGAGGGCCCTTGCGGTCTACCAAACACCTATGTTCGCGCAAATGATAACGAATTGCATGAACCAAGATCTTTCTTGGAAGGTGAGGAACCTAAAACTAGTAACCAAAGATGATCGATAATTGTACATTGGTCGATTGTTTCAGGGGCCGGCGAAGAGGTGGGAGGAGTTCTTGCTCGGCTTGGGGGCAAGTGGAAGTGAGCGAGGAATCGACGGGGAGGAAATTGCTCCGCTCGCAAAGGAAAATGCGGCTGCTCCTACTCCTCGAGAGCTGATTCGAGTCTAGTTCGAATTGGGCTCGATGTGGCATGTGATGTGTGAGATATAAAATACTACTTGCTCAGAGTTTGTGTGCTACTACTGCTTGTGGTTACAACTACATTGCTGAATAAAGAGTTATGAATGATGTTGTATTGAGTTTATTTACAGATACAAAAGAAATTTGAGCACAAAAATATGAACATGATCGACAACACTATTGGAAGTATAGTCTAGAAGACACAACAGTTATAACTATTTTTACACCTCTAATTATTAACTTGGGTAAAATTAAGAGTGTTTGCTATAATGTTAAAAGTAAATCATTTTATTTTTAGTTCAACTTGATGAAAAATATTACTTACTAACTTGTTGATATTACTTAAACTTATTGAAATATAGGGTCGTAAATAAATCAAATATTTGTAAGTAAATTTTGATGTTCGACCTAGTAAAAGATTATTTAAATTTTGGGATGGCAAAAAGGTGAAGCCGTCATCTTAGTGACCACTCTACGCATTTCGGAAGTGGATAAATCATGGAGACTTATTCAGCCTTAGCTTAGTGTCCTTCCTAGACAGGGTGCACAAGAAAACGCAAAACAATATTTGCATTTGTCGGGAATCGAACCATGCCTCTAGGTGGCAAGCCCTGCTCGAATATCAACTTAGTTATACTCGCGGGGGCAAGAGATTATTTATATCATGGGGCAAAAATGTGAAACTGTCACATTGGCGGACCCTCCAAGGTGGCCCCATAATTCCTGGAAGGGGATAAATCATGGAGGCTTATTCAACCTTAGGATAGCGTCCTTCTTAAATAGGATACATGAGATAACCCGAAGCAGTATTTGCACATGTCAGGAATTGAACCATGCCTCTTTGGTGGCAAGCCCCGCCCGAGTACCAAATTAGCTACACCCGCGACAAGAGATTATTTATATTATATGGAAAAAATGTGAAATCGTCACCTTGGCGGGGCCTCCAAGGAGGCCCCATACTTTCTAGAAGGGAATAAATTACTAGGGTTTATTTAGCCTTAGCCTAATATCCTTGCTAGACATGGGGTATGAGATAATCCAAAGTAGCATTTGCATATGTCGAGAATTGAACCATGCCTCTCTAGTTGCAAACCCTATCGAGTACAAATTTGGTTACACCCGCGGGGGTAAGAGATTATTTATATTATGTGACAAAAAAATGAAATTGTCACCTTGGCGACCTCTCTTGGGCAGCCTTACACTTTCTGGAAGAGGATAAATCACGGGGGGCTTTACTCAACAACATTAGCGCATGTAGAAGGTGAGACAACTAATGGGGCATTCCGTACCCATGGGGAATTGGTCTAGGCTTATATGTGGTAATACCCTTGCATGAACCATCTGCACAAGTCTGTGGGGCAAGAGATTATTTATATTCGTTCAATATGCATAAGGTCAATTACACAACAATATTGAATAACTCATTAAATTAAACGAACAATCTTCAACTCATTAATATTTATGAACAAATACTGTAAATTGTTTGTGAACAATGTTCACGAATAAAACTTGTGAATCATATTCATCAATAAACTTTTATCAAGATGGTAAATAAATTAAAGACTTTTTTAAAAAAGAACAAACAAACCTATATTACCAAAGTCAACAATCAATTATAAAAACTTAAAAATACAAAAATTTCAAATAATTAAACAAACTTAAATTAAAAACTCAATAGCATCTAAACAAATTAAGCTCAAGTCAATCTCAAATCAAGCTCATCACAAAAAATCAAACTTAAATAATCATTTTAGATACAACTTAGTTTCGCTCAGTTACCTTAATAGCTATTGTATTATTGTAACATCCATTAGTGACTATTATAATAATTTTATGATGCTCTTAGGGCTTGGTGTGGTGGTAAAAGAAAAAGTACATTTTCAAATAATCAGGGTTCATTTCCTACACAGAACACACATATGATGATTAAACTACTAATAAAGCTGGGGTGCCATGTTAGGAGTCATCATGTTTTCACTTGGTGGGAGAAATATAGGGTTAAACCATCCACTTTAAGTAGGGCCATAAATGAGTTATGTTAAGCCAAGTATATGGTGTTCAAGCTTGTTGATAAGGTAACCTAAGCTAAACTGAGCTTAAAATAAATCAAACCATTGAAATAATTGTTCAAGTTTGGTTTCTTTTTTATGAGCTTAAGCTTGGCTCCAGTTTGGCTTGAGCTTGGTTCGTTTAGATGTTATAGAGTTTTCAATTTAAGCTTGTTTGATTATTTGAAACTTAAATATTTTAAACTTGTTAGATTGATTGTTAAACTTGATAATACAATAATCATTCATCTTGAAACTTTTTATTGGTTTATTTAGCATACTGACGATAAGAGTTTTATTGATAAACATTGTTCGCTAATGTTATTCACAAACGATGTTGATGAATATTAATGAGCCGAGCACATATGTGTTCAAGTTTTTTTTATTTAATCTAACGAGTTATTCAAATAGGTTATTTAATTGATCTTGTATGTATTGAACGAATATAAATATATTTTTATAAAGTCGAACAACAAATTTATTCACAAATGTTTAATTGATTTACACTTCAAACTCCAAGATTAATCGGATTGTAAAATCTAAATACCTGGTATTAAAATATATATATAATAATTTTACAAGACCATATGAAAATGATTTTAATTAAGTTTTAACAAAGTAAATGACTTTTTATATATATAAAATGCACTCTCTATAATATTTTTTTATCAAAATTAATAAATTAATTAATTATAATAGTTTTAACAATTATTTTATAATTACTATAATGTTAAATTAAAAATACTTTCAAAATATATTAAAGTATTATTTTTACCGTATTTATTTTATTTCTTTCTATTTCAAACCCCGTGGATATATTAAAGTATCTCCGATACTAAATTTTTTAATAAGTTTGTTATAAAAAAAATCTGATTTTTTTTTTGAATTATTCTGGATATAAAGTTTGAAGTTTTTAATTTAAAAATAAAAGTAAAAATTTAAAATTATTTGTTTTCTCTCAAAATTAATTATGTGAGTAGACCATTAATTAATTAATTATTAAATTTTGTAGAGAGATTTTTTTCACAGGGAGAGAATAATAAATTTTTATAATTTTGTGTGAGATATTAAATGAGACATGTTCTCTTCATGTCTCAAATTTGATACTAAATCGGATTTTAATATTAAATTTTTTAAAAGATTTTTATAATTTTATAATTGACATTTTAGTCTCAAATTTTAAAATTAACAATTTTAATACTATATATTGGGAGACACATCAAGTATTTTTTTAAAAAAAATTATGATTCAACACTATAATCTAATTAGAAAGGTGAACCCTAAGATTGCGTTTGATAGGGGATAATCCATCCTGTAATGTAATCAAGATTACATTACAAGTTGGATTTTTTTGTTCGAAATAATTTTAAAATTATAATGTAATGGAATCTCAATTACAAAAGTGGCTCAAGATTTGTAATCTCGATTACAAAACAAAAACGATGTAATCCGATTATATTACAGCTTATAAAATCGTCGGTGGGCGACGACGGTCGCCGTTCGACGGCCGGTCGCCGGTCGGTCGCCGGCCGTCGGTCGCCGGTCGGCCGGCGCCGGCCGTCGGTCGCCGGTCGCCGGCCGTCGGTCGCCGGCGCCGGCCGTCGGTCGCCGGCGCCGGCCGTCGGTCGCCGGCCGTCGGTCGCCGGCCGCCGGCCGTCGGTCGCCGGTCGCGCCGCCGGCCGTCGGTCGCCGGCCGCCGGCCGTCGGTCGCCGACCGCCGGCCGTCGGTCGCCGGTCGCCGGCCGTCGGTCGCCGGTCGCGGCCGTCGGTCGCCGGTCGCCGGCCGTCGCTCGCCGGTCGCTCGCCGGCAGTCCGGTCGCCGGTCGTCGGTCGCCGGCCGTCGGTCGCCAGCCGCTCGCCGGCAGTGGTCGCCGGCCATCGGTCGTCGATCGTCGGTCGCCGGCCGCTCGCCGACAGTCGGTCGCCGGTCGTCGGCCGGTCGCCGGTTGTCGGGTGCGATCGTCGGCCGGTCGCCGGTCGTCAGTCGTCGGTCGTCGGGTGACGGTCGCCGGCCGACCGACGGCGGCATCGATCGCAAGTCGACCGACGACAGTCGCCTACCATGATCGTCGGTCGTCGGTCGTCATTGTCGGTCGTCAATCGCCAATTTTGATTACATTACAGGATGGATTACCCTTCACTAAACGCAGCATATGGTTATCAAAGATTACATACAACTCGTTACCAACATAGTAATGTAATCTTGATTACATTACATTATGGCTGCGTTTGGTAGGGTGTAATCCACCCTGTAATGTAATCAAGATTACATTACAAGTTGAATTCCTTTGTTTGGAATAACTTTAAAGTTGTAATGTAATGTAATCTCGATTACAAAAGAGGTTGATGATTTGTAATTTGGATTACAAAGCAAAACCTCCGTAATCTGGATTACATTACAGTTTGTAAAGTTGTTGGCCGGGCGGCGACGGTCGACAGTTCGCCGATCGGCACCGACCGACCGACGACCGCTGCCAACCACCGTCGACCGGCCACATACCGGTCGGCGATCGGCCGGCGACCGCCGCCGATCGGCCGCCGTCGGTCGCCGGCCGCCACCGGTCGCGGCTGCCGGCGGCGGTCGCCTACCAGCCGGCAACGGTCGTCGGTCGTCAATCTTGATTACATTACAGGATAGATTACCCCTCACAAACAAAGAATACAACTTGTAATGGTTACAAAGATTACATACAACTTATTACCAAACATAACAATGTAATCAAGATTACATTACATTACATTACAAACTTGATTACATTACAGACCCGATTACACTACCCCCTATCAAATATTTTACAAACTTGATTACATTACAGACTCGATTACATTACCCCTTACCAAACGCAGCCTGAGAGTTTTCGATTTTTAATTTATTTATCTTTAACACTAATCTAATTGGGAAGGTGAACCTTAAGGGGTTTCGATTTTTAATTTTTTTAACTTAATATTATAATTTAATTGGGAAGGTGAACCTAGATTAAAATAATAATAAAATATTAACTTTAGGATTAAAAAAGTCTTTTAAAAAATTTAGTATCAAAATCGTCCATTTAGTATTAAGTTTGGTATTCAAAATATATTTTTCTATGTATTAAATATTAAAAAAAATATTTAGAATTCTGATGATAATGAAAAATATTCTAAACATAGCACAGGATGGGCCTCCCTACAGACCAATTTGATTTGAGAAATATTAAATATTCGGAAGAGTGCATCAACTTCCAACCAATTTGATTTGAGAAAAGAGAGAAGAAGAAGAAAATAATTAATGAGAATTTTTTAATCTCAGACGATTAATTCGGTTCCATAAAAGTTTTTATCGACCGTTAGAATAAAATAGGAAATGCTCGTGATAGGCGGTCCAGAAACTCAGCGTCCTTGGATTCACGCATTATTTGAAGAAAATTTTTATAAAATATATTGTAATTGAGAATTGAATCGTAGATATCTGAAATGATAATTAATTATTTTTTTGGTATGCACCCGGGATAAGAAAGAGGAGGAGTAGGAGGAGGAGAAAAAACAGAAGATATTAGGTTTGAAGTGGGAATAAAGAGAGAGCTTGTGGGCGAACGTGTAGGTGCAGCTCCACTTTCCAAAGCTCCTCGACAACTTCGTTCAATTTACTTAACTTCCCCCAGCATTTTGACGGACGACTAAAACCCTAATAATTACCAAGAGACGAATTAATATTCAACTATTTTCTGCTTTCAGAATTTGAAATTCAAAGACGCTCAAAAGTCCGCCTCTTCATCTCTGTATGTATATATATATTTCAAAAAAAAAATATCATTAATTAAAATACGATGAATTCGGACAAAAGACAACCGTTTGGACATATCGATGATTGCCAGATCGGCTCCGAGTATCATATAGACTTTTATTTATTTATAAAAAGATTTTAATACCATAAATATTTTAGGTCGCATATTTGATCTGCATTTATCTATTTATTTATTTTTTTCAGTTTGAACCCAACTTCTCCATCATAAGGACACAATCCTAAATAACATGCCACTAAACTCAAAAAAATAATAAAAAATAATTCACGCTTTACACAGTCGCACAACGTATATATATTTCGATTTATATATTTTTTATGTTCAATATTATGACACTGTTTAAATTCTGAAGATAAAATTTTAAATAATGACGAACTCATAAGTTAAAAAAGAAACAAAAAAAAAATAGACTCAAAGAGGGAAAGTCTGCGTGTGTGTTTGTATATACCTATCAATTCATATTTTTTTTTTTTAAAATTAATATTTTTAAAAATTTTATATCTTAAATATATGTACTATATCTCGTGAATATTTAAATTTTTTTTAGTTTTATTTTTTTTGACTTTAATATTATAATCTAATTCTTAAATCTTAGAGGTAAAATTTAATTGGCTTAACCTCGATGTTAAAAAAAATAAACAAAAAATTACTATTAGACATCCTAAATTTAAACCATGTGAGTAGTTATTTTTTTTAATTTTATTTTTTTTAACTTAAATACTGTAATTTAACTCCTAAATCTTAAAGACAAAATCTAATTGACTTAACCTTGAGTTAAAAAAAAAACTATTAGAAAGAATTCAGACGCCTAGATTCAATATAACGGACGAGTCCCTGAAAGGTTTGCAACCTTATATATATATATATATAGTTTGGATTTGTCTAAAATTAAAAAAATCCAAAAATAAATAGTTTTGGACTAGTCTATATTACTAGTCAAATTTCATAGCTAAATCCTCTTTTGCTTGTTCAATTTCAACTAATTTATATCCATATAATAATTTTAGTCAAATGGTATCTAAACTTGCCGATTTAATAAATATCCTCTTCCTTGAGCTATTGAAGTGATCTTATACTCTTAACCCTGTTGTTCGAGCCATTTTGGAAGTGTTTATAAAAATTGTTACATGTTTTTAACCTTACCTAGTCAAGTTTCAACCAACACATCATTGAACCTAAGCTAGTCCAAATTAGAACTACTCAAAAGGTTTAAAGGAGCTTGACAAGATGCTTATTTATCAAATTTATTTAGTGTGGTATTTTTTTACTAAAACTATTATATAAATTTAAATTTATTAAATAATTCTATGAAATTTAGACAATTCAGATCTAGTTTTGACTAAGATTGTTACACGAACTTAAATTGATCGAAATTTGAAAAACGACAGAATCACTCTAGGGGATTTAGGGAATAAAAAAGGGGCTAATAATTGAGGTGGATCATATCAACACTAAAATAAACTATCGAATCTATGAAATTAAATTTTAGATCCATCACAAATTTTTCAGAACAATTTATTCTACGATACTTCTATGATGAAATATTGTTAACTAATGATATGGAAAAGGTCTATAGGGGGTATTTTAGAAGAGTGTCAACAAATCTGAGCATTTGTTTGCCCTTTGATCCTGTCGCCGAGCGTAGTGGAGCCGCAACCGGATGACGGTGTAGAGAAGAGTGACGTGGATGCTGACGGGATGCCCTCGCCCAGAATGACTCAGCAAGTGGGGGGGGAGGGGTCCTCCGACCGAATGGAAGAAGAAGTAGCCTGGTGGATCTCCGACGGGATGACTTGGACCTGCTGGAGAAGATGACCGTTAGCAACCTAGCCGGGAGACGTCCCGGCAAGGCCCTCCGACGGTCAAGTCAGTACTCTGATGAACAGGAAAAATAATGGAGCACTGGAGATGCGGGGCTTCGCGCGCGTACCTGATAATGAGGAGGGGAGGGGCTTATATAGCCGGGGAAAAGGACCAAGTCTGACCCGTGTCAGGCTTCTCTGACTTGGTGCCATGATTCTCTGACGGGATCAGGGACTATTGTATGCTTATGTCGATTTGTAGTAAACATTCCTTGTCGCATATTGTTTGTCTTATGTGAGGACAAAGACAGGTTTCTGTACGTCTCTGACAGGCGCCGCCTGACACCAACGGCGCGACAGGACGGCGTGCCAGGGAGTGTCAGTTCACACGAGTGGTGACAGCCTGTTATCTGCAGCTGGTGCAGGTGTATTTTGTCGTTATCCCTGGGTGATTTTGGGAGAGAGTGTCCGAGTGGGCGCCGGGCGTGCAAGCCTGGGGGACTATGTATGTGAAGAGTTGCCGGGCGGATGCACCCGAACAATTAGGCGTGTAGCACTTCTATGGCTGGGCGGCAGTACCTGACTAAACGAGGTATAATAACCTTATGATGGCCGGCCGGGATTGACCGACCGGATGAACCGCTACATTTATTCTGACCGGCCGCCTTGAGTCCGACCGGCCGGTATAGACTCTAGGACCGGCTAGGGTGTGTCAAGCTGGCTACCCGTACAATGACATGGACCCTGAAGTTGGCCAGGCCATGTTGCCACGTTGGCTATTCATACGGTAACAAAGATAGGGCGGGATCACCCTTCGTCCCCACATTTCCTTTTTAAAAAATATTTTAATTCAAGTATCCAGATTCTTACTGATCCGGTTAATGCTAAAGGCAAATGACCTTTCTCTTATTTTGCTTCCCTCAACCATCAACGTCTCAGATTTTTTATCCTACTCAAACAAAAAAATCTACAATTTATTCAAATAATGAATACTTATTAATTTATTGGACATGTCTAGAGTTCATTATATCGGAATTCATTAGTTTACCTCTTCTATTTGAGGGGGCGTTTGATTTAGGATAATAAGGATTAGGGAATAGGAATGGATGATAATCATTCCCATTGACACTGTTTGGTAAGTATCAATGGGAATGAAAATAAGAGAATCATTCCCTCATTTTTATTCCCTACTCTCTCCTCATCAATCAAATTCCTCAATCATTCCTTTCTTTTCATATATCCAAAACACTCCTTTTTTTATTTTATATTTTTCATTTTACTATTTCTTTTTATATTATCTCATTTTACTTTCTCTCTCTATATTTTAAAATTTTTCTCTACATATTTATTCTTTTCTCTCTCTATATTTTCTATTATTTTCTCTCTCTACCTTTCTGATCTCATTTTCTCTTTATATATTTTCAATATTACTTTCTCTCTCTACCTCTCTTATTAAAATTTATCTATCTTAATTTTTCACTTTTTTTTAATATTTTCTATATCACTTTTTCTCTATATTTTCTATATCACTTTCTCTCTCTCTATATTTTCTATCTCTACCTTTCTCATCTCATTCTCTCTCTATATATGTTATTAATCACTTTCTCTCTCTATCTCTCTTATCTAATTTATTTATCATTATTTTTCATTTTTTCTGTATATTTCATATATCACTTTCTCTCTCTACATTTTCTATATCGCTTTCTCTCTCTACATTTTCTATATCACTTTATCTCTCTACTCTCTCATCTCACTTTCTCTCTATATATTTTCAATATCACTTTCTCTCTCTACCCTCTTATTATAATTTATCTATCTTTATTTTTTACTTTTTCTCTATATTTTCTATATTACTTTCTCTCTCTATATTTTCTATATCACTCTCTCTCTACCTCTCTCATCTCATTTTTTCTCTCTATATATTTAATATTACTTTCTCTCTCTACCTCTCTTATCATAATTTATCTATATTTATTTTTTACTTTTCTCTATATCTTCTATCACTTTCTCTCTCTACATTTTCTATATCATTTTTTCTCTCTATATATATTTTTAATAATTTCTCTCTCTATTTTTTTATCACATCTATCTTATCTTATTTTCTCTCTCTACTTTTTATCTTTATTTTCTCTATTATTGTATTTTCTCCTATTTTTTTCTTCTAATTTTTTTTTACCTTACTTCTTATAATTTCTCTCTATATTTTTTTAATTTATCTCTCAACTCATTTTATTTCACTTTCTCTATTTTATAATAATTCTATTATTTTAGGTAACTTTAAATTTTTTTATAGATTTCCATTACTAAAGTTAAACTGAACCAAATATCATCAATGATAATAATTTTCATTCCAGGATTTGAACCAAACACTATCAATGGAATCATGATTCTCATTCCTATTGACCTCTCAATAATTCTTATTACTATTCCGATTAACAAATTTGAACCAAACACCCCTGAATGATTGGTCCAAATTCAAAAAAAGGAAGAACTGATAAAAACATAACATAAAATCATCCCTTATGATTCTACATTTCTTCAAATAAAATATTTAATTAATTTCATACGTCTAAAAAAACTAAAAAATCTCTTCTTATAATTTTGCTATTTTTCCATTCATTACATGCCGGGGGGGGCCCACCTACTTTATTGATGCACAAAGTCACAGATTCCATCTATCTATATCTTTGTCAAAACCAATCCTATCTTTCTCCCTGCTAATGATGATATTCAGGATTAGGATGACTAATCATGTAGGAAAGCAGCATCAAACACTCAAACTCCTATTTAGAGTCATCATCATCTCCTAATTTTTTTCTGACAGAAGGGGACATGGCAGTGATTTTTTTAATCCACGGCAAGCTGGAACTCTGTTCTACAGAAGCAGAGCTTGCAAACATGCATGGTTGGCGAGGTGGGAGGTGTTACTCCTTCCCAACACTCGTCTATTCCTGCTATATTATTTTAATGAGACGGCTTTTTTTGAATTCCACAGCTACAACTCACCTATCACATCAGAATGGTACTTTTTTTGAGTATTTTATTTGTGTTTCAGACTATTATTCATTAAGAAATATATTGCAGGTGGACCATGAACTGGGGAAATTCAAAACTGGGGGAAACTAGGAGGATTTTGGTGTGCATTACAGCTCAAAAGGTACCTTTTTGCAGTGCCATCCTTGTAGTAGTAGGCAAACTGAAGGGCTGGAGTTGAACCGTTCAATCTTTTAATAATCTTTTGTTTCTCCTTTGGGGAATGGTACACGAGAGCTGCCGATGAAGAGCATAGCTTGTCAGCATCTGTTTGGAAGAGATAATCAAGGCTTTGAATTGTAATCATGAATTTGGAGACGATTAACGTAGACGACAAACTATTTGTTTAACTTACCAGAGATTTGTTGACTTCAAAGTGAGGATGAAGACTTCGGCTTCGAAATTAGCACGAAGATCTCAAAATTTGCTTTCTTTCTTTCTTTCTTTTATTGTTTCCTGTTTCTGTCTTTACTTCTCGAAATTGAAGTCTGCTGATTTCCAGCGCTGTTGTCCTTTTCCACCAGTGCTACAGTGCCCGTGCCTTGGTGCTGCTTCCCCTTCCTCTCTGTTTCGTCCACTCAAAGCGGCGAGCTTTTACTCCTTTGTCATTCTCTTCTTTCCCCCCTTTCCCCATCTGGGTAAAAGGTGGGATTTTGAAGGTGGAAATAGAGGAAAGATCTCGCCTTTCTTCCCAATCTGCTGTTTCTAGCTTCTACGGCGTTGGATTCAAATTTGCGGAGAGTGAGATTAGAGAAATGCGTCACTTTTCTTTCCTTCTCCGCCGTTCTTGATTTCGCCTTGTAATTTTTGGTCAATGGCGTCGGTTCCTGTCGCCGTCGTTTTGTTGCTTCTCGTCTTGGGGCTCGAGTTCGAGCCCTCGTCGGGGAACCCGGAGGCGGCGGCGCTGATGGAGATGAAGGCGGCCTTGGACCCGGAGGACGGTTCCTCTCGTCCTGGACCGTTGACGGCGACCCATGTCGCGGAGACTTCGAGGGAGTGGCGTGCAACGAGCACGGCAAGGTGGCGAACATCTCGCTGCAGGGAAAGGGTCTCTCCGGCTCCATCTCGCCGGCGGTGGCGGTGCTCAAGTGCCTCTCAGGACTCTATCTGCACTACAATGCCTTGACCGGGAAGATTCCACGCGAAATCGGCAACCTCACTGAGCTCACCGACCTCTACCTGAACGTCAACAATCTCTCCGGGAGCATTCCTGTGGAGCTAGGGAACATGTTGAGCCTGCAGGGTGAGTTCCTTCCCGCAGCATCTTCTTCCTTTTTCTGAAAAAAAAAAACAAGAAACAAATCAAATTGAAAGATTGTCTCATTTCTGTTGCATGCATGCGAAAACGATACTGAATAACTCCAATTCTTAAGCCATTTAGCTTTCTACTTTGCTGGCAGTGTTGCAGTTATGCCATAACCAGCTACGTGGTAGTATACCAACCCAATTAGGGCATTTGAAGAAGCTTACCATTGTGGCCTTGCAATCCAATCTCTTGAATGGAGCAATCCCTGCAAGCTTAGGCGATTTGACTCAGCTGTTACGATTAGATTTGAGTTTCAATAAGCTGTTTGGTTCCATCCCTGTCAAGATAGCCCAGCTACCTCAGTTGACAGTGTTTGATGTTAGAAACAACTCTCTTTCCGGCAATGTACCTACTGGTAATTCCAAGTCCATATCTTGTATTCATTTGTTTGTAGATCTGTATCTTTTTATGATCTCGAGATGCTTTTCCATGTAAATGAAGGTCTGAAGAGTCTGGGCGAACGATTTCAGTATGGAAACAACAAAGGATTGTGTGGTGTTGGATTTGCTTCACTCCAGGTCTGTGATTTATATGATCCTCTCGGGCCTAACAAGCCTGAACCTTTTGGACCAGAATCGAGAACGAAGCCACAGCAGATTCCCGAGTCAGCAAACTTAAACTCAAACTGCAATGATTCTCACTGTTCGAACGAAGAAAGATCCTCTAAAACCATTGTGGTTGTTGTTGTCGTTGTTTTAGTTTGTGGGGCAATCTCAGGGCTCTTTGCCTGTGTCTGGTACCGTCGCAGGAAGCAAAAGATTGGCAGTGCGCTTGAGGTATCGGATAGCCGGCTCAGCACTGATCAGCCAAAAGAAATATATCGCAAGAGTGCCTCCCCGCTCATCAGCCTCGAGTATTCGGGTGGATGGGATCCTTTGGCCGACGGCAGAAGCGGTGTTGGCTTCTCGGAGGAGGTATCACAGAGCTTCAGGTTCAATCTGGAGGAGGTTGAGTGTGCAACTCAGTACTTTTCGGAGGTTAACTTGCTAGGAAAAAGTAGTTTTGCAGCAACTTACAAGGGCATCTTGCGAGATGGAAGTATAGTTGCTGTTAAGAGCATCAACAAGACGAGCTGCAAAACAGATGAAGCTGAATTCTTGAAGGGTTTGAAGTTGCTCACTCTGTTGCGGCATGAAAATCTTGTCGCCTTGAGAGGGTTCTGCTGCTCGAGAGGAAGAGGAGAATGTTTCCTAGTGTATGATCACATTCCAAATGGTAACCTAGCTCAGTATCTAGATTTGAAAGAGAATCCAGGAAGAGTTCTTGACTGGCCTACCAGAGTTTCCATTGTTAAAGGCATTGCAAAAGGTAACAAATTCAAATTCCAGTTTCCAATCAATTTAGTATGCAAACATGAAATTTGATGATATCATCCTCGATGCAAATGTGATCTTTACTTACATTGATCCTCTCATGTTCCTTATGCTAGTCGATTCCACATGTTCTTGTGTTTCTATGTGCAGGCATTCATTATATACACAGCAACAGACCGAACAAGCCCACAATTGTCCATCAAAACATATCAGCAGAAAAAATCCTGATCGATCAGCATTTCATCCCTAAACTCTCCGGTTCTGGTCTGCACAAACTCTTCGCCGATGATGTTGTCTTCTCCACACTCAAAGCTAGTGCTGCCATGGGCTACTTAGCTCCAGAATACACTACTGTTGGACGATTCACAGAAAAGAGCGATGTGTATTCGTTCGGAGTCATCATCTTCCAAATCCTTGCAGGAAAAACAAATGTAAACCATTTGCGACTGGGTCAGGATTCTGGCAAGCTCGAAAACATCATCGATGATAATCTTCATGGCGACTACTCCAGAAAAGAGGCAGCCACACTTGCTGGAATCGCATTGGTTTGCACAAGCGAGGTACCGAACCAGAGGCCTACTATGGAGACTGTGCTCAAACAACTGAACATGAGTTGATCGCTCTGTGCCTGCTGCACTCTATTCCTAATCTCAGGAATGTTTATCGCTATGTGGTCTATGACCTTTGCTAACAGCTGACCTGGAGAAATAGATACTGCCTCTAGTAATGAACTCTGCATGTTGGTAAGCTTAGCCATGTAATATGTTGTCTGTGGCAAACCATTCCATCAGAGGGGATGCAATCTTTTGATCCTTCAGGTGCCTTCAGCTGCACTGACAATGTGGTAAAATTAGCTTCATCTATGCACTAATTTTATGTAATCTGGTCATTCAAACAATTGATGATCAATGCAAAGCAGGAACTCTGTTGAATTCATCAATGTGTATGATCAAATTATCTAGTTTCCCTTTGTAAGACATGGTTTTGCTCAATTGAAGCTCTCCTTTCATCTGAAACATGAGAAATATTCAAGGTTAGTGTCTATGCAGGCCATTGTAAACTGACTAAGCCTATGCAGGCCATTGCAAACTGATTAAGCCAAAATTCACGTACCTTGAAACCTACTCTGATGATCTGCTGTTTCACTGTTTTTATTCTGGGAAATGACAGATCTTCTAAACTAGCTGTCAAATTGCAAACCAAAAGATTTTTACAAAAAAATATATATACATATATCAGTAAACTGCGTAAGTTTAATAAAGTTGCTGCAAGGAACAAGTTCTTCCAAAATATTGGCAGGGTTACTGAGCCTGTTCGTTGTCCATAAGTTTCAAGACCAACAACTCTGCACCTTTATTTCAAGACCCGTGAACTGGGTTAATACCGTTTGTAACATGGGAAGAAACTCTAGTTGAGTATGTAACATTATCCATTGTTTCTACATTGAAAAATCACCTAATAGTTAGACAACCACCCTCTTCTTTATAGATAAAATAAAATTAAAATGGGGTAAGGCGTGTCATCGCATATGTAGCTCTAAGCAGCAGCACTTTGTTGTTCTTCCAGTTGCGTCCATTCAATTGGCCACCAGTCAGGCTTGATGATCTTAACTCTCACTTCTTCCTTGTCTTTGATGCATAGATTAGATGATTTCTTGAGGGCCTCCTCTAGTCTCACCAAGCCCAGACCGTGACATCCAAGAGCAGCCGTCACAGCCCCAACTTTTTTATTGGATTCACCATCTTTTATTTCTGAATTTGGAGATACTGCCTGCTGTAGCTCTGATGGCAGACAAAAGAAGTGTAAACTTCATGAACCAGAAAGTTAATTAAGAATGACTTCTCTTGATTAAAAACCTTCTCCTTTGTCATTGAGAAACTTGAGTGGAAACAATCGCTTGCGAATGACACCTCGATGATGTGTCCGAGCAACAAGCTCCTGCCCTACATAGCAACCTTTATCAAAGGAGATAGCATTCAATCCCACAAGATTGTATTCCAGAGGTACTGCCTCGCCTATTGCAAAATAGAAGAACCAAGAGTAATTATCTGAATAGGTTCTGACTATCCATATCCACGTTGTGAGATAAATTATGTAAAATTGCACTTTGATTTAATATGTTGACAAATCATATCAATAACAATAGATAGCCAAAGAAGAAACCACACATCAGAAATTTATTTGCACGTTAAAACATATTAAATGACATAGACGGATCCATATAACCGAACTCACTTAGTTGAATAAAGATTTGGTGGTTATTGTTGTTTAAAACATATTACTTTTAGCATCTTCAATTAAATGTTTACATCTGCTAGCTAGAAACCAAGTGATTAATTGCACGCCTCACGCCAGTGTAACTGGTCATTAGTATCCATTCACCAATAAGGCTAAGTTTTTAATTTTATGTGAGTTGAACAAGTCCATAACTAGTATGGAAGTAACCTACTATAAAACTATTATGCACCACTTCTGATAGGGTTCGATCAGATTGGGGAAAGAATAATCCTTGGTGGAGTACAAACCGATCTGAGTTGCGTTGAGATCTCAGTTAACTTTTCATTTCAGGATGAACAAAAACTCACACACCTAATTCACATCCACTTTTCTATAGCTTGCCCATAAATGTGATCCACCTTAACTTTAATTAGCAAGCATGAAAATAAGGATGAAACACTAATACACCACAAAAGTGACACATCTATCGTTACTAAATTGTTGTAAACCCAGGACCATCTTATTAGTTGCTTTTAGTTTTTTTTTATTCATTTAGTTGTTTCAAGTTTAGCTACTGTAATGTTACACTTCATGACCTCATGGGAATTATTGCTTCCCGTCTACAGGGTTTTGTAGTAGGACAGAAGTATAACTTAGTGTTCTTTATATGCAAATTCCATTCAGAAAATATTTGTAGTCCTAGAACAAGCTGTACGACAACACAGAAACACACAAATGTCTAAATGCGGTACTTATGTGTGTCTAGGCAAGTGAATAATCCACAAAATATATTATTGCTAGTGTGAAGCCTCAATATTCTGTGCAAATAGAACAAGCTTGATAACACGGTGGATTCTATAGCAAAGCCTATTAATAGCAAAATAATCCAAAATTCTCTATATCCAAGGATAGATCAAGCGAAGACAATGTAGTAACAAAGCATCCCTAAGTGTTAATACTGTGTATTTATATTGATTTTAAGTTTCTATATTGCATAAACATCAACCTCATGTCGTAACAAACAATGAACTGTAATTTTGCAGTCCAACCTATTGGAATCTCAGATGAACCTTCTGGAATTCCTTTCTGATATCTCCATATAAGATAATGCTGTTCACCAACTTCCTTATCAGCCTCAACTAGAGGTGCTGCACAAAAATCAATAGAATAAAAGCTTCAATAAATGATTTCATCTGTATTTGTAATGGAATATCATACAACTAAAAGGAGGAAAATATATCATTCAGCATCCTCACGGATTGAATTAGAAGGAAAAATTCCCCTAAATCCAAGATGGTCCAGTCTAGGATCCTTGAACCATTGCCAACCAACATCATTTCCTTGTGTAGAAGATATCGCAGCGTGATCAATCCCTTTTCCCCAGCCAACTGATGCAGTTTCAGGTTCTTGGGCTGATGGCACTTTGGTTAAGTGGTTGATGCCAAATCGTTGCCAACAAGAATATTCCTTAGCTACATTATCTATCTCAACCTTTGATCTCAAGCGATACCTACAATGACAAAAGAATCATTTGCAAACTACTATGTTTAGAGTGCCATCATTAAATTATCTAAAACTGTTGTTGTCTTTACCATTAAAAGGTTACTAGATATCTATAAACAACTTATTTGTTGCTTTACATTAGATAATGAGCAAGCTTCAGAGCTGAAGAATAACTCCTTTTACTAACCTCCCTCTAACAAAATAATCGATCAATCCACCATTTTCTCATTTCCAAGGTCAGCAGGAAACTTTAGAATATTTACTCAGATAAACTCTATTAGACCAATAAATATCATCTAGAATACCAATAACTAGAAAAGCATGGTGAAGAAATTTGACATCATATATCAATGCAATGAGGCTTAAATACCAAATAGCAGTTGATGCTCTAATTAAATTCAATGTTCGATAACTAATTTCAATAATATCCAACTAAAAGAACACGGAATACAGAATGATATCATTGTTCACATGTAATTTGTCACTTTGATAAAATAAAACCATCACATTTGGCCACAAGAAAGTATTTTCTTCAACACCATCATATATCAGTGATCAAACATCTGTATAACCAGCCATTTTACCCAGGTAATCAGGGGAAGCAATCAAGAAAATCATTATCAGGATTCTGATTATATAAACCACTACTTAACATGCTAATGGTTGCAAAATTTCAACTTTTGTACTAAACAAAGCCAGAAATTTAAATTACTGCATCAACAGCATGACTGCAGCTACTACATCACATTCGAAACTATGATTCGAGAAGAATTTTTTACTTTTGAGACTCAATTCCGATTTCTCAATGAGATAGAAAAAGAGAGAAGATAGGGATGTCAAATTCTTACTTCTTGAAGCAATCGAGAAGCTCATCCACGAAGGCAGAATCGACATCGGCCATCAAAGTGAATGGTTCTCCCGAATCGTCCGACCCAGGCCCCGATCCGGTCCGATCGAGCTTCTCATCAGCCCGTGGAGGACGGTAGAGGAAGAGATCGTACAAGAATCTACCCTGGGGGGTGAGCAGAGCGGCATAGAGCGGCGGCGGGAAACGGAAGTCGAGATTCTGAGTTGGGACATACGAAGTCGAAGTGTCGCTGCTGCTTCCTCCGGAGCCGGGAGGATCTGCGGCGCCCAGGCGGCGGACGTCGTTGGTGAGGAGGCCCTGGAGGAACTTAAGCGTGTCGGGGCCACGGAAGCGGACGACGGATCGGGATTCGAGACGGCACGCCAAGGGACCGGCCTCGTCCAGGCCGCCTCCCGGCGGGGGTTGCGCGTGGAAGCGCCGACGGAAGGAGGCGGAGAGGGCGGTGCGGAGATGCGGGGGGCCACGGAGGCGAGACATTTCTATCCGTTACCGATACCGCTCGTGTCCTCGCTCCTCGTTGTTGCTTACAGGGTTTTGGAAAAGCGACGGCGGCGGTGGCGGCGGTGGACGAGACGCGTGTTGAGAGGGAGAGGAGACGTGGCGGCCGGCGAGTTCCGGCTCCATGCGCTCCATCATCTTATCGCGGGTTGCTCCCCCCGCTCTCCAGAACGGTCGGGGCTTGTGGCGTGACCCGTTAGTGTGGATCCGGATCCATCATCTCCGTTATGGGCTGGGCTTGGGCCCAAACAATAGAAGGCTATCTGTAGCGGATCATGCGAATCGGCTGGCAACAACCATGTATAGAGTGATAATGCAGACGTGGCGTATTAACAGTGGCCAACAAAGACGGTCCACCAGCCGGTTGGATTCTGTTAAAAAGGTGTTGTCATGGGGTCCACCCGCAATGAAAGCGCCCAGCCGCCGACCCAATCCAGGTCATAAAATGCAATACGATCTTATTTGCCTTTTAATCCACCTTTTTCCCTAAATATAGTTAGTTTGTCTCATCCAATTAATATTGGCCATTTGTAATGGGGAAAAAATATCAAGACGATACCTTAATTATTATTTTTATCATAAAAGAACATCATATATTTATTTAATAAAGTAAAACTAATTTTAATTAAATCAATAAAGAATAATTTAATATATTATTACTTTCTGTGTAATAATTTGTTGATTATAATGTTATAATAATGTTGAAATAGGATTATTTTTAAGATAATAATTTTCATAATAAAATTGTATTTTCATAAATATTAGGGGCAAAGTGAATATTCTTAAAATAATTATTAATAGTGGCGTCTTCGCTGTGGGCTTTCAATGGTGGCGGCTTGCTTTTGCTTGGCGGAGGAAAGGAAAAGGAACGGCGAGGAGTAAAAGGAGCGCGAAAAGGTTGTTAACGGAGACGGCGAAAAGGAGGAAAAGGTTTAGCCTTCGATTTTCGTCGCAGTCGACGCGAGAAGGGGAAGAATAGACGACGCGTGCCGTAGCGATGGGCTCGGTCGGGGTGCTAACGGAGACGGCGGACAAGAAGCCGACGGTGGCGGAAACAGAGGAAGACGAGGTTGAACAAGGGAGAGAGATTCACGCGGTGCTGGATTTCGACATGCTTTGTGCCACCGTCGCGCTCCAGACGCAGGGGTTCTCCGCGGGGAGGACGCGCTGGAAAGAGTCGGCGGCGGAAGAGGCCGAGGAGGAAGGCGTGGAGTTTGGGGGCGTGCAGAGGATGTGGGAGGGCGACGTCATGGATTGCTTCGACGACCGGCGAATCGCCATCGAGGCCGCATGGTTAGCCCTTGTTCTTCAATCTCTGTCCTTCCCCAAAAGGATATTTGGTTAGGACTTCAATTTTCTACTCGTCGACTAGAAAAAAAACTACTTTTATCTTCTATGTTTAGTATTCTACGTATTATTTTTTGATATATTTTACTTTTTCTTGTTACATGTTCATCTCATCGTTCACTATTTTGGTGGAAAACATGTTTTGCAGTTTCCCATGTTATAGATTTGGGAAGAACATGCAGAGGGCCAACTTAGGGTCTTTCTTTCTTCAGGTGGGATTATTTTTTCCCCTTTGTTTTTCTCAAGTTCTCTACATTTTTGATAAATCCTTTCAATTTGTGTAATTAGAGATATAAATAGTTAGCATTATGTAATGTGTCTAGGTAAAGGAAAACTAACCCATATGTAGTTACATCTAGGGAACTAGTAATCAGACATGTACTGATGGTGGATAAATAATATAGAGCTGGTTGCCTAAACGATCATATTAACTATTTGAACATGATTAGGTCGCTGAGATCTCTGAATATACCTACTCAGTGAAGAGATTTGATTTCAGGGAGATTATCTCATTCAATGCTCTTATAAATATAGTGAATCAGGGGCCAATGCTATGTTGAGTTTATAACAATTTGCCAATGAGTTTTTGGTGGTACTTTCGGATGGTTGAATGAAGAGAGAAAGTTATTCAGGCGAACTAAACTACACTAAACATTTTAAAATAATATCAAAAACATTGTTTTTCCTAAACTAATAGGCCTGTTATTGCGGGTTTCCCTACCCTAAGATTGTAATTCAATCTATATAAATGGTCTTCTTCCACATTAGACATTTGAGTTCTTTCTTTTAGTGGGCATAGCAGTTTCTCACTCACAAATGAACGCCCTACTAGTAGGAATGACAAGAATCATAATGTTGCTCATTCAACGAGTAGGATGAAAATTTTGTGGACTAATTGGTAAAATTATTGTTCTATTATAGTAACTTGTTCTGTGGTTACTGACCGAGGCATGGAAGCTCTACTCCATAGATTGTTATAGTAGTCAAACATTAAAAGTTCTTTTTTACAGAGGGTCTCCTGAGGCAACGTTTTTTAGTTAGCTGTTCGTTCTGTTCATTGTTTCACACAATCAATTTCTATAGCATACCAAAGTTGTGCTATTTCTAGACCCGTTATATTGCACAAACTGTCTTTCGACTTCCTGTAAACTATCTGGAGTTCAATTAATTATCACTATTAGTTTTAAGAGATGTAAGCTCGTTGACAAGATTACTGCTGCACGTACTATTTTTGAGAAGTAATCTCTGTAGTTGCATCATTTTCTCTCTAGCACAACTTCTGATGAGATTTTTTTTTTCGAGTGCAGGCCGCGGTGCATTGTATCTTTATACTAGCTGCATTGGCCAGTTTCATTGCATTCGGTATCACCAACCAGCGTATCTATGTATTTATGGGGATTGCTTCTACCATCTCAGCAGGGCTGTACTTGAGTTACTTTCGTATTAAGATAAAGAGGCAATTTAACATAAGAGTAAGCATCTGTTTCAGATCTCATTACTGTCCATCTCCTTTGTCGAATTGTAGTTCACATTCGATCCATCTCAATAAGAAGGAACATTGCTACTTAAATATCAGTTTGCAAATTCTTCTGGTATTAGGCTTAAACAGTCTAACTGATCTGTAAGGCTATAACATGGAGTGGGATATCAGAAATGGTTTCGAGTTTTCATTTTATCAGTTTGAAGTTAAATCCTTTACCATCCCCGCCATTGTAATCTAGTTTTAGAAGAAGAAAAGAAACATTTTATTATCATTTTGACTATGCGTAAGACCGACAGTGCCACTGGATAATCAGAATACGAGCAGGATGTATCGATTCCTGCCCGCGATCAGGTTTTTCATTCGTTGCATAAGTCGAATTAATGTCAATTTTCTTTTTGTGCAGGGAAGTGATTCTCTAGATGATTGTGTCAACCATCTCATCTGCCCCTGTTGTACATTGTCCCAGGTTAACAGTAGATCCCTTGAGAGAATACTCATCCATATCATACTCTCGAGATCCCTATCGGTTTCTGACATGCTGCTCCATTTCTCCAACTTACCAGGAATCAAGAACGTTGGAAATGAACAATGTTCAGAATGGTGTATGGCATGGTAGAGGCGACACGATATGCTTAGTGAGCAGCGGTGAAGGAAGCAAGGCATTCCCAGGTATCCCCAAGCCGCCTCTCCATTGCAGCATGGAGAGAGTATCGGCCGGCAGCCAGCATTCATGGAACACAGACACAAGCCAATTCGAACAACTAGTCCCGCCCGACCAACTCGGTCAGAATGGTTGAAGTAGAAGCTAGTGCTGCCTCACAAAGTGGTCAGCAATGGAACAGATGAATCATTCTTTTGGACAAGTCGAGTATCTAAAAGAGGAGTCAGATTCAGATGGAGAAAAGGAAGCAGCTTGTCAGTGTAATTTCATCGACGATGCAAAGCTAGTCGCGGTGACTTGTGAAGGATGTTAATCGAAAAATATTGCGGGAAAGTGTAAACGTCTGGGCATCTTGAATGGTTAAATTTCTCAATGAAAATTTTTTAATCTCCAATGTATTATAATAATGTCATATTAAAAATATAAAAAACTTTCTACGAGTCATACCTTACAAATCATATATATTTCTACATTACAAATCATAATATAATATTATTTTATCATTAATTATGAACTATATTTTCAAGAAAAAAAAATAGATTTGAATTTTTGAACTTCAAACTTTACCTCTATAATATTTAAATATTTTTATTAAACTTTTTTTATTTTATAAATCTCTCACGTGAATTCCAGGCTTTATGAATCATAGTTAACATTGTTATAGATGTTTTCATATATTAAGATTTAAATTTTAAATAGAATTAATATTTTTAAAAAAATCTATTTTTGAATGTGTATAAATTTTATTTTAAATTTAGGTCCGGAATAAATAAAACTTAGTGAATTTCGGCGGGTATATATCCTTGAAAATAAAAATTTCTTTTATTTCTTAATTATCGCATAATTTAAAAAGTCGCATAATTTAGAAACGAGTCGGAGGGACCCTGGACGAAGTTTTTCTCAGCGGTCAATGTCTGTTGGCGAATAAAACGTCGACATGAAGAAGCGGGTAGACGAGAGCGAGTGGTGGTAATTATCGCGCTTTTCTAAAGCTTTATTTCTTCGTCGCCATTGACTCTTTTGGTTTTTTTCGCGGTGGGTCGGCGAGGATGACGGGGAGCGAGGAGAGTGCCGTGGAAGAAACGACGACGGAGTGGATCCGGATCGACGGAGTAGCATCGTGGGCGAGATTGGAGGCTGATGGGACGCTTCTCTGGGGCGCTGGAGCTGGCGAGCGGCGGCTACGCTTGGAGTCGGATGTCCTCGGATTGGCGACCGGTGGGCCCTGGATCACGGTTAGGGCATTCGAAGGGACGAGCGAGGGCGGGTGCTGCGGTGTGGTCGGTGGGGCCGGCGGGAGGAGGAGGGCGAGGAGGGACTACGTGCTGCAGATGGCCGACGAGGCGGCGGCTCGGCGGTGGAGCGATCGGATAAATGAATTTTTGGGATCTCTCGGTGAGGCTTGCCGATATTGATCTCAATGGTTTAAAAGAAGGTTACTTTAACAACAATTCATTTGATCACAAATTTATTGGAAAAAAAGTTTTCTTATCACAATTATATATACGTTTCTATCAAATCATGTCATTGTGATTTAAATCAAAATTGGAAATTGGGCATTTTTCTTTCTTTCTGATGGTGTAAACGCCCATGTAACGTGTTCTTCTCTTATGTTTATAGTAGTGATTATATAGACAATGAATTGGCATTATCTGTTCTCTTTCTGTTTGCCTTATGTTCACCTGAAGTTGAAACCATTTATGCTTGCCTTTGTACTTCGCAAGTAAGGAAAAGGTACCAGGGAAAAGGTCAGCGGATAACGAAGGAAAAATAAATGCACACTATTGACAGCATGTAAATGCGTGGCTCAGCCACCTGAACTGATGTTAATATTTGATAATGATATTTTTGTTGGACCTAGCTCAAGCCCAGTTGGATCGTAGGTTGCTGCCCAAAATTGATTCATAACTCAAGCTATAAGTCTTCTTTTAGTACTTTTATGGCTGTGGCAGCTAATTAGGATTTAGAATGCAAATGAGAAAGCTTTTCTTCTTGCAAGTACTTTGTTGAGGCTAGGGAGCATTTAGGTGAATATTCATCAGAAGATATTTCTCAATTGCCAAGCAAGGAGAGTTCTGGGAGTGCATAAACGCTTGGTTCATGTTTACATCTGGAGTTGGCCTTTCCATTATATATTCATCCTTGTCTGTCCTAAAGCTGACATTTCATCTAGATTATTTGTAAATTGCACTAGGACACAGTAATGCCTTCTGATCACGTATTTTACTTGTGATTGGTGCTGGTTCTATGCTCAATTAAGAGGTCAAATCTAAACTGTGAATAAGGTGTTTGGTACATTCTGTCACTTGCAAAATAAAGACTACTTGTTGGAGGGCTTTAAGAGTTATGACAGTTTGTGCTTTCACATTAAAGTCAGTCTCAGCATCTATTGTCTAGCCTTGGTCATTGAGCAGTTTGAGTGGTGTTCAGTTTTGGATGGATCGAGGTTTTGGAGTGAGGATCCAATAGGTAAATAAAAAACATTGATTCTAGGCATATTGAACATATTTGATGTTTAATGTGCATGGATTCAAAATGTTCTTTTTGTTTTTCTTTCTTATCAGAAACAAGACAATTTTGGAATGTGTTCGACTTGAAAATTAAACATAAGTGCCCAGAAAGAGAGAAATGATTATGGAGTCTTCACCATCCTCTTTCCGTCATTGTTCAAGGCAAAGGATGTGAGAGGCTCATATAGCTGCACATAGTTCTCATTTTTTAGACACTTAATCCTGGTTTCAGAACATCAAATAGGGTACATAAAATCAAGATCAATCTTGTATGTTTGGAAAAATATGAAGGGGAGGGACAGTGAGGGGGAAACAGGTGCAAAATTGCATATGGAGCATCAATTCATTATATATGTTTTTATGTTGCTCTCATCCTCCTCCCTTCTTCTTCCTTTCTTTCCATCCAAGTAAACCTAGACTAACAGAGAACATTTACGGATGGAAAAAAGAAAGAAAAAAAAATCAACTGAGTGGAAAAAAGGAGTTTTGGATATTTGACCAAGACTTGGTAGAATTGACATACCACTTCATCTGAAAAAGTAAGAGCTAATCTTTTATATCACTAAAAAGTTGTAAGTGAGGTAGCACCTAAATCAAACTCACCAAAGGGAAAACACTACTAAGAAAAAGATGTCTTAATATGGGTGATTGGAACCTATTTTAGAGGTCCAACCCAAGCAAACATCTAAATAAACCAAAATAGTATCTACCAAAAATAACCTATACTCCTAAACAAGACAAACCAATTTAACAGACCCCCTTAAAAAGGCTTATTCTCCTAAATAGGACTATTCTACCAAAAAGTCCGGGACTGAGCTCATTTAGTTGCTGGTCCGACTGATAGGAATGAGTGATAGCGACATTGAGGCAGCTGATAAATCATTATCTATGCCTTGCCTTCCAACGTGGTTTTAGTAGTTGGTCCCTGACACGATTTGTAATTCCTTACAAATCTAAAAATTTTCAAAATTAAATTTATTAATTTGCAGCAAAGATTTTTTTTTTTTTGAGTGAGAATGTTTCTCAATTTTTATCAAATGATTCATAACTAATGTTGTGCTTATATACTTAGAAGCTGAGTTGGTTGATTTACTTCAGCATTCATCTCCTAGTTAGTCTGCTCCCATGTTTTAATACATCACTGCTAATTGAAACTTATCTCACTGAACAGGAAGGCCAAAGAAACTGTGTGTTGTTTTAAACCCGTTCTCTGGCAAGAAATCTGCAAGAAAGATATTCCAGAATGAGATTAAGCCACTTCTTGAAGCTGCTGGTGTCCTTTTTGACTTAAAAGGTTGGCACTCAACTTATTCTCAAAGTAAGTTGTTTCTAGCAGTTGACTTGTTGAAGTCTGCCTTTGCACAGAGACTGAGCACCAGAATCATGCTCACGAAATTGCATATAAGTTGGACATTTTACAATATGATGGCATTGTTTGTGTCAGTGGTGATGGTATCCTGGTGGAGGTTAGTTATTTATCTGGTGTCTTAAGGCCAATAATATTTTGGTGATATTTAAATTTGGAAGTAGAACATATTCGTCTAAGACTCTAAGTCCAGACAGTGGAAACTAAAGTTGAATGTATCAGGATTTTTTTAACGATTTAGTTCTCATCGAATTAGTGGGATAAAGGCTTTGTTGTTGTTGTTAGTTCTCATTGAATTAGTATGGTCTAATTTTCTGCAAGCTCTAAGAAACAGTGGTGTATTATTTTCTTATGGAATAAATACTAAAAAAAGGTAGAGTATGCATAAATATATGGCCAATGGATTATTCAAAACTCAGTTGACTAAGTTTATAAACTTATAATAGGGAACAGAAAGGTTACTAGTCTCAGTAATCAATGGTCCATTGGAGAAAATAGCTTTTACTCTTATCCCTACTTAAATTAGCATGGTAGGCTTCCTTATAAGTGGACATCAAACAACTAAATGATACCAGAAAAGAACAGAGATCAGTTTGCAACTCTTACTGCTCTTGATCTTCATAATAAAACTTTGAACAATGTATTTCCTTTATCTTAAAGGCCTTAAAATATTCTTTTCTGTGATACGAAATCATATATAATACTTAGTAATAAGGTACGATTCATGTAGCAGAACTATGATAATTGTGGTTTGCAACTTATTGTTGTTAAATAAAGCAAACATTATGTCTACACCTACACACCTTCATTGAGCTGTTCATCTGCAAAATTTACTACATGAACCAAACCAAAAAGCACTAGCATTTATGTTCACAAGTTACTTCCTCTATTCTTGTTTATTTAAAAATATAATTTTCAAATTTGAGTTTACTCTCTTTAAGTGTTGTTCTCCATACAAATTTTGTACATAAAAGGTCTGCGGGATTATATTTCATTCTTCTTGCATTTTTTTTTCCTTTGAAAAGGAACGAAGGCTCAAAGCCTTCTATTTGCGTAGTCAAAAAAGTTATTTTGCATCAATTGATGTGGCTGTTGAATACCAGTGCTATTCCAATTACCTTTCTTTATTTGGTCCTGTAATCATTTTTTTTTTTTGCGAATGCTTTATAAGTTTATGACTTCCATGGGTTACTTGTTGATGTTTGTACATCTGAAGTTTGAAATGTTCGTAAAACTCAGAAACTCATGTGGGCTTCATGTTTTCTGATCTCTGACCAGTTCTTCTTTTCCTTCTCTTTTTGTGGTTTTGGTACTTAACCACATCTATTTTCAATGTTTTCATAGTTTTTGGTTGAAATTGTCCGAACATGATCTGATTTAATTGGATATTGAAGATTTTTCTTTTACCAAAAACCAACTTGGCTAAGTAAGAAACACACCACACCATAAAATATCTTTCCTATTGTTGTTTTATCAATGCAAGCCCTGTTGGGATCAAACATTTGTTGCTGAAATTCTTTGGTTTGGACTGACACTTGATGTGACTTGGGAACACCAGCTCCTAATGTTCATAGTTGTTTTGTGGAAGAATTTTTTTTAATATTCAGCAAGGATTTATTTCACACTCTGTACTAGCTCGTATAGATGCACAGATATGCAATATCCAACTTTTATATCTTTTTCTGATTTTTTTTAAATTTTATTTTCTAATCTTAAAAATGTTTGCTTAATTCTTTATTTTCTCATGAATAGATTGTTAATGGTTTGCTCAATAGAAAAGACTGGGGTACTGCAATTAAAGTACCTCTTGGCGTAATTCCTGCAGGTACGCATACATCATTTATTTCTTCCTTGAGCTTGCATCGTTTAATACCTACCAAGTATTTGAGTTTTTTTTTTTTTTTGAGATGACAGTTTCTCAGGCTGAATCTGTAAAACACAAATTTTGTTCAAATCACACATCACAATATACCATGCCTTCTAATACCTTAAGGGGTTTATCTAAAAGATTCGCAATATAACTAGGACCACATTTTAAATACCACTCATGAGTCATTGGAACGCAAGTTTATGTATCTCATTTGCTATCTTTGTATCCGAGAATCAACAAATTCCACCCCACATTGTTCATAAAATGTTAGGTTCTTTTTAAGCTCCAATTTGTTATGCCTCTTGGATACGGATCGCGTAATGGGATGGTTTACTGGTTGATTGGCGGAATCAATCTTCGTCTTCTTAGTTTTATGACCTTGATGGCCTATGGTGGTAGGGAGAGTTTGAGGACTCATGGGGGATTAAAGAACCTCTCGATCTAGGGATTTGATTTTTTTTTTAAACTCAATGATAATCTTTATTGCATTATTCCAGCCATTTAAATGCAACTATTGACGTTCCTTCTCAACGGAGGAAGAAAACAATAATAAGAAAAGTTTATTCTTACCAAAATAAAAAGATATTAGACTTAATTCTATTGAAAATAAAAGATACTTGACTCAAATAAAAATAAATTACTATAGCTGAATTAATTCCCTTGATACGCAGTCTTCTTTCCAAATCGTGTATCTCTTGTATTTGATGGGCTCCGGATTCTCTTTTACTGCATGGGCTTAGTCCATAACATTACTCCCTTCCTAAGAAATGGGTTTGTCCACAAACACGAATGATGGCTAACATTTCATGATAGCCACTACGTCTTCTCATGAAGCCTTGGCAAGGGATAAACTCTCCCAATGAACTAGAATTTGGGAGCATTCATGGTGTGAGCGATAGTCGAGAACAACCAAAGAAGGAATGTAATCTTCCTAATGTATGGGTGGAAGAGTGGGGAAGCTAGGGATGCTGCCATGATATTTCGTGAAAGAGGACACATGAAAAACCGGGTGGAGCTTTGCGTGGTCCGGCAATTGGAGTTTGTAAGCGACGTGACCCACATGGTCAATGATTTTAAAAGGCCCATAAAAGTCAGGAGACAGTTTTGAATGGTTCTTGGACGCTAAACTTACTTGGCGATAAGGCTGAAGCTTGAATAACACCATATCTCCTCTCTTAAATTGTACCTTCCGATGGGAAGAATCATATTGAAGTTTCATGCGATTCTGGGCAACAAGGTGTTCCTATAGATTTTTCAGAAGTTGTTCCCGAGTTTGTAGCTCCTGATCTACTAATTCAATATGAGCAGTATCAGCCAAATATGATAATAGGTATGGAGGTGATCGCCCATACACGACCTCGAAGGGGGTGGCCTTGAGGGACCTGTGATAGCCCGTATTGTAGCAAAATTCTACCCAAGAGATCAATATACTCATTTCTTTGGAAATTCCCCTATGAAGCAATGCAAATACATCTCGATTACCCGGTTCATGGCTTCGGTTTGGCCATCCGATTGCGGATGGTAAGCGGATGAGAAACAAAGTTGTGTCCCACTAAGTCGAAATAGCTCCTTCCAGAAAGAACTAGTGAAGGTTGCATCACGGTCGCTGACGATGGTTTCTAGAAGACCGTGAAGCTTAAAAATGTTATCAAGGAAAACTCGAGTCACCTTTACAGCCATGTATGGATGTGATAAAGGGACGAAATGGGCATACTTAGAGAAGTGATCTACGATCACAAACAATACAGTTTTACCTTGAGATAGAGACAACCCGTCAATAAAATCCATGGAAATGTCCAACCAGACTTGGTGAGGCACAGGCAAGGGTTGTAGTAATCCCGCGGGTTTCAAATGCTCCACTTTATTGCATTCACAGATGGGACATTCACGCACAAACGTGTGAACTTGCTGTTTCATCCCGGGCCAATAGATATCTTGTGTAATTCGATATAACATCTTCTGATATCCTTAGTGAAACTCATCATGTATCATGGCTAGTATTCTAGAAGTGAGAGGAGATGCGGTAGGGAGATAGATTTTGCCTTTGAAGAATAACAACCCTTCCTTGTATTCCAAGTGACCTTCAACTCGCTGTAACCCCTGAATAAGGTGTTGAATTTCTGCGAAAGTAGAGTATTTAGATATCTGTTAAATTTAATTTAGGCATGGAGATGACGGTCAACTGTCCATTATTGTCGTCACGACGTGAAAGTGCATTTGTTGCCCCATTGTTTCTGCCTGCTTGAGAAAATCAAACCCCAGAAGCTTACTAATCCAGTGTTGTTGAGGCAAGGTGGAAATCCACTGTTCCAATAAAAATTTTAGACTGTAATGGTCAATTCGACCAAGAACTTGTGTCCCCAAAGATAGGCATGGCAATGATGTGTGACTTTGGTCAATCTGATGAGCTCTTTCTCATAAGCAGAGAGCTTGTGTTGTTGGGCCAACATACGGTTGAAAAAAGCAATGGGGCATCCTTCTTGCTGGAGAATAGCACTGATACCCATAGTCGAGGCATCACAATCCACCACGAATGGCTTCGAGAAATCGGGCAAGGCAAGTACTGGTGTGCAAGTAAGGGCGATCTTTAGCTTTTGGAATGCCAATTCCGCCGCCTCATTCCATTCAAAAGAGTTCCTTCGCAAGAGGCAAGTTAGAGGGGACGCTAACATTCCATAACCTTGGACGAATTTACAGTAGTACCCCGTGAGCCTCACAAAACCACGAAGTGCACGAAGAGTAGTGGGTTGTGGCCAATGGAGGACTCTTCAAATTTTCCATTATCTACGGCTACCCTGAACGAGAAATGATGTGATCGAGATAGGTGATTTCCGTCCAAGCAAATAAACACTTAGAATTTTTTAGGAAGAGGTGTTGTTGCTGTAATATCTCAAAAACAAGATGCAAATGGTGGAGATGTTCCTCCCGAGAAACACAGTAAACTAGATATCATCAAAGAAGACAAGTACAAATTTTCTTAGAAAATCGCGAAAGATATTATTCATGAGAGCTTGAAAAGTCGAGGAGGCGTTGGTGAGCCTGAAGGGCATTACTAAGAACTCAAAATGGTCGCGATGAGTGTGAAAAGCCGTCATAGGAATGCTGGCCGGTTCCATTTGGATTTGGTGATATCCAGATTTGAGGTCCAACTTAGTAAAATAAAAAGATCAATGTAATTCGTCAAGCAATTCATTGATCACGGGGATAGAAAACTTATCTTTGATTGTCTTTTCATTGAGTGCCCTATAATCCACACAAAATCGCCATGTGTCTTCTGTTTTTTTTCCACCAATAAAACCAGTGAAGAGAAAGGAGATGTGCTTTGTCTAATCAGGCCCTTGGCAATCATATCATTGCATTGACGCTCGATTTCATCCTTTTGCGCATGGGGGTATCTATAAGCACACACCACGATGGGGGTTGGTACCTTGTTCAAGTAAAATTTTGTGGCACCACCTGCGGGAAGGTGTAAGGTAGCTAGGTTCCTCAAAAATTACATCATACTTTTTCAGAATCTTTCATAGTTTTTTTTTTCATGAACTTTTGGGAGGGTAGCTGCTGCGAGGGAGACCACTTCTGCTATTAGAGTAGCACCTGATCCTTGTAAATAAATGGTGTTGCCGGTATGTTGAAAGCTCATGCGCATCTGGGAGAAATCCTAGTTTACTACCAACATTGCTCCAATATCTCCCAATGGTAGAATGAAGAATTCTACATTAAATTTGTGATCACCCAAATGGATTAGGATGTTGCGGCTGACCCAAAGGCATTGTAGTTGTCGCCCATTAGCTACTACCACCCAGAGCGTAGGATGTTTGTCAATAGGTAAGTCCAAGATGGATGCAAGTGTTGAATTTAGAAAGCAATGAGTACTTCCCGAGTCGACGAGGACCAACAAGGGGGTGTGGTTAATTCATCCTTGAATCCACATGGTTCGAGGAGCGTGGGTGCCAATGATCACATTGCGGGAAATTTCAACATCCTCAACATATCAGAATCTTCTAATCCCTCAAGCTAAAAAAAATGTTTGCAACGGTGACCGGGAGTGTAAAGTTTGTCGCAATTAAAATAAAGGTCTTTGGCACGTCGTTCTTCCATTTTCGCCTGATTTAATCGTTTGATAAATGGTTGCTTCGGTGGCTAGATGAGGGTGGGTCGCGGTGTGACGGTCGATGCAGATCGTTTAGAGTGGCATTCATAAAGACAGACAAAGCTCATAACCGATGTGAGATCTTCTGGGTGATTAAGCTCGACTTCCACTGCGATGTGATCTTGGAGGCCACTATGAATATTTGCACTTCTTGTTCTAAGGTCAAGGGAATCGCTTGTGTCACCAATTGTTTGAACTTTCGTTGATAGTCTTCCACGGATCATGATTGTTGAAGTTTTGCAAGCTCACCTAATTTGTTGTTGCGAATAGGTGGCCCAAACCTCATATTACATTGATCTTTGAATTTCCTCCCATTGAATATGAGGTCGATTAAGTTCTAGTTTGATGAACCATAGTTGGCCACCTCCCTCAAGATGGATCGAGGCTAGGCCAACCTTTTCTTCCTCCAGAGTGCGTTGATGGCGAAAAAAGTGGTCGCATCGATTGAGCCATCCTAAAGGATCAGACTACCATCATAACGTCGGAAATCCGATTTCGAATATCGTGATATACATGAGGATCCCTTCTCATGGCCACGGTACCCTTTCGAGCAGTGCCATCGTGGGTCGGGATGATTGTTGCTCTCTTTACCTTGATGATTGTTGTGTGAGTGTAGTTTAGAATAGCCTTTCAACAAGTCCTCTAGTTGAGCGTGGATGAGCTGTTGCCATTTTTCATTGACAACTTTGTTCTCCTGGTAAATTTTGAGAAACATAGCAAAGCATCGTTGAAGTGGTTGTGAGACACCCATTACGACGAGCTCTGATACCAATTTGTTATGCCCCTTGGATATGGATCGCGTAATGAGACGGTATACTGGCTGATCGGCGGGATCAATCTTCGTCTTCTTTGTTTTACGACCTTGGCGCCTATGATGGTAGGGAGAGTTTGAGGCTCGTGGGGGATTAGAGAACCTTTCAATCTAGGGATTTGATTTCTTTTTGTAAAGTCAATGATAATCTTTATTGCATTATTCGAGACATTCTTCCTGACAAAGGAAGAAAACAACCACTGCATAAGAAAAGTTTATTCTTATGAAAATAAAAAGATACTAGACTCAATTCTATTGAAAATAAAAAAAAAAATACTTGACTCAAATAAAAATCAATTACTATAGCTGAATCAATTCCCTTGATATGCACCATTTTTTCCAAATCTTCCGTGTGTGTATCTCTTGTATTGATGGCCTCCAAATTCTCTTTTGCTGAATGGGCTCGGTCCATAACAATCAAGCACAAATTCCGCTATTTATGGGTCCAGGGATTCTCTAGCATATTATTGCAAACAAGAATCACATCTTATGAACATTAGAGATTGAGTTTGAATATATATATTTGCAGATAGAATTCTTTGATAATCTCTATGACAGTTGCTAAATGCAAAATTTGTCCTGGATGCTAGCAATTGTGAGAATGCATCTCAAATGATTTTAGACGACACCAAAATTTTAAGTTAATAAACAAATCCCCTTTCTATTCTCTGTGTGAGATCAAAATTTCTCAGTGTTACATGGATACTTATTCTTGTTATCTTCATCAATTTTTGTGTGAGAGTTCAATTTGGTGTTGCGTCACCACCATAACTCATGCTGGTACTTGATGGATTTGCATTCAATATCCATCAATGATTATATGAAAATTTTGCAGGTCCTTGGTGTATGTTTGACCTAGTGGGTTAATGTGTTTAAATATGATAAATTTGTATATGCATGTTGAAAAATGTATGGACTAAAATTCACAAATGGATATGTTGCGAACTTTGTAGCATGAACCTGTATCTCAGAAGAATATGATAATACATGGACTAGAGTTGTTCAACTTGTACATCTCTTATTGAATATGTAACTTAGTTCATAACCTAAGATTCTAATACAACCAAATGAGATCAACATCTTTATGATCATCATGTATATGACAATTCAGAAGGTCATATTGATTTTTCCACACTTTAGGTACAGGAAATGGCATGGCTAAATCACTTCTGGATTCAGCTGATGAATTGTGCACGGTCCCTAATGCTACATTTACAATAATAAGAGGTCATGCTCATAACCTTTCTTTTTTTCCTAAAATTTTGTTCCTTCTTCAAATGTGTTGCCACCTATATCAGCATCAGGATGACATCACATTTTCCATTCTCTAGTTTCTGTACAGGTCGCAGACGTGCTTTGGATGTTGCTACTATCTTACAAAATGAAAAGAAGTCTTTCAATGTTTTGTCACTAACTTGGGGTATGGAGAAAGCTTGAAAGCTGCTTTCTTTGCTCTCTAAATAAACAAGTCAAGGCTTAGCCTTTCCACACCATTTGACTATACTCACCTTTAGAAATTATGTGAACATTTGTATTCATATCTGAAAAAAGAAATTAATTATTCTACAGGCTTAGTTGCCGATATTGATATTGAGTCTGAGAGGTATCGGTGGATGGGAAGTGCTCGGATGGATTTATATGTATGTCACTGAGCAATAACTTTCTGATTTCCAGTTGATTTTTTTTTTCATTACATGTTCAATCATTTCAATGGTAGCATATTCAACAGAATACATCTGCAAATGCATCTAATGAGGTGGCAACCTTTAGGTCTTTAGCATATTATAATTTATAAGCATCTGTGATTTAACTATTTAAAACGATCCTTTGTTATATTAGTGTTGCAGTTACTTTCTAAGTGGACATGGTACCTTCTCATGAAACATTTCGTCTGAATCTTTTTCCATCAATTTCGAGGTGTTTTTCTAAACCAATCTTTTTATTACTGTCAACTATGGAATATGGCTACCATGTCTCGAGTGAGCTGACATTCATGATGAAACTAATTCACAAGCTGATCATCTTGATATTGTTTACCCTGCCAAGAAATAGGTTACCTAGTGATATGGTTTATCCAGTTTATGTACAGAAAATCTCACACAGGATCATGCATTGCACCATTACATTAAATAAATAGTTTGACCGAAAAACTATTGGCTGTCATGTATTTTCTTGTATTGGCTACATTGATTTTCCTCTGTGCCGTCAAGTTTTTTACAACTAAGAGGTAAGCGCTTAAATTTCACCCAACTTTCTCTTTTATTCCCAAGTCAACTTTAGATTCTAACATAAATTATTGCGTCTTGCTCCATTTGTGTTTATGTAGAGACTAAAAAAGAGCTAAGCGTTCATTCTTTTATTTTTGTTTACATAATTTACCGGTAGGAGTTTGGACTAATTAGATTAACCTGCGATTGGCTTCCTTTGATGTAAAATTATTCCATAAAATGCGAGAACCTTAAATCTTTTAAATATTGTTTAAGTTAACGATGCAACATGTATTGGTAATGATGCAACACGAGGATGCCCTAATACCAGGTTGCAACACCAAACTAAATCAAACTCATGGGGAGAATTGATATCAAAATTAATGAAACACGGGGATAACTATATCACATAGAGAATAAATGATCTGACACAAAGATCAAATGAATAATTGAGTAAAAACTATACCTGCTTTACAGACTTGATCCCTAACAAAGTAGAGCACATGAAAACTAGTTAACACACTAAGATAAACAATTACAAACTTTGGAATTAGCTTTAAGGTGTTATTGTCCTAAATAGAACCTACCAAAATAACTAACAATCTTAAAACTTTTGCGAATTAACTTCTTGTTGCATTAGAAATATCTCCACTTCAAAGACTGCATTGGAAATGACCTCATGGTTTGTGATTGGAAACATTTTACAGATGAATCAACGTCTATAACAAATGAAATGTGAACAGAATTGGGTGAATGCTCATTTCCCATATTGAAAAAACTAACAGCAAAAGTTGTGCCTTCAGCATCCTGTTATATATTTATAATCAAGTATATATGTTTCTCACAGGCTCTTTTCCGAGTTCTGAACTTGCGGAAATATAATGGGCATATCCATTTTATTCCCGCACCTGGATTTGAAGCATATGGCGATCCAGTAATTCATGTTGATGACTGTAAGTGTGAAGTTTTACTGTCTAAATGGAGCAGAGGAGGTAACGATAACACAGAGCAATGTAAATATATGGGCCCTGAGGTAGCTATGGAAAGAATGGAATGGAGGTCTATTGATGGACCATTTATTTCAGTTTTGGTCCACAATGTACCTTTTTCTGGTGAAGATTATATGCCAGCACCCAAGGCAGAGGTAGTTTCTTCTTATAGTAATATTAATATTTATCTTCGTTTCCCAGTGTCGAATAATGATTCATCAGGAAGTGTCAATTTCATGTGTTTGCCTTAGTGACGTATAGAATTAGCAGACTTCTTTTACTTGTGATCACTTTGGTGAGAGCATTATTTCTACTCATGTTTATTATTTTGTAACTTTTGTATGATGTCGACTGGTTTAATGTCTCAATGCGTCGTAATACATGTATAATTTTGCCCATCTAATCGCCGCTGCAAGTAATCTTCTTTGCTTTTGATACAGTTCGCAGATGGCTACTTGGATGTGATCATAGTAAAGGATGCTCCGAAATCAGGACTTCTAGAAATGATGCTGACGATGAGCAATGGAAGTTACATTAAGTCACCATACATATTGTATTTCAAGGTACGCCATGTGTCCTTTTTACAACCTTTAAGTAAGCTCTCTAGTTTCTAAAGTAGGAAAATTGGTGATTCCTTGCGGAGTTCTCTTGTTTTCATGATGGTACATATGGTACTAGTTCTGGTAAAAGAACTTTTCATTTTCTTGAAAATAAAAAATAGTTTCGGAAATGTGTTTGCTAAGTTTGCACAAAGCACAGCTCCATGTAACACAAACCAAATGCAGCTCACAAGAGTCATAGGATTCCAGTTGGTCATGAATACAATTCAACATAACTCATTTCTCAACTGGATCGAGTTGGCCTCTGGTCCGTTCTAAAGCATTGACTGCTATATGCTGTTTTTTGCAGGTCAAAGCACTTAGGTTACAGCCAAGTAACCGAGTAGGGCAGCCAACCAAGGGTGGCATCATCGACTCCGACGGAGAGGTCATAGCCGGAGGACATCAGCCAGAGAGTTGCTTGATGGCTTATGGTCCTCCCATTCAGATGACAGTGGACAAGGGCTTGGCAACTATATTCTCTCCTAATTTACCATGAGTAGGATTGTAAACAAATCAAGCCGAGTCAAGTTTTAGGATCTGGAAGCTTGTTTGGTAAGGTAATTGAACCAAGCCGAACTTAAAATGAATCAATCTATTGAAATAATTATTTAAGTTGCCTTGATTTATTTTTTATGAGTTTAAGTTTAGTTCAAGGTTGTCTTGAGTTTAATTCGTTTAAGTTTGTATGATTGTTTGAAATTTTTACATATTTGATTGATTATTAAATTTGATAATTCAAATTTATTTATTTATTTTAATAATTTTTTATTTATTTAACATATTAAAAAGAATTTTATTAATAAAAATGAATTCAGTTATATATATATATATATATATATATATATATATAATTTAATGAATTATTTTCTAATTTGTTTTTAAATATTCAATTCATTTATCATCCTAATTATTAGAACTCAGGGGTCATTTGATAAGAGAGTTTAGAAGACGGAAATGAGAATAAAATCTATTTCATTCTCATTTGTAATATTAAGTATATGAGAATCAAAATTAAAATATGTATATGATATTTCTAATTTTATAATATAATTCTCATTAGGTTATCATTAAATTCATAAATATCTTAATCAAAATGTATTACTATTCTCATTGCCGCTGGTATATCAAAGGTCCCCTGAATTGCAAAAAAGATCATACTATTGGCTTCAGAGGTTTAGACAAGATTATGATTTATTTATTTATTGAATAATTATTTTACATTTGCTCATAAAATAATTTAGAACGCAACTGTTGTACATCAAATGATAATATATGAATTGGAGTCCCCCTCACATAGGCGGTCGTTCGACAGGTCGAAAAAGGTGCTTTGTGATAAATCTTCTTGAGGCCGACAGCGGACAGTGGAGAGTTATTTGGAGCGAAGGTAATCATTTTTTTTATGTTAATATATTAATTGTAGTAATTTCATTTAGCTTTTCGAATTTTAGTTTTACGTTTGGTTATAAATGTAATTCAAACAAAACAATGAGAGAATGAAGTATCATGTCGTTTTAGGACAGTTCGTTTGGTTATGATCCGGTCGGAGTTAAGCCGGCCCAATCGGAGTTGATCTGGATCGATAAAGAGCCCGATCTGAATGAGGCCCGGTCGGGCAAAGACAATCGGGCATGCTGGGTGTCAACCTAACCGATGGATCAAAATTCAAGGTCAAGCAGATTTGGTTCGGTTGGTGATAGTCGGTCGTGTGCCCTCGGTCGGCAAATCCAACCAGGATGGTTCAGTCGGCGGACGGGAAAGCACGCGCCTGACTTCCTTGAAAAAGAGGGTATTGAATGTGTCGTTGAGCTCCGGGCGGACGCTTCCAGTCGGGAATGCCTGATCGGACGAACCAATCACCGCGCCAAATAAAATCACTCACCCCCCGCTTTGAACATCATGATCTGTATCCAACTGCCCGGGTGGACATACCCGACCGGCCGATCGGACAGCTCTTGTCGGTCAGTCGGACTCGCTGGTACTAGGAATAGTTGAACCCGCTTAGGCCACTTGTTCACCCGTGAGCCAAGTGACGGCCGAGTGACCGAGTCTCGCCAAGTGATCACTCCCAGTCGCCTGGCCAATCCGTATGGAATAGTCACCGTGCCTAGCAGAATCGGCCAAGGTGACCCCACTGTCTCAGTAGTTTAATCATGATCAGGCTTTTAAGATCCTCCATATCTTCTCACTATAAGGAAAAGACATCTGTCATAATCATATCCTGGCAGAGTATCAGACATTAATTGGGATGGAAGCGACAGCCTGGACAGACCTTCAGGTGGCTGTGCCAGGCCCTCGGGAAGACTAAGGTTGTCAAACGGCCAGTATGTCAGCAGATCAGTTTTTAATGAGACAAGTCAGCTTTGACAAGACAGGGAGCCTCCTCCTCTCCTATATAAGGCCCATTGTGTGCTTCAGAGAAGGGGTTTCTGCTGCTGAAATTTTCCTCTCCACCTCTTGTGTCCTCATTTTGGGTCCAACTCCGACTCAGCCCTATCCTGCTAGCCTTTGATATCGACCCCGGCTCACGCACTGCCGCAACTCATGCGTCTAATTGGGTCATCTTTGACCGATCAAGTCATCTAAGTGAGAGCCCTCTTCGCTTGTTGACAGGATCATGTTATAAATAATTTCGACGATGAGAAAAATATCCATATAAAATTTAGGGTAAAAATAAAAGGATAAATTAATATTAATTAATTTTCATTTTTAAATTCAAAATTTAATTTCATTCACAAAATTAAATGGATAATTTTCATTTTAAAAAAATTACATCACTCTAATCCTTTTATTAATTGATTTAATGATCAAACTAATTTGGTAAAAAGAAAAACAATATCTAATTTGAATATTTTAAAATACTTGATATTTGAACCCCTATTTGAAAATTTCGTTAAATTATCAACCGGCAGATGAGTAGGCCCAACTTGTGGACCAATTCGGCCCAACATGGAACTTCCTATAAATAGCCATATGATTTGTTCTTTCGCGAGTCAACCAGAACGTTCTGGTTCCCGATCGCTCCTTCGCTTCTCCGATCAAGCCGCCTCCATCGGACCGGAGGTGAGGAGGGTTTGGATCGTTACCGTCCGGAGAGCTTCGCCGTGGAAGACGACGACGATCTCCTCTAAAGGTGCGTTTTTTTAAGTTAATCGCTTTTCTCCTACCGATCGTCGACCGTCCCTATTGTAGTCACTGCTACATTGAAAAATCGGAAATGTATGGAAACGGAGATCCTCCTCCATTTTCCTCCTCCGCCGCGTGCTTCTTTCGCCGGCCCTCAGCGGTTACGTAAGGCGTAGCTCTGTTCCTTAGGGATCTCCGGTTAAAAGTAAATCGAACTGGTTTATTTTTTCCATTTCGGATCGTCCTCGATTTGGTCATAAGTTCTGTTTGTATCCGACGAATGAGATCGTCGCGAATGGCTTTTGGATGTGAGAATTGGATTTCTTCCGGTTTCTCCTACTTTTCCCTCTTTTTGAGAGGAAAAAAAATTAGATTAAACGAAGTTTGATCTCGTAGATTGGAAAATGGAATCCTCTGTAGCAAAATGCTAAATTGAAAAAGAATTTAAGTGATTAAAATTTTCTCTTCAATTTTTCTCCGCTTCAAATCCATCCTTCAACTCATCAGTAGGGATTTAAATCCTATGTTTGGTCGCTTCTTCTTTCCGGTATTAATTGCTTCACTTTTTTTTTTTTTATATCATGAACCAATTAAATCAAGAATCCAATGAGTTTCAGTCTTTCAATGATCATGTTGATTGGGTTTATAAGTTCTTTTATTTTCTTCCTTCTTCGCTATCTCATTTTGTCTATTTTCTTGGTAGGTAATTGTTTCAACATGCTTACAACTGGAACAACTATCATTGTTTCTCTGCACCCAAACAGAAAAGCTGTCCCTTCCCGAGCAAAACACTATTCTTCTTTCAAACTTGTCCATTGCATCAGTCTTCCTGCAATTAGATCTCCTAAAATTACGAGCAAACGTAGTCATTTCCTCTGCGGGCAAGATGGCGATGCTGCATTGAAGAAGGTGCCTCTAATGGCCGTAAGTGATCGCAGAAGGAGGACTAGAACCAGAGTGATTTCCTGCAAAGCTTCAAAGATTCCTACTCTCTTCACTTATCCTCCCATGAACAGTAAACCCAAATGGTGGTGGAGGTCCTTCGCCTGCACCCCCTATCTCCTCCCTCTCCACTTGATGTGGTTCCACGCCGACTCGGCCTACCGCCTCCACCCTCTGATGGAGAACTGGGAGTTCCTCGTCAACCCCTTCCTCGACACCATCTCGCTGATGCCCAATTGGATCATGATGTCGCTCATGTTCGCGGCGTACTATCTCGTGGTGAGGCGGAAGGAGTGGCCGCACTTCCTGCGGTTTCACGTCATCATGGCTATGCTGCTGGAGAACGGATACCAAGCGCTGGCGATCGCCTGCGGCTGGCTTCCGAAGACGGTCTACCGCGGCAAGCTCGGCGCGACCTTCTGGCTCGCCGTCGCAGTCGCGCAGTTGTTCACGGTGGCGGAATGCATGAGAGCCGCGCTCAGCGGCAAGTACGCAGATGTTCCCTTAGCGTCTGATGCTGCGTATATTCATTCCGATCTAGATTTGTTCTAGAGTATTGAGTTGAGAAATAATCATGTATGGGAAGAAAAAATTAATAACCTCTTTTTTTTTTCATTTAACACATCCATCGAGATGAGGCTAAAATATGATGCTTGGATAAAACTGCTAGATCAAAGATTATAGCTAGCTTAACATGATTTGTACAAACTTCAAGATAATAATTTATTCTATATTATTATGGGAAAGAGCACCCAAAATAAAAAACATCAAATCAAATGAATATTTTAAAAAAAAAAACTAAAGTACACCCATTAAATTTTTTTTAAATACTCACTAACTGATATATGTACTGATATAACATATAGAAGCCGTATAAAAATTATTATATATTTAATACCACAGCTAATATATTCTTGCAGCTCTGGATATGTACAACTAATGATTATCGTATCTTAAATATCTGGTTCGATCCTAACTATGAATATTTATAAGATTTTTTTTCAATAGAACGTGATCTGGGCTGGCTTTAACGTCATGCGAAATTCCGATTTATTCTAGCGGCTGGTTGGAAATTTTCCTGAGATCGAATTCGGAAGTTAGAAAAACTTTGTTAATCATTATTTTTAGTACTTATCTAAAATGATTTTGATTAAATTTAAATAATTTTTATAAGTTGGTAAAAAATATTTTAATATAATAGTGTTCAAATTTGGAATTGAGAATTTAAAATTTAGCCACCTACTAGAATATTAAAAATTATTTATTTCATACTTAATCACTCTGAATTTTAAATTCATGTTAAATATGTTATATAGTAGTTATTGAGTAGCTACTGTAATATTGCTAGAATAATATATATTTTTAAGATATAATATCTTTCAATTTTTTAAAAAGAATATTTTTGATGATTAAAATCTGGGACGAGTTCGATTTTTTCTTCCTATTATTATTTTACACTATCAAAAAAAAATAGAACCCTCACCTTAGCGGCCTCCGATTATCACTGGTATGGTGAGGCACCTGGGGTCGAGGGAATTAATGTCAGTAGACCAGGATTTTATCCCCGTACGTAACTGGCGACCCTCGAACCTGTGACCTCGACCAAATCGGCTAGGCATCTTACCATCCGATCCAGCCCGCGGAGACAAAAAAGTTTTATTATTTTACACTAAATCTAATGATGTGTAACAATAGTATAATGCGAATTTTTTTATCGAAAGGCACAAGTAGCTTATTGAATTAATTAAAATGCACATATTATTTTCATGCTCGTCAAAAGCACACTCAATTATATTTTTTTCCCATTATACTCTTGTGACAGAATCAATTTTTCTTATTCTTTTTCTTCTCTTTCCTCCATTCTCATCTTTTTTTTTCATTTTTGTATTTGCATCCATGTATAACATGGGTCTCACAATGTTTAAAACTTAGTCCTCCATTCTCTTCTTTTTTCATTTTTGTATTTGCATCCATGCATAAACAATGTTTAAAACTTAGTTAAGTGTCTTAGTCATGAGAAAATCCGTGGATCCTATATAATTTCATATCAGGTTCAACGTAACCCTGATATATTTTATATCAGGGGCAATGTGAGCTTGATATACACCCATATCAGACTTTCGTTGGCATATTCTTTCGATAATCTTTTAACAACTTTAGAGAATCCAAATAAGCAATGGATGATATCATTGAACTCCTTAAAACCTCATAAATCCCAAACCTAAAATAGTTACAATCTGAGGTGTTTAGATCAATCAGTGGATTTTGACCGAAACTCACTGATGAACCTATACAAATCCGATTGGACGCATTTTGTCTCCTGTGGAGTTATAGGGTTGCAAGGAATCTCACGGTACCGTCCATTGCTTATTTTGACTTCTCGAGAGTAGTAAAATATTATCGAATGAAACAGTCTATATCAGACCCACGTTTAGGCTAAGATTCTTCTTATGGTAAGCTACTTAGTTAAATTTTAAATATTACGGGGTGTACATTATGCATGTATACATATAAAAAAAGAAAAGAGAAGAGAGAAAGGAAAAGAAAGAAAAAAATTATATTGTCAGAAGGGTAAAATGGAAAATAATATAATTGAGTATGTTTTATATAAATATGAAAGTAATGTACATTTTTTATTAATTCAAAAATTTATGTCTGTTTTTGGTAAATAGCTGAATATCAAGGATCAAGATAGTGTAACAGTGGAGCACAAACAAAACTAATGAAATTGATAGTAGGAAATAGTGAAAAGACAGGGGCAAGGTAGGAGAATTGGAGAATGATATCAAAAGGAAGATGATGTAATTCTGTAATGTATATACAAATACTTGAAAGATAAATCATTTCGTAGTATGTTCTAAAATACAAACTAGCTATTTCCTAATCAACTTACGACCTAAGTTCATTTTGAAAGAAGCTTTTTGCGATGATGTCTTCGAGCGGCGATCGACCATACGTCTCTGTATCTTTCAACGAGCATGAAGATCATGAATGTATGTACTATTCAAGTGTTGTTTACTGCAAAGGATGAACAGTGTTCCAGGACGGGTAGAGGAGAATAAAGTCGATCGCTTTTTCCTGTGACCCAGAATCCGAGTTTGATATTTGGAGAAAGGCAACCAGCAACGCCCAGGTGGCCTACGGATGCTGTAGGAAACCAAAAAGTACGCGCTTTTGTTCATCTCCCCTGCAATTCCTACTTAAAATTTCCTTTTTTTACTTGTTCTTCCTCATCTTCTTCATCAACTCGTTGTTCATGGTAGTTTGGAGTTGAGAGACGATGAGTTTGTTTGATCTCGATGGGGGTTTCGTGTTCAATTTTGAAATTGTTTGTTTGTTTTGAGAGAAGTATCAATCAATCAGGGCGGGACGGTGCGGAATGAACATTGAGGAATAATTAATGGTGTTCATGTCATGTCATGCACGAGACTGTCGACGCAGGGGGCAGCTGCTGGTTGCTGGTGGCTGCTGATGCTGATGGCGATGCCATTGCCAGCTCACGGCACGACAATACAAGAACTGGGGCTCAACTTCGACAACACTGCTTCTACTTTAACCCCGGCCTCTTCTGGGATTCCCAATGTGTTCCTTTTTCTGCTCTCTACGCCTCTTTTTATCGTCAAAGGGAACGCCTTTCTCTTCCTTCGTCCGCTACCCCCCTCCAGTTTCAATCTCTTCCAGATTTCTCTGGCGAGGTTTCTGATGGAGGTCATCGTGAGATTTAGCTCGGCAGATTGAAGAGCGGGAGCGGGAAAGGGAGCGGGAGAGAGAGAGAGAGAGAGAGAGAGAGAGAGAGCGGTTTGGGCCCTCAATGGGAAAGCTATGAGCCTATATAGCGTATGCCCTTTTCCCATCGGTTTATTAGGTGGGAGGCGTGTACGATGCGGTTCCTTTCGATGGATTCTCGTGTGGCCTCTCTCCTTGGCGTGCCGCAGCATCGCTCCGGCGCCTAAAGGCGGCGCCTTTGTACCTTTCCTGTAGCTTTTCCTGCGAAGCGCTCCTGCTCCCGACGAGTTCGCTCGAGCGGCTAGTTAATTTGAGGTTGATACGTCGATAGATTCTTCCCTTGGAATCTTAGATCTCAGCCCGAGGACCCTTGCAAACTCCTGCTTTTGTTTTACGGTGGTAATTCTATTTGTCTCTGATTGCATTTGGGCGATTCTCTTCTTTATTTCTCACGAGTTTCGAAGCGCCCCCAAGCCCATCTCGCTCTTCGCTGGGCTTGCGCTCGTAGGGTTTGGTATAAAGTAGGGATCCTTGATGAAGCTGGGTGTTTTCTCCTTGTAGAGGGGGGAGAGAGAGAGAGATGGCCAGTGATCAGGGAAAAGATGCCGCCTTTTTGTTCGCCGACGAGGAATTGGCCGAGATGAGCGGGTTGAATAGAGGCGCCGACTTCGTCGAGGTGCTGTGCGGGTGCACGAGCCACCGGTACGGCGATGCTGTTGGGCGGCTTAGGGTTTTCGCCTCCGGCGATCTCGAGATCAGCTGCGATTGCACGCCCGGTTGTCAGGAAGGTGAGTCCGATCATCTGATGCCTCTTTTCCCCCAGTTTTGCTGCTCCGATCGTAATATGACGTTGCAATCTTTAGGGAACAAAAGAAGACGATCTAGTCTTCATGATACACGTTATTTGTTCTTGGATTCGTGCTTCTTAACTCGCGATAAGATTCGCATTATTGCAAATAATTATTGTTTGATACCATGCAACTTGTCCATTGTCTTGTTCATGTAGACTTCTCCTCGTCTGCATGCAAGTAAAGGAGTTGATTTGTCACGTCTCTCATCAATTTGTGCCTATTTTAGATGTGTTCTGGTTGATTGTTTGACTGATCTCTAGATCTATTATCTCAACTACTTGATCAACTCCTCCTTGGATAACAATTATCACACAGTGATCTCGTGAGTTATTCATTCCTCAAGAAGACTCTCTGCATGTTCCTTTTGTTGCTTTTCCTCTTCAGTTGTGGTTTACTTGATAACTTGAGCTTAATGTTAATTTATTATATGTTCTTCCTTTTAGCTGTGTTTTTCCATCCATGCTGTGCCATCCTTTGTGATCTAGTTTTCTATGAAGTTTACTGCATTTATATATGTTACTTACCTAAGAACAGAGATTTTGGTGAACACTAGAGAGTATTTGCTGGCAGCCTTTTGTTTTCTCAGAGATGTCAGCAGCTCGGCACTGTGCTCTCATGGTTCTGGGCATATGCATTCAAACATTCCATAAAATAACACCAAAATACATTCTACAGAAATTGCTCACAGAAAGGTGCTCTTGCAACCCTTTCTTGTAGCGAGGATTAGGAAATAGTTAAATGGATTTCCAGTCATTAAACTTCCCAAATGTACAATCTCTTTGGTCGTTCAAAAAAAAAATGCCTATCTTATCTTCTTGTGTTAGTAAGAACAACTCTTGTTGGTTCTCTATGTATTTCAGATGAAGTAATCAGCTGCCTTACCGAAAAGTTTGATTTAAGTATGCCAAGGCATGAAAAGAAGTGCACTGAAACATGCCAGCAAGTGAATTTTGAATTAAATAAGATTTGTCAACTTCTGTGTCACATGGGTGATGCACATAATAGAAGCTAGTAGCCAAATTTCAATAGAAATGAATAGCAGGAGTTCCTTTTAATAAGTTCAATCACATGGATCAAACAATCTATTGCCACCTTATGAAATCAAATCTTAGTTTTTGTCTTGCCACAAGTGGCATAATTAGTAATCTTCTTTCTTCTTGTTCTAATCAGATAAGTTGACACCGGCTGCTTTTGAGAAGCATTCTGGGAGGGAGACGGCGAGGAAATGGAAAAGCAATGTGTGGATTATAGTCAAAGGAGACAAGGTTCCACTTTCAAAGACGGTGTTGCTTAAATACTATAATCAGGCATCGAAAGGTTCTAATGGCTCTCACAAAGGCCCCAATGGACGGTTGTGTCATCGCGATGAATTCGTTTGCTGCCAGAGATGTAACAAGGAGCGTCGATTTCGCTTGCGTACTAATGAGGAATGCCGCAGTTATCATGATGCTGTGAGAAATGCAAACTGGGAATGTTCTAACTTGACATTTGACAGGTAAGAGTTAATATGGCTTACTAATGTCAAGGTACTTGTTCATTTGCTAAGTTTTTTTTTGTTTGTTAATATTCTCTTGCTATGATTTATTTGGTCTGTATGTTCCATGAGATAGTTAATTTCATGGTTTCTTCGTCTCATGATGAAAATACAGAGGGAAGAGGGAAGATGATTCGGTCGCTATTGAGCTTGTTGCTTAGAATTTAAGGGATTTGTTTGCCGGTGATGCTACCTAAAAAGTAAATACTATGTATTATGCAAGAACTCAAGATACTCTAGGGATAAAAATGCTTGAGAAATAAATAAGATATCCGTATCGAGCATTCGAAGAATTAATAGTATTATGTTTCAAACTGTTCTATGCTCACTTCCGGTGCCAGCCTTCAGTTAATCTCAACTTTTTTCGCACCGAGCTTGTGCAGAGACAATATTCTGTTACACAAGTTGATGAGTTCTATTTGTTATGATTGTCGTATGGCTCATATGATTGTCATACAGGTTTTTCATAACATGCCTAACATCTAGTCATTTCGTTTGGCAGACAATTATATGTTAAGATGAGTACGTAGCTTCATTGATGATGATGTATATGCATAACTTTCTTGTTAGTATGGTTTTCTTTGAATTTCAATACCACTACTTGAACGATCCAAGTTGGAAGACTATTCAACTGTTGTTTCGCATAATTAGGCCAAAAAGAGAAGAAAAACAAATTTGGTGGTGACAGATTCCTGACTAATTTGTCTTCTGATTATCAATTGATTTAGTTTGATGAATTCTTCAAACATAAGTGCAGTGGAAAAAAGATTGGATTCTGTGACATTTATTTTAGAACATATCGATCAATTGAATTCAAATCTTTTATATGATGCTCTTTCTATCATCCTAGATTCCTCTTGTACCTCATCATCTCATGCACCAGGATCACCTGCGACGACGAAGAGGAGCGAGCAAGTCGTAAAGTTCTGCGGGGTTGCTTGCGATCTCCATCTTGCAAGGGGTGCACAACATGTGTTTGCTTCGGATGCGAGATATGCCGTTTCTCAGATTGTAGCTGTCAGACCTGTGTTGATTTCACTAGCAATTCTAAAAGCTAAGTTAGTTCGAGGGGCTCTAATTTATCAGCCATGGGCTACTGCTGCAAGTTGCGCAGCCATGGCACTGGTTAAGTGGCTATTTCAGGTTCCATTGTTTCTTCTCATGCGGTCTGGATTTCGCAGGCGCAAAGCTTGATTTCGTTCGATTTTCGACGATGATAATCCGCGACCGGTGAGACATTTTGACAAACCCACAATTGGGCATTCTTTTCATCTTCTTTTCATGCTGTGATGGACGATGTATGAAGACCTGTGATGGGATCTGTAATAGTTGGCACATTCTTTTTTCATGGTCTCTTTATTCTTATTCTGATTCCTTTCTCGCTTGAAACATTTCTTCTTCTTCTTCTTCTTTTGTTTTTTTTAATGGATCAATAGTTCAATCTTTTGATACCATGTGCAATTTTCCAGTTCCATTGTCAATAATTCTGCATTTATCCAAAGCATTTGGAAGATATAAACGATAAGGCAATTTCCTAGAGAACAAACTTAACAAAGTGAAATTAGAAAAAAAGTGCAGCAAAATAATATTTTGATGTTATGTTTTAGGAAACGAGTTTATTTATGAACTAGTTTATATATATCTATATAAGAGAGAGAGAGCACAGGCTACTGTGTGGCCGGATCATCGGGTATCGATATTATCAGTGGTGAAATCACTATGTGTTTCCGTCTCGCGATTTACTCTCGTTGACCAGTAAGGACTCTATATGAAAGCTGTGGGGCAGGGCTGGTCAACCAAGCGGATTAGTTGGGTGCAAACTTGAATATCCCTTGTAAATCTATATATATATATATATATATATATATATATATATATATATATATATATAAAAGAGATTAATATATATTTTGGAATAACATTCAACAATAAAATTTATAAAATATGTTCACGAATAAAATTTATAAATTATATTTATTAATAAAATCTAATGACATATAAATAAATAAATAAAAGTTTATTTAAAAATAAATAAATAAATTTATATTATCGGGTCAATAATAAAAAATAAATTTTAAAAATATAAAAATCTTAATTAAACTTAAATTGATAATTTAATAACATCTAAAAATAAATTCAAAATCATAAAAAAAAAAATCAAAAGAAACTTGAATATCATTTCAATTAATTTTTTTTAAAACTTGATTTGATTTAGCTCCCTAACTTGAACGCTCATTTACAATTCTATCTATATTGAAAATTTTCAGAAGTAAAGGCGAGGGTGAAATTTTACACCTCACACCCGAGTGGATTGAAAATTTCAAGAATTTGGACAATAAAAGAGAAAATTTTGAGGGAGAAAATGAATATAAAAAATAAATATTTGGGCTAAGAGGAGAGAATGAAGGTGGAGGGGATTTATTTGAGGGTGAAAATGAACATTAATTTTTTTAATTAAATTTGTAATATAATTAGTTGGAATGTAATTCAGATTATATGTTGTTCGTCTTATAATTTAGATTATGAAACTTAAACTAACCTTGTAATTCAGCTTACATTACATCTCAGTTTTAAAATTATATCAAATAAGATAATCAATCTTGTAATGTAATATAAATTATATTACAAGGATTACCCCTCACCAAATGTAGTGTAAGTCTAAATTCAACCAATGACATGTCAAAATATCTATATTATTGATTCCGAGTGTCAAGTGCGGATTTACATGCGACCCGAGGGGGCCACGACCCCCCTTAAAATATTAATAATATTATTTTTTATAGAAATTTTTATTTTTATAGTATAGTAATTTTTATTTTCTTAGTATATATATTATTTGACTTCCTAAATGTCTCTTTTTAGTGGGTCTAATGGTAAATTTATTTTTTATTTTAGCACATATCTAAGTTTCAAATCTCTTAGATAACTAAATTTTTTAAATTTTTTTTATTTCTCAAATTTCTACTAAATATATATTATGTATTTTAAAAGATTAAGAAGAACGTATTATTATAATAATTATTTTCGTAATTATTATTATAATAATTATTTACGTTACTTAGTATCCTACCTCTCTAAATTTATAATTCTAGATCCGCCACTGCCAAGTATGATATAAATGAAAAATCATGAAATTTTGAAGACTAAATTGTAGGTTGCCTAAAATAATTTTAAGGGTAAAAATCAAAAACCTACTCCTTATTTTCGTTAACAAACTTAGCCATCTTTTATTTTATTTTATTTTTTTTGCAAGAACAAACCAAATTTTAAATCAAATACATTAAAAATTATTTAAAAAGTTCTAGGCCTTCTAATAATAATTTTAAAACCATTGTTAAATTTGTTAAATCCGTAAATAAGGGGACCATTTTGCAAGATTCCAAAGAAATAATAAAAAAAAACCCTAAAAATTTCTCTCAAAAATCATTTCTCTCTTCCACTCTTCCGCCGCAGCCCTCTCGCCACCCGAACCCATCGTCCTCCTCTTCCTTGCGACAATCGCCGCCGCAAGCCTCCCGATCGCGTGATCCTCTCTTCCTCCACGCGTGAAACCACACCACCACAGCCTCAATGGCCTCCTTCGCAGCCCACGCACGCAATCTCCTCATTCACACGAGCAGCGACCACGTCGGCGCTCCTCTCCCTCGCGCAACACTACAACGCCGAGCGCCGATCTTCTTCCTCCTCCCTTCTCGCTGTGCGTCTCTCTTACGGTGCGATCGACACCAATAGAGGCCCGGTGATCGTGCTCCTTGCCGTGACCTGTGTGGCTGCCGTGCGCGTTTCGGTTAGACAAGAGGAAGGCTGGTTTTTCATCTTGGTGTCTTTACAAGCTTGCACGCCCTGCCCTAGTTCTCGGTAAATTTTTCCCTTTCCTTTTGGAAACGCCAGATTGTAGGGGTTTCTGATCTCTTCATCTTTGATCTGTATTTCGGTTTATTTGGCTTAGAAAAGAATGACTATTGCTATTGATCATTCTAAGGAAACTAGAGGAGCTCTGGTGGCTTTGACGTTCTTGATAGTTTTGGTGGTTTTTGTATATGTTGTATTCAATCCAAGCATGAGTAAGAATTATTTAAGTGTTGTGCTTTTGCCATTCAAGTTACCTGACAACTTCGTTTCTCTTGTGAGCAGAGGATTCCATAAAATGGAATCGGGCACTAAAGTTCATCATGCCAGTATCCAACGATCGAAGGCTATGGCTGACATAATTCAAACTGCTTTGGGTCCTTGGTTATTTGCTTTGGGAACATGATGTTAACATGACATAGATTAAGTAGAGTTGGAATTCGGTTTACAGTGTAGTTACTTGTTTAATGTAGTTCATTTTGTTTTGTATAGCTTAGCTATTGTAATTAATTGTATAAATAGCTAATCTACATTCTTGGTACAGGGCTCTAATTTGATACGAACACCTGGACACAAGATTTACTTGAATATATTCTACATTTTAAGACGGATACTTCACATTGGATTCTATAGTTCATTTACCTTTAAATACATGATTGTTCTCTTATCGAAGTAAGTTCCGTTAAACTTCCGTTAAACTGGACTGATCGTTCCAGATTCATCTGTTACCTGATTCATCATTTCATTTACTAAGAAAGACACTTACAACCCTTTCAAAGAGTCAAAGTCTTATGCATCAAAATAGTCAAATCCTTATGCATCAAAGTATGTTGATCTTCTTACAAAATAAATTATCATTTCCACTTTAAAGCGATTTCAATGATACTACAGTCAATTTAAATGAGATTTCAAAACTTCTAGATAATATAATAAATGGACATTCTTTAGTTTTACTATGCTTCTTTAGACATCTCTATGTTAACAAGTGTGAATTGTAAGAGTAACTTATTGTATACCTATGTAGCACGGATACTCCTGAAAATAAATTTTTTGAAGTATCGGACATGGATACGACACGGATACGGATACGATACGCAAATACGCGTATCGGATACGGCCAAAACCGTGTCGTTGACTTTTTTGAAGTTTGACCGGGAGGATACGTTTTGGACACGACAAGGACACGGCAAGGATACGACCAAGATAATTTTTTGAGATATATTTGGGTAAAATTATAAATATTTAAAATTTTTAGGGGTTAATTGAATTTTTTTAAAGTATTAAAGTGTAATTAGAAAACTAATTAATAAAAAACAAATAAAAGCTATCGAGAAGTCGTGATAACCTAATCACGATCACACTTGCGCCGTCGCCCCTTTTCCTCAGCCATCGCCCTGCTCGATCGCATGCTGTTGTCGCCGTCGCCGTCGCCGCCGCCATCGCCATTGCCCGCCTTTCTTCTGCTACCGCCCCGTCGCCGTCCCTCTCTATCGCACGCTGTCGCCCCTTTCTGGTGCTGTTGTCGCCGTCGCCACGTAAACCCTAATCTCTCGATCTCATTTCTTTGGTCGTCGCCGTCGCCAAATAGATTTGGTTTTGATCAGAATCTTTCTGCCAGCGGCCACTCATTGTTTCTTCAACATGTTCTTCAACGGATGCTTTCAAATTTCAATGAGATGCTTCATTTTTTTTTTTTTGGCTTCATGATCAAGTTTATACGGTTTGAAAAGTTTATATGATTCTTTGCACTGTTAAGCCTTAACTGTTAGTTTAATTTCCTTTTACTTGGTTAAGATGGATTTGGACCGTGTTTTATATGTACTTTGCTTAAGAAGGATTTGAGCCATTTGGTGCTCTATATTTTGTACTTGAGATATTATGATTGATGAAATGCAGCTTTCCATCTCTATAATTTTAAAATTTCAATATTATATATGATTGTCGTATCCTAACTGTATCGTATCTTATATTTTCAAAATTTACCGTATCGCTGTATCCGTATCGTATTTGATACGATACCCGTATCCGTATCCGTGCAACATAGTTGTATACTCACAATAATTTATGATAATTCATAATGTTCACAAAATTTTTATTTTTTTTATATTAGGTAAATAATTTTTTTATTAGATCATTTAGTTGATATGCACACTCAAAATTCGACCTTTAAATTATTTATCTCTAATAAAATTAGAAGCTTAATTCTTTTAATTGTTTCTTTGAATATTTTTTCACTATATCACTCACACTCATGGAGGCACTCATAATATTTTTAGTTACATTATGAAGTGGTCAAGTTCAAGGGGGGAAAGGTAAAGAACGAAATGTGTAAGGCCTGCTTGTGATATTGCATAACAAACTGTATAGAATAAGGGTAAGATTAAAAATAAAAAATTGTGAGGACCAAATTGCCATATTGCCCATTCAGTGAAATTTGTGTTTTCTACAAAATTGGAAGGGTCAATTTATTCGTAGTCAATTGGTTTGCTTTGTAAAAGAAAGAGTAAAAATGGCAATTAGGAGGTAAATTATAATTTTAGAATTTACATATAATTTATGAGATTAGAAAAATAGATCTGAAAAGAAAATTCAAGGGTTATTTATAATATGTTCGCTATGCAATTTAATTAGACAGATAGTCAAATTAGGGGCAAAAACGTGAATTATGAAATTTGTATTGCCAACAATTAACAAGACTATTCAAAAGAAAGAAAAAAAATGAGAATTATGAGGTAAGTTATAGTTTAGAGTTTATATATATATTTTATAAGGACAAAAATAAGAAGTGAAATATTCAAAGGGTATTTCACAGTAAGTGCGACAATCAAGAGTAAAAATGTGGATTATGAAATCTCGAAGCTCAATTTGTAAAATAGCTGATCACTCTTGTGGAGAGAAAGCGCAAGAACGAAAATAAAAATTATGATAACAATTTTGTATTGAAGAGAGGGCAAATTTCCCTTAAATTTCCCTTCACAGTTTAGTAATCGCACAGGAGCTCACCTCTTGAGTTCTAAGTATGATTAAATTTCAACTTAAAATAAATTTATCTTAATAAATGATTAATCTAAGAACAGTTAATAAGCCCTCCATTGTAAAATATGGTATATAAAATAATAGTAATAATAATATAAACAAGGGTGTAAAATAATCTTATAGAAAATTTTGGAAGATCTTTTTGAAATTTTTAGAAATATATACCGGGATAATTGGGTGCAAGTTAGTTATATATATATATATATATATACTTTTCTATTCCGTGCCCTAAACTCATTACCGATCCCTCTCTTCTCTCCCTCTCGCCCACTGCGTCGACTCTTTCCCCCTCCCTCTCTTCGCGCACGAGAAGAAAGTCGTCGGCCTCCACGGGTATAGCTGAGATGGTAAGGAGTTGGTAGATTGTCACTAAAGGTCTTGGGTTCGAATCAGAAGACTGGTGGGGCGTAAATCCCTGCACCCTGTGTAAAAAATCTCTTTCCCCCCAACCTCTTGCCTTCTCAATCATCGTGATTTACATCCTCCATGTTAGTCCTGGGATGGACTGGCGGGGGCGTTGAGGGCGAGTGTTTCGCCTTTTTGCCATGAGAAGAAAGCCACCGGAGCGCTGCTTTTTCGCCCTCGATCCAAGCCCACATAGCAGCCACGCGATCCTTTGTCCTCCCTTTCTTCTCCACGCGAGCAAATCGACATCCTCTCTCCCCCTTCTTCTCGGTGTGATCGACGCCACAATCCGATAGCTATCATGTTGCTTGTTCGTTGGCCAACAGAGGCCCTACTGCAACCCCCATCGGTCGCTGCCACTATTGGAGACACCAAGCTCTGCCTTTGCGTGTTGTCGACGCAGTCGCTGCGGGATCATATTGGATGCCACTTTCGGAGTTTGAGCATCAAAGTCTGTGCTTCATACAGGGCATTCTCATCCTAGTTTGGTAATTTCTCGATCAACCTCACTCCTATTATGAATTTGGAATTTTAGGATTAAGCAGTAGGGATCGTGTTCTGATTTGTTTTTTTTTTTGGTGGTGTTGTGTGTTCTTGATTAGGTTTTGATTTTGTTTTTGTAGTAAGTTAAATTAATTAAGGTATATTAAGGTGTGATGATCTGGTTGTATTATAATTTTTGTGTTAATGGATCAGATAATAGGTTAATCCCAGCTTGAGCGGTTTTGATATTTTTCAGCTTGAGATAGTGTTGATTTAGGTGTTGTATAACAATTCGTTTCATAAGAGTTTTGGTTCTGGGATTAAATGGGTAGCTTTCATCTTTGATTTTGGGAATGAAATCAAGCTTTGACCTTTTAGAGTAAAGTTTATTGTGTGATGCTTGTTTGTTTAGGCTAGACATGTAATTAAGAATTGGTTAGGTATGTAAAGGTTCTCTGGATGAACGGATATTGTAGTGGTTTGTTGTACAGTTTTTGTTTTAGGTTTTGGATGATTTTCGATGAGTTATATTGGTATGGAGGTAGATATCGCCATGAGTTATCTTAGGTACTAAGGTTATTGTAGATTTGGTATTGGGTAAGTATGAATCGATCTTTAGTTGGGAACCAATTAATTATACGAACGGTATAGTTATAAATAATCCTAATTTAGTTTAGTAGTTAGTTTAGTTATTTAATCATGGTATAAATGGCTAAAATTGTATTCTTGATACAGGATATTGATTGGATACGTACAATTGATCGTGAGAGGTTATTTACGATATGTACACCACATTTAAGGCAATACTTCTTACTTGATTTTTGTAGATTCGTTTATCTTAAATGCATGGTTGTTTTACTATCTGAGTAGGTTGCTTACCTTAAATCTATTTGCCTTATTTTTCCTGTTTTATACTTATTCTTGCTTGACCTTTAAGTGGTATTTTAAAATGTTCAATTATACAGTTTCGTCTCTTGATTTCTGATCTAAAGAGTACCACGTGTTCGGTAGAACTATCATTTGATCTATCTAGGATTTGGTTGACATTAGATAAACCCTACCTAGTAGATTAGTGAATGTTTATTTACTTTCGTGTTGATTGTGTTTTCGTATCGTATTGATTGCATGGTTTTGGTTTGATTGAGGTTGTGCATATTAGTGGCATGCACCATAGCATTGTTACATGCCGACGACCACTGGCATCCTTGTAGTTAAAATGGGTCGTCGATTATATTTTCCTGTTGTGCCACGCTCAGTTGGAGTTATGTGCAAACAGTTGATAATCCCTAGGTGCTTGGAGTCCCCACAGGTATTTCGGGTTTGTAAAGCCAAAGGTGTTATGATTTTTCATTCAGGGTCACAGGTATTGTGGTGTATTTGCTTAGCCACAGGTTTTAGCGCTTGTATCTTGCCCACTGAACTTACCCAATGCAGCGGTGGTTGGTGTGTGTACAGTGTGGGTCATGACATCATGTGCGTATTATGCATTATGCATTTGATTGTGTTTGCTGCATTTGTTTGAGCTATGATTGCTGCATTTGATTAAGATGCATATTCGGTTATGATTTGCATTTATTATATGATCTGGATCTGCATGGCTGTGTTAGCAGTCTATTGAGGTATTATAGGGATTTTGATCATGCCCCTGTGTATTACATTACGTTTCAGGTATATTTTATTGGTACAGATGCACTGGGTTTACCTTCTTTATTCCAGAGACTGTATATCCTTTGTTTTCTATATGTTTGTTTTACCTTTTATATATCATGCATTTATCTGTTCTTATTCCCACAAAGTTCCACCCGGAACTCACCACCTCTCGTTCTTCTTTTTTGTTTCATATAGTTGATAGCTGCGTATCGTTTTTCTACCTTCGTAGTTGTTTATCGAATTGGCGTCATTTTAGTCTTATTTTCATTTCGGATTGTATTTGATTTCTCTACGGATGTGTATTTATTTGCTTCCGCTAGATTTTAATATGCTGCTGCATTTAGTTTACAGAGTTTTACTTTTTAATGTTCATCATTTATTATGCAAATTATTTAACTACGTAGTTATGATTGTGTGTATGTCAGCCGAGTATGGCTGGGCTAATTATATATGTTAAGATGTTATGTATTAAATTTTAGATTATCTGTCGTACAAGAAAGATATTATCTGATTTTCGAACGGACACATGCCTCTGGGAGCATGACATCCATTATAAACTTTTCTCAATTTATTGATGATCTATAAAAAAAACTCCCTTGATATCGATTTAATCATCCTCTAATCAATAGACGTAAATTTGATATCTAATGTCAATTAAAAAATAAGAAATAATGAATATTAAAACTTATGAGGATCAAAAATTCAAATGCGTCTTTTATTTTTATTATCCTTAAAAAGAGAACAATTTTTTTAATAAAAATATTGAAACAATACCTCTATTATATTTTTCCTCGTAATACATAACTGCTTGCAATAATTTGACTTAATAATTTTAAATAAAGCTATTGTACAAGTGGCTTATATTAATATTAAAACAAATTAAATTAAATTAATTTTGATTAAATTAAAATAATTTTAACTGAGTTTAAAAAATATATTTTAATATGATAATACCTTATATGATGCAATTTTAATTAAAGAGAAATAACAAAAATACACTTTTAATAATAACAAAAATAAAAAAATCTATTCTAAGTTTTTACCCTTTGTTAAATTTCTGAGACGGGTGTAAAATGCAAAATACAAAATATTGCAATGTAAAAAAATAATATTAGGAAATGATTCGCATGATGAAAATGAATGTTTAGTAAAAAATTTGACCGTCAATCGATGATATGTCCGACGTCTGATCATCGATCGGATACCACTGACGACCTTTGAAAAATGATGGGAGATGGTGAACCCATCGGGATCACTGACAATGATAAACCCGTTGAGATCGACGGTGAATAATATGAGATCGCAATTACAACGATCCTAACAGATTCACCGTGCCTCCTAAGATATAATTTAGTTCAGGATGACAGTCTTCGATCGTCGAGAGTGTCTGATCGATGATTGAACGTGTAACCGATACTTAAATTTTTCACTGAGGATTCACTTCCACTATGCTTATTATAACCCATAATATTAATGGCAACCTGGCATACAACTTCCGCTAGTAAGCGGTTTCACAGAGAGATCAAATTACAGTATTATCGTGCATAGTTTGATCTTGTATTTTGTGAGAAATTATTTTCAAAATTCGAATCCGTAAACTCAGTCACATGGAAGTGACCTTACAGTTGCACTAAAATTTCCTAAGAGACTAATGCTGCATTAAAATTTTGATTTCAAATTGGTTCTAACAAGCAATGCATATGACGAATAAAAAGGGATCATAACTCAACAAACACACCACAAATTTACAGGAAAAACTGACGATAGCAAAGATGAGTAAGAACAGGGCTTTGGAGAGAGCTATACACAGACTACATGATTCCCAAAGTAAAATAAAAGACGCAAACTGTTATGACTCGAGCAACCAAAACCTGAATGGTATGATGACTTACATGAATGAGCAAAACCTGAATGGTATGATGACTTACATGAATGACCGAGAAGAAACAAGCAAACAAGAGCACAGATCGAATACGCGCTTGGTCAGAGAGCACTGACAAGGATGATATTCATATCGCCGCTCTCATGGCGACTTGTGCTGCTTCACGCTGCATCTCTGCTGCCTTTCCACTCCCGCGGAAGTACATGTACACTTGCTGCATGGGATTCCGAGAATAGTTGAGCAAAAGAATATTTTAAGAAGGAAGAATAAAAGAAATTTGTTCAAGCTCAAACTTCATGTCAATCTTTCTAGTATATTTTCAGTCAAAGAGGGAAAAAAATTCACCTGGATGACCCAAACACTGATCAGTGCCTCCAGGCAGAACAAGCCAAATCCAACAAAATAGAAGATCTGAAAACAACAAAGGACAGTCAGAAACAAAAACAAAAAAAAAATTTTTTAGAGCCTAGTCTAGCTTTTCTTCCAGAATTTTATGAAAGGGCAGTCCCTTGCATTAATATGTTGCTATCTTGTATCGTTATGGCCAACATAAATAAAGGAAAAGTGATTGCCACTCAATTATAGCAGCCAGGTACAGGGTCTAGTACCCCAAACTTAATATGTACACTCCACGGTAGCATGAAGCTAGGTAGCCTTAATATGTCAAATGAAAATTTTCTTTCATATAAGAGAAACATGCAATCGTAAATGTGGTCCAAATTTTCTTAACAAAAGTCTTGTTTCAGAGATTATTTCACACATAATTTGCGATGATATTACATTCAACACTTGACCACTACTACTCTTGAGAAGTAAAATCATCCAAAGGATGGAAAAAAAATATGAAGGGATAAATAAGTACGAGAAAATGAAGGGATAAATGAGTCTCAATGGATGAATAAATCCAAATATTTACTATCAGTGAAATGATTTATTCATTCCTTTTCATTCATTTGAATAAGTATAGGTTGGATTTTGCCAGACTTGTGCGGATGAATAAAATCTGAATTGCAAATACTAGCGAAGAAACTATGCCTGGGAATTGTAGATGAAATCTGACTTGGTTGTCAATATATAATTATCATTTGCACAATCTAGGGTGAAAATTCATGTTCTGTCATGTTAATTGTATCATAAATTGATCATATCATTTGGGTAAAAAAAAACATTATATTAAATAATACAAACATAATTGCATATTTTTAATAATAATTTTATTAAGTGTACAATTTAACTAGTCTCGTCTTATACGAGATAAAAGTTATTAGTGTTTTTTAAAATGAATTATCTTCATAAACAAGTTAATTTGTGTCAACTCATTTATGTAGTCAACTTGTGTCTAATATTGTTTGCTCTAATCCAACCAAACTGAAGTGGCTTATACCAACCACATGATGGGCTCAATATTATATAAATATATAACAAATTAAGGAACGATATTGTATGATCATATCATCTTTAGCGAATAACATGAGACTAGTTTAAGCGAATAACTTAGGCAACATTAGAAATTTCTCCTTTGTTTCATCCTCACAAGCCACAGTATATATCGTCATCTACACACCACATCAGTGCCTCTCTTCATCTACCTCAGTCCCCTTTCATAGTTTCATTTCTCCTATCGATTTTTTTCTTAATGACTATTATTCCTTCAAGTATATCTTTGTGCATGTTGTGAGTTGCAGGGGTAATTAGGTATTTTCTCTCTATCTTGTGCCTTTAGGGTTTTATAGGCTACAAGCTATATAAGTTGTGTAATGGTTTGGTTTTAATTAAGAAGAAAAGTATTTTCTTATTATCTAACATGGTATCAGAGCAAGTTTCTTCGACACCCTAATTTTTTTTCTCTCCTCCTAAACGGCGGCGCCGTTCGTGCAATCGCGCTAACCCGCCTCCGGCCTCGCGAGAAGAGGGAGCGGCTGTTGTTCACTTGCGACGCCTTCTCTGCCTGCACTTCTTCGCGCTGCTCTTCTTCGCGATTCGCGAGCTTCTTCATCTCGCGAAGAGCTGCTCTTCTTCTCGCTCGACTCGCCGTCAAACTTTCACAATCCACAGCCCTAGCTCCGCCGGTGTCCGAATCTCTCGCGCGACTCGTTTTTTTTTCTCGCGCGACGCGGTGCTCCTTCTTGCGCGACGTGCTCTTCTTCTCGCGCAAGCGCGACGCGGTCTTCTTCTCGCGCGAGTGCGACGCGCGGCCTCTGCTCGTCCGCTGCCTCTGCTCTTCCGCGCAAGCTCTTCCGCGCTGCCTCTGCTCTTCCGCGCGAGCTCTTCCGCGCTGTCTCTGCTCTTCCGCGCGAGCGCGACGCGCTGCTTCTGCTGACGCGCTGCTTCTGCTGACGCGCTGCTTTTGCTCTTCCAGGGACGCACTGCTTCTTCTCGCGCTGCTCCTTATCGCGACCAAGCTTGCTGATTTCCCTGGGCTTCACTCTTCTCTGCCGGCTTCTTCTTCTGCTCCTGCTCCATTCTCAGATCGAAGCTGCAGGCAAGCCCCGGCACATCTCTCCTCCAGTGGTCCCTTCTGAAGTCCGCCATATCTCCCTCTCCAACAGCGAGCTCCTCTCCGGCTGATTTTTTTTTCTGCTTTTGTCGAAGCCGCAGCCGTTCTTCCACGACCTTCGAAGCAGCAGCTGATTTTTCTGCTTTTTTATACTGACCAAGCCCTAATCTCGCTGATTCCCACCTTCAAAGCAGCGACCGCCTGCCAAGCTTGGTCTATCACGGGCCGAACTCTTCTTCAAGTTCCATCCCCTCTTGTGAATTGGTATGGCAGACACTTCTGGAGAAAGTTCTGGGATGTCTACAGATCCTTTGGCTTCTTCTGGACAGGTTTTCACGATGACAGGAACGGGAGGAACTGGTCTTCAGATAACCTCGGAAAAATTGACCGAGACAAATTATGCATCGTGGGCAGTTGCTGTTGAACTCTATGTAGAGGGCCATGATAGACTTGATATTCTTCATGGTACTAGAGTAAAACCGGATGAAAAAGATCTTAGCTTTCGTACTTGGAGGCGTGACAATATTCTGGTAATGACTTGGATACTCAATTCTGTTAGCCCTGACATCAAACAGGTCATTCTTCATAACAGAACAGTTGTTGACATGTGGAGGACACTGGAGCAGATGTATGGACGCAAACATGATATGCTGCGTACTTATCAGATAAGTAGTCAAATTTTTAAACTTGAGCAAGGTTCTATGTCTGTTACAAATTATTTTGCTGCTTTAAAAAGGCTATGGGATGAGTTTGACTACTACAGGATGGATAATTGGATTTCCACTGATGATCATCAGAGATATCTGAAGCTTCTGGAGAAGGACAGAATTATTAAGTTTCTTGATGGGCTTCATGCAGAGTTTGAAAATCTAAAAGGACAAATTCTTAGTCTTGATCCTACTCCCTCCTTAGAACAAGTTTATTACAAAATTCTGAGTGAGGAAGGCAGGAGAGGGACCACGAACAACAAAGATAATATCTCTGCAGCAAGCACTCCAATTGGAGAGACATCTGCTTTTGTCGGTTCTTCCAACAAGCTCAAGTCTGGGGGGACAAAAGGAAAAGGTGGAAGATTTTGTCGGCACTGCAAGAGGACTAATCATGATTCAGATTTTTGTTGGGAGAAATATCCAGAGAAAAAACCTGAAAAATTTAAAAACAGTGAAAAGAAGGTTCCTAGTCGTGGGAATCTTGCTGCCCAGAACTTAGTGGATGGGGAGACTACTAATTCCTCGGTACCTTCTAATATTGAGTTGTCATCTACTGATATTGTCAAGCTTCAGCACCTTTTATCACGACTTCAGACTTCATCCTCTGCCAATTTGTCTCAAGCGCACACGGGTATCCGGGGTTTGGAATTAAGTATTGATGCGTCAAGATCTTGTATCCCCTGGGTCATTGACTCAGGAGCTACGGATCATATGACAAATCTTGCTAATTCCTTCATTTCCTACTCTTTGTCTTCTGGGCAGGATAAAGTGACCATCGCTGATGACACCAAAGCTACTGTAGCTGGAAAAGGTTCCATACAACTGGCAGACCACTTTATCCTATCCTCTGCACTTCATGTCCCTTCCATTTCCCTTAATTTACTTTCTGTTAGTAGTATTACTAAACAATTACACTGTTCAGTAACTTTTTTCCCTGATCATTGTGTCTTTCAGGATCTCGAGACCAAGCAAACGATTGGGACTGGCCGTGAGGTAGGAGGTCTTTATTACTATCATTTTGGAATAACAACTGCTCTGAAGTCTACAACCCAGTGTTCAGAAAATAAGCATCAAGAAATCTTCTTATGGCATTCTCGTTTAGGACATTTATCTTTCCGGTCGTTAAAGGTCTTATTTCCTAATCTCTTCTCTTCTGTTTCTCTTGAGTCTCTTAAATGTGAAGTTTGTCAGTTATCCAAACATTGTAGAACTCATTTTTCCGAGTCCACGAATAAAAGTTCGTCTCCGTTTGACCTTGCTCATTCAGATGTGTGGGGTCCTTCTCCTGTGCCTTCTTTGGATGGCTATAGATACTTTATTTCTTTTATTGATGATTACACTCACTGTACATGGCTTTATTTGATGAGAGGTAGAGATGAAGTTCCTCGACTTATTCAACATTATTGCAAAATGGTTGAAACTCAATTCCACACTCAAGTGAAAACTCTTAGACCTGATAATGCACGAGAATACTTTGCACACTCCCTAAATACTTTTTTAGAGGATTTAGGAATTCTTCATGAGTCATCTTGTCCCTACACACCACAGCAAAATGGAGTGGCTGAAAGAAAAAATCGTCATATCCTTGAAACAGCTCGTGCATTATTATTTCAGCGCCAGTTACCCAAATATTTTTGGCTGATGCTGTCCTTGCAGCCGCTTATATCATTAACCGTCTACCATCAAAAGGTCTCGGGTACCGGTGTCCTCTCAATATTCTTCGTCCTAACACCACGTTGTTCTCCCTTACACCTCGAGTATTTGGCTCCCTTTGTTTTATTCAGGTTCTTGGTCCCAAGACCTCTAAGCTTGATCCTCAAGCTATACGGGGTGTTTTTCTAGGGTATTCCACTTCCCAGAAAGGGTACAAGTGCTTTGATCCTATTACTAGGACAAGGTATGTCTTGAAGGATGTTACCTTTTTTGAGTCCGAGTCCTACTATTCTTCCCAGACTCGTCCCCAGGGGGAGAATCTTACCTCTTCTTCTTCTTCCCTTGTACCTCAAGTGGTTCCTTCTCCTATTTCACTGGATGTCATGGAAAACAGAAAAGATAATGCTCCATTACAGGGCTCGCAGGCTTCACAAGAAATTATTACTTACAAGCGACGAAGACATAAGCAAAGACCTACTACTGATCGGCTAGCTGAATCGGATGCTCTGACTCCTGATCCTGTATCCTCACCCCTCAATATGAATGAGTTGGACCTTCCAATTGCGGTTAGAAAGGGGGTCAGGTCATGTACTCAACATCCTATCTCTAACTATGTTTCTTATTCTCGTTTGTCTTCTTCATACCATACCTTTGTTTCACAACTATCAAATCATGTCATACCTTCTTCTTATCATGAAGCTGTAAGGGACTCAAGGTGGCTGGAAGCAATGAATGAAGAAGTGGAGGCTCTTAATAAAAATGGTACTTGGGAATTAATAGATCCCCCAAAGGGGAAGAACTTGGTTGGTTCTAAATGGGTCTATGCTATCAAGTATAACTCAGAGGGTGAAGTGGTCAGATATAAAGCCAGACTTGTTGCCAAGGGATTCACTCAAACATATGGGGTGGATTACTTGGAGACCTTCGCTCCAGTTGCAAAACTCAAATCAGTCAGGGTGATTCTTTCTCTTGCCTCTCAGTATGGTTGGCCGCTATTTCAGCTAGATGTGAAAAATGCTTTTTTGAATGGCAACCTTCACGAAGAGGTCTATATGTTACCACCTCCTGGAATTGAAACAAAAGGGAAGGTTTGCCGACTGATAAAAGCTTTGTATGGACTTAGAGCTGTCAAACGGGCCAACCCGTGGCGGGGCGGGTCGACCCATGGCGGGTCGGCCATTTGGCGGGGCGGGGCGGGTCGACCCGTCATCTAGGCGGGTCAGAAAATCCCCAACCCAACCCAATCCAAGGCGGGCCGTGGGTTAGGCGGGCCAACCCGCGGGCCCATCAAAATATTTTTAAAACATTAAAAAAATTCATATATTTAGATTTCATCAATCAAATATATTAAGAAATATATTTTTTAAATATAAATGGATACAAACGAGTACTCATGTGATGAAAAATATTATTTTTTATTTCAAAATAATAACAAAAAAAGATAATAAATTGTCATAAACCTTAATTAACATGTGATTCTCAACCCGCGGGCCAACCCAAGCTCGTCGCGGGCCGACCCGTGCGGGTCGCGGGCCTAGGCGGGTTGGCCCACGGCGGGCTTGGGTTGCTTAAATTCTAACCCAACCCGCTTAAATTGATTGGCGGGGCGGGCCAACCCGACGGGCCCAACCCAAATTGACAGCTCTATATGGACTTAAACAATCACCCAGAGCATGGTTTGATAGGTTCTGCAAAGCTATGACATTGTTTGGCTTTAGACAAGGGAATGCTGATCATACACTCTTTGTGAAGAGGAAAGAGGACAAAACTACCATTCTTTTGGTTTACGTTGATGATATGATAATCACAGGTGATGACGAGGTTGAAATCCAGGCTCTTAAGTCCAAGTTAATATCAGAGTTTGAAATTAAAGATCTTGGACTATTGAAGTACTTCCTGGGTATTGAAGTTGCTCGATCTCAGGAGGAAATATATATATGTCAGAGAAAATATGTGTTGGATTTGCTCAAGGAGACAGGGAAGTTGGATTGTCGGCCAGCATCAACTCCTATAGAAGTAAGTCATGATCTTACTAGTTCTAATGGGGAAGATCTTACAAATCTGGAAAAGGGAACGTATCAAAGGTTGGTTGAAAAATTACTCTATTTGTCTATGACTAGGCCTGACATTACCTACGCTGTTAGTGTAGTGAGTCAGTACATGCATGCTCCTAAAACTATCCACATTAAGGTCGTTGATAGGATTTTGAGGTACTTAAAGTCATGCCCCGGAAAAAGCTTGCTGTTTAAGGGAGGTGGTAATCTGAAGGTGGAATGTTATTCTGATGCTGATTGGGCTGGTTCTAGAGATGATAGAAGATCCACTTCTGGCTATTGCACCTTTTTAGGAGGAAACTTGGTAACATGGAGAAGTAAGAAATAAAGTGTTTGTGCACGGTCTAGTGCGGAAGCAGAATATCGAGCCATGGCACATGGTCTTGCAGAAATGTTATGGTTGAGTTTTTTATTAGAAGACATGGGGTTAAAGGCTGAATTACCTCTCCGGTTGTACTGCGACAACAAAGCTGCAATCAATATTGCAAATAATCCAGTCCAACATGATCGGACCAAACACATCGAGATTGATCGCCACTTTATTCGGGAGAGACTTGATTCTGGAGAATTATGTTTGCCCTATGTCAAATCTGAGGACCAACTGGCTGATATGTTTACAAAAGCTATACCCCAAGCTGTGTTTAATTCTGCCCTTAGCAAGTTAAACATGTTTGATATATATGTTCAACTTGAGGGGGAGTGTTGTGAGTTGCAGGGGTAATTAGGTCTTTTCTCTCTATCTTGTGTCTTTAGGGTTTTGTAGGCTACAAGCTATATAAGTTGTGTAATGGTTTGGTTTTAATTAAGAAGAAAAGTATTTTCTTATTATCTAACAGTGCAAAAAGGCAGTCTGGTGCACTATGCACTGCCAGTGCGCAGTCCCGGGGAACAGTTGAATCGCATTAGGTCTATTATACACCGTCTTACTTGCATTTTGCAAGAGGCTGTTTCCTCAATTATATCTCTGTGAAGTATGAACAAGTTTTGGGAAATGGATATAATTCCAGCATCAACCAACAGAATGAACTATGATTTCAAGAATAGTAGGATGCTAAAGGCATTTTAAGGTGCATAAGAACTTACCCCAACCAAAACTTTGTCACTGATAAGATCCACTGCTGGCAAGATACCTCTGCAGCAGATAACATGGACAAGAAATTTTGTTATGATTTTTATAGAGAAAACAAATTATCCTCAAATTTGTATATTGTCAATCTCCAATGAAACATCATGTTACTGCATTCAAAAATGTACTGACAATTCGTTATGCCTACTAACTGGATTAAGTAAACAGGTAAAAGAAAAAAAATGCTCTTTGCAGATCAGCTCAGGCCATCAGATTTCAAGTAATGGTGTAACATTTGCTTATTGCATCTGTGCTTTTGAAGAGTTTAAGTTGCCAGCAGTGCAGGCTTTAAGGACTTGTGCAGAAACCAGCATTGTTCAACAATATATCCAATAAGGCCCTTGATTCAATGTGAATTGCTAGTAAGCATGGAAGATTATAATAGATATATTTACCAAATAATGGAATGCATCGAGCTAAACAGCTAAAGTCTATGCTTGCGACTATTCTTGTTGTAAATTCCAAGAAAACTATATGCTAGTAGTTACACGACAGGAAATCTAGATAGTATCGGTATGCACCATCACTAGGCGACTGATTTACGAAGACACAAGACAGAAGGCACCTTTATTTGTGGACACCCTCACAAGACTACTACAGTAATTTAAGAGAACAATAATGTTAAAGGAAAAATACATCCAAATTTTTATATACGGAAATGAATGAACTGAAAATGAAGGGTTTTATTGAAAAACATTTCCTAATGGAATCCATTGTGTTAGGAGTTTGGATAGGAGAAAATTTACTCTTATATTTCACTGAGTATGAGGTTGAGCATACAAAAGTTGGAAGTCTGATACTTGCAGTATGGATTAGAAAATTTTAAAACTATGTTTATTCTAGAATGCAGAAGATCATGATTCTGTTTCATACCAAATGAAAAGGTGTACAGTATGTGATAGGTTCTCCAACGCAAATAAATCCAAGACCAATAAGGAGAACGAATAGAAGGGGGTAAAATGATAATCACTGAGGCCATCAAGTGTTGACAAGGAACCTCTAGCTGCCAAGAGAATATCCTTGCACAGTTTCAAACCAGGAGCTAGATTCAACTATTTACTATATATTTTCTTTCAAAAATTTAGAAAAATTCAACAATCCAATATACAGTCAGTAGCATGATAATAAGAGCATGTTAATGTCTTGCTAGTATAATGATGAAGAAAAGGAATCAAATTGAAATATATTTGAATTTTAAATTCCAATTTGAGTTGTTTGGTATTAATTCGAGTTGTTTAGTAATTAGTTTATTTTGATTTGTTATCTTTCAATTTGGATTGTCCATTAGTATTTAGTAGTGATAATTGTAGTTCCTGATGTGCTTTTAATCATTAAGATTTTCAACTTTGAATTCTCCGTGAGATTTCCTCTGCGTGAGGCTTAGTTCTGTTTTTGTCTATGCCTTATAGCATGCATACATCAAAGATCAATCAATGAAATAAAGGATTGAACAAGCCAAGAATCTAATTGTCTTAACAATCAGTAAATTAAGATGGGAACAGTTGTCTTTGCTTTTTATTAAACTTCACGAAGACTGCATGCAATGTACATTTCCTTTCAAAATCAAATGAGGATCCTCATGTATCAATTTAACAACCCAAGTAAAGCAAACCCTTATCCTGGATGTAGTAAGCTACAGATATGACCAAACTTACACTTCGTCTCATATGTTGACCAATGAAAAACATTATTAGATTAGCAAAAAAGTTGAGATCAAACAGCAAGTAGTGATCTTTATCAGAAAGAAGTTTGAACTTAAATTATCAATATTCATATCAAGCTGCAAGTAGTGATTCTTTATCAAAAAGAAACTTGAATTTACATTATCTACCAGATTCAGAAAAATAATAAAAAAAGTTGCCTGTCCCCTGAATGGCAACAGATCATTAGCCATCTAAATTTCCTATAAAATACTAACACTTACGTTAAAGATTTTCCCTTGAAAAATATTGGAGGAGCAACAGCAGCATATATGACAAAAGCAATATGAAGCTGCACACAAGTCAGAGACACAATGAATGAACCATAGAGCATCACTAAATTTGAAAACCTGATATATATTACATACCAAGTAAAAGAGGAAAAACCATCCAAAATTTAATGCGCTTTCCGTCCTGTATATGTTGCAATGTCATTTATACTATCTAAAAGATGAGACTAGTAGATGGTAACTTGAATAGCTATAGGTTAACATAGAGTTGTACCTCATAGCACGATAAAGAGGCCTATACCACAATACGTATGCACCAGGAACACCTGAGATGAAGTATATAATCGCAAGAAACCAGATCTTGACGCCTACATGTTAGAAGCAAGTCAAATAAGTAGAGTTCTGATATGATGGCATCCACTCAAGTTCTCAAAATACCTTGTCCTTTAATCCATGCAGTTGTAACTGCTATGATATTCCAGAATAAGCACAACGTTAGACCTGCCAAACAAACAAAAAAACTCCCTGAACATTTAGAACTCAATAGCATAAACATTATGAGTGAGTAGTACCACTCATAAAAGAAATTTGTTTTAAGCTAGTGAGAGTCTCAGTTAATATAACCATAAAATAAGTCCAGGCAGCATATGCATTCAGAAACAACTATTTGGGGGCATGGACGAGAAACCACACTCTAGATGACATAATGGCAGATGAATCTCAACAAAACTATAGAAGAACTCCAGCCTGCTTAAAAATTCAATACAAATTTATAACAACAACAAAAAACAGTGCATCCTAACTATTTGGGACATGGATCTTATCTGCCATAAAATACCAGTCAGTTAGAAACCTTTAGTTGTCAGCAAAATTTATTTTGGTCAACCTGGATTCATAACCTAGATTCAACTTGCCTCACTCTCATACTGTGTCAGTCATCGTTCAATATATTCACATCTTTAATCTTATTTTTCCAGATTTATCATCTACCAGAACAACTCATACTAAATAATTAATATTACTCTCTGCGTAATCCCACACATCAATCTCAACATTTATTTCTGCTCAATTTATTGTTTTTATCAACAAATGTCAATCCAGCATGATGATGAAATAAAATCAATCTAAATGTAGATATAGTTCTAGAGTGTCAATATAAAAAAGGTGAAAATAAAATATCATCAGCCATAATGCTTAATTGAGATTTTTCTCTGTTCTACCTTCATAGTTAGCTTAGAACATTGAAAAAGATGCAAGCTTATATGTGCTCTGAGTTAAAGAAAGGAAAGCAAGCCAAATTCTAGAACCTTAAATATAATGGAGAAGGGCCGACTATGATAAGAGGTTATACATACCTAACAATGAGGCAAATGCAAGGTATTGCAATCTTTGCAGGTGGATTGGAATCTCATTTGCAATATCATGATGAATAATAGGAAAGAAAGGTGGCCAATTTTTCTCATTTATAATAACTCCAGCTGCAAGATAAACAAAAATATGTAGCTTCAATCAATTTGGGGTCAAACAAGTATCAATATACTTGGAAAAAACAACAGTGGTCATGGAAAGATAGTGGAGTCATTGACTTACCTCCTACTAAGAAAAACAACAATACTTCTACTATAAAAAAATACTAATCTTTTTAGATGGAAAGTTACCTTGTGCTGCAGCCTCTTCTTTCCTTTTCAATTCCTTACATGAAAATCAGTAAATAAAAACAAAATAAGTGCACACTCTCTAAATTGGCATATATGTAAAATGTATAATGCAACATTTAGAAAATGTTCCATTTAAGATAGGCTTCAGCCTTAGACCTTTACGATTCTTACAAACACTTATTAGAATAAACACCAAGACAATAATTTTTATTTGCACTGTCTACTTTAATCTATATTATTTATGGCATTGTCACCCATATATTGTAGAAAAGTCATATATATATAAAAAAAAGTATGTGTGTGTGTGTGTGTGTGTATGAACAAACAATAGAAATATCAAAATGTGGTTCATCCAACCACAGTAAATTTTGTCAATACAACATAGCATCATATTTCTTTGCATCCTTTACTATCTACCTAATCTATAGCAAGGATGATTGCTGCTTAGTCCAATTAGAATACGTAATGATCAAGCATTTAAAATTTTAACACGACTTTCTTTCAAAGTTTGAGCTTTAAGTAAGATACTTAAGACTTTTGCCAAGAATATTAGTAATATTATTTTAGATAATATTTAATTTAAGTAAGAATGAGCTATGATATGAGTGTCAATTGTTTTTTACTTCTAATTTATCCAGATTTAAAATTATCAGCATATATTCTAAAATCATCCATTATGCATTTATACAACACACCAACTCAGCAGCAACTAATGCAATCACCCAAATATTTCTTCATCCATAGGAAGCTCTTGGAACAAATGAACATTGACCTTACATAAAACAAGAAGCTTATTAACCAACCGAATGGGAATACTACAAGTTATCCATTCAATGAATTAATTTGTGGCATATAACTTGACTTTAAAAAAAACTTCAACATAGCCATTTAGAAAAAAGAACGGAAAAAAAAACTAAACAAAACAACAGGATAAGTACAAATTTGCATTTAAGAGTCTAAGATACTGAGTACTGACTTACCTTTTCCCTCTGATTTAACTCTGCCTCCTTGGCTTGTAACTCCCTTTCCTTTATCTTCAGATCCTACATTAAAAGGAAAGATTGTGAGGGTATAGGAAATAGCAATACCTCTACACCAAACACTACAAGCAATGCAATCAATATTAGTAATTGATGTTAAAAACAAAGACTATTGTCTAAAGATAAGTGAAAAATGGTTCTTATTGTTGTCTCAATATCTATGATGCATCAAAAATGTTTATGGCATTTTGCTATGCAACAGACATAATAAAATAATCTTACATGAGGAACACTACACCAGTAGGAAGATAAATATTGATGAACCACTACATTAATTGAATTTCTGTCGCCTACTATTTACTAGAAGAAGAAAAACATCCAATAACTACAACCACTAAACAAGCTCCCAAAGCATAAAAAAATAAATTGAAATTGATGAAAACAACAAATTGAGTTCAAACGATTCAGTCCAGCTATGTGAATCTTATCTCTCCATTGAATTCTACAACAGTAATATGCTTAGTAAGTCATTAGTCATTCCAAGGGGCAAATGCATGGATCCATTTGCACAAATCTCCAAGGGTAAGCAGACCATTAGCTTAAAAATTGTAAGAAACCCCAATAGGATATTGAAACAATCAAGAACAAGATGAGTGGGTATCATTTCATTCTCATATAGTCCCTAGTCAATCTAATTTGCCAATAGATTCACATTGAATCATTCACACAATATCATTGGAGCCTCAACAGAAATGAAAATTGCTTTGATTCATGATTACTAGATCATAATGAACAAACTTAAGCAAACTAAGCATTCGATAGAACTAAAATAATTTCCATTCATATTATTTTCTACTAACTAGTAAGTCCTTGCAATTTAGAAACCGACAGATAGAGCTTAATGCAGGAAGTTTGCGCAACATGACTATTTCTCCTGATTATCTTATGTAGGTTCTTTGGTCTTCTTGTATCCCTCATACTTTAAGACAAACTAAGTTTGACTAAATACACGAAATTGAAATAGGTGGAAATTCTTTAATTCAAAATAACGTAATGAAGGTAAATGAGATGAGTGATACCGGTTAATGTGTATATGTGACCAGGTGATGCTTGATCAATTTTTAGACATTAAAATTTTAATCAAATTCAAAGACAGAAGTATCCTTAATTCGTAAAACCACAATAGAATTTGACCTAGGTTACATAATTGCATATGTATGCGGCATACATACTGTTGAACTTAGTTTTCCTCCACCATAATTTGATCCAGCTGATTTTCCTCGTACACCAGGATCCTGCTGCAATTATGACCAAATAATAGTAATTCCACTATGTGGAAAAAGTACACTTCAACATCAAAGAAACAGCGCGATCTGTAGAGTAGATTTTTTTTTTCAGAAATTAATTAAATTAAACAAAAAACCACCCAAGAACCTTATAACATATATGTGCTGATTCTTGAGGGAAAAAAAAAGTTTTTTTCACCAAAAGTTTTAAATCATTTTCCAGAGGAAAGAAAGATATTCCTATCACACACAAAAAGAAACTTAAACACGTCATTCGCAGACATTAGAGAAGTTTAGCGATGGGACTGCCTAGATACTAGTTTAGTGTAACTTTCTAACCCCAGAAATAGTCCCATAAGAATCTGGCAAAGCATTAATTCTCAGTTCAACACCAACAGTCTTGGCTTCTTACAAGTCATAAAGCTAAAGTAGTCTAAGACTGGATTGGCTGCTCAGTTCAGGCCAACGCGAAACTTTATTATCAGTATGACCTAAAACTTGATGAACAGAATAAAATCAGTAAGTATTAGATTCCAAGGTCAAATTTTTGGCGCACTGTTTCTCATATCGGAAGGATAGATCGCGAAACACTAGGTATATTTCATAGAAACAACACAATAAACAAGCACATTATAGAGCAAACCCTCAATTCAGTATCAACTCAAGAGGACGCGAAAGAAGACATCGTCCGCATCCGGCGTGCGACTATCAAAAACAAAAGGCGTCACTGACTCACAAAAATCAAAAAGAGACGGCAATCGGAAAACAATCTCACCGAATCGGAATCTCACACTGCAAATCTTCAGTCTTTCAGATCTGACACCTAATCTAGCGTACGGGTCAAGGGCCGCAGAACTACGACATTGAGAAGTAAATGAGGACAGATGAACTCACCGCGAAGGGATTGACGTCGTCCTCGTGGAAGGGGTCGGCATCGTATCGCCCCGCCATCAGACTTCAATCCGCGAGCGTGCGAGAGAGAAAGAGAGAGACAGGGGAGTATGTTGACCACTACTCGCTCTACAGCTGGGAGTTAGTGTACTTGTACCGGATCTGGGTTAGTGGAAAACAGGTAATCTCTGATCAATGGATGAGATTGTATCAGAGGTCAACGTGTCTTCGGATGGGAACAATTGCAATGTCAGAATCGTGCAAAAAGTTGTAGGCAATCATATGTCTCGGCGTCAAAATCAAAGGGAATTAGGCCCCTTCCCCGTTGAATTGAAAGTTTACTCATTTTTACTGTGTGTTTTCCATTTCCAATAGAATTTGAAGGTTAAGGGACGTTTGGTTTTTTCATTTTCTATTTTTATTTTTTAAAAAATTATATTTTTTTATTTTCTGAAAAATAATTTTATTTTATACTTTAATTCTTTAGAAAATGCTATCTTTTTCTGGAAAACAAAGTTGAAAAATGTAAACCAAACACGTTTTTTTCAAAAAAACGTATTTTCCACATAAAATAAAAATAAAAAACAAGCATATTAAACGTCCCCTAACATTCTTGTTATGTGATTCAAAGGTCATGGTTTAGGATCTTTCTTTTTATAATAGTTTTTGTAATATGATCTCTAAGATTATGATGCGATGGTAAAAAATAGGACGGATTTTCTAACCATTAAGGATTCAAATCTTATCCAAAACACGTTATACACTTATACTTGAAGGAAAGTCATCTAAATAATATCAAAAAATAAAAATAAAGATTCTATAATCAGCCTCACATTTGCTCCACAGAAGAATAAGGAACTAGAAGATCAGAACACACTATTTTAAAACCACTAAAATACACAACCGAAACTCACATAAAATGCAAAACAATGATACAACCTTGAATCAAGGATCCAAAATGATTTGATTCAATGTAATCAAGGATTCATGAGAGATGAGTTAGCATAATTCTTTGTCTTCGCAAAGTGCATCAATAGCTGGTGTGCTTCCTCCACCTGATCTTCGGAAACCAATCCATGCACAAGATTTCATAAGAAGGTGGTGTCAATTATAGGCCTTTTCTCGAGAACCTCCTGCATAAGCTCCTTTGCTTTGACCATGTCCCCTGCTTTCGCGTATCCATCGATCACAGCATTGAAGGTCTGGACATCAGGTTTGCAACCAGCTCTCCCCATGCAGCTTAGCATCCGACGAGCTTTTTCGAGATTGCCTTGCTTGCAAAGTCCATTTATGTAGGTGTTGTAAGTAGTAGAACAAGGTACAAGGCCTATCAGAAGCATTTCGTCAAACAATTCGTCGGCCTTGTTAAAATCATTTGCCAAGATGAACACATCCAGTATCCTATTGTAGATCATGATGTCAGGCCTCTTCCCCTCCATTCTCATCAGCACTAGAAAGGAATGCGCATCGTCGGCTTTGCGTTCATCGATAAGTAAGCTGATAACATGGCTATAATCCAATGCACCGGGGTCGAACCCGGCATTTCGAATCTTGTCCAAGAATTCTATCGCCTGAGCAGAACCTCCCTGTTTGCACAGTGACAAAAGCACAATTGAATACAATCCAGCATCAGGATCGCAGTCATGGAGTTGCATCGTCTCCAGAAGCTCCATTGCAAAGCTCGACTTCCCGTTCCGGCAAAGAGCTTTTATGAGGATGGAAAAGGTTGTTGCCTCGAACCGAATGTTCATCTCCGGCGCCTTCGACAGCACCGCTCCGACCATGGCAAGACCATCCTTGCTCTTGCAAAGAAGAGCAAGCAATGCGTTCAATGAAACCGCAGAAGGCGTGCACCGGAACTTTGGGATTCTGAAGAAGAGATCCACGGCGTCGTGGAGTCTGCCTGCTCGGCCAAAGTTCTCAATCACAGTGACGAAGATTCCTTCTGGAACATCAAATCTCTCGTCTTTCTCGAGATGCTCGAGGGCAGAAGATACATGAGCGAGCATGCGATTTCGGAAGAGATGTTTGATGACGAAGGCGTAGGCGGATGGGCTCGGATCGGTGTCGTAGCTTCGGAAGCAATTGATCAAGATGGAGATGTAATTGGTCCCGTCGTTTGGTTCTTCGGCGATTTGCTTCTTCAACGTCTCCATTGCCAATTGCTCGCCGAGACTCCGCCGCCGATTGCCGTTGCAGGAGGATGCAAACCATCTGCAACATCTCATACAAATGTTTCTTGCAGGAGAACTGGATTTGATCATCCTGTTCTTCGCCTATGCTTTCTTTTTCCTCGGTTGGTGATTTCTTCAGAGCAAAAACACAATTCTTATCCGAAGATTGAGCGAGAATCATTAAAGGGAACAAACCTAGAACAAAGAGAAAGGGGAAAGACCTCAATATCTCAAGATCCAATTTTTCTTACTTATCTTGAAGAGAAGCCCCAATCCGCGCAGTAAAAAAAAACTTAGAAGGAAGAAAAAAAAATCTCCGAACAGCTCGAGCAATGCCCGGCCTTCCGCTGCCGTCCTCTGGCGGCGCCCGGCACCTGCGATGATCCTTCAGCGTTTTCTACGCAGGAAAACTTTCATTCTGCCTCAGAGTTTATCTACGTGTTCATCGCACTCCTCAAAGTTTGATTAAGTTGAAGTTAGATACTCAATTTATGAAAATTACAAGTATTTATGAATAAAAGAAGATATCATTCACCTGAAAACAACAATCTTGGAACAAAATGGATTGATTCTAGTTTATGTTGAATAGTGTTTAAGTATTTGTAGCAGCAGCAGCAGCAGCAGAGTTTTCCTTCACTGTGAGCTCTTGGCCACCAGAAGCTCCGTTAGCTATCGAGGATGAGATCAGAATAGGGCTCAAAGTGTATGATGCAAACAGGGTTAAACTTCTCCCTGCCTTTTTTGAAATGATTTGCCGGATGACTGCAATTGTCAGGATGTCAGGTTAGAGTTGTTAAGCTTACTGAAACTTTCGAGCATCCACAAGTTTAAGCCTTTCAGTCATCCTTGTTTAGTGATGCTGGTTTCATACTCCATCCTGGTTGATAGTTGATGATCCCGGCCTTCCTTGCGGGTAGCTCGGCTCGCTCAGCCAACCAGCCTAACGCCATGAAGGTTCAGCAGAAGAGTCGACGAAGACCTCACCAAGGGGTCCTTGAGCCAGAAAACCCCTGATGCGCTAGCCGACCGCCCCCGGGCAGGGTCGGTCGGGTCGACCCCGAACCTCTTCTAACTCGGTCACCTAAACCCGTACCCCGAGCCAGATCGGGGTCGGATAATCCAGTCGGACGATTGACGACCCACACTCCCTCAGCATCCCGTGGATCTGACATCCCGCAGAGCCAGACAGACATAGCTCCACAAATCTCCGACTCAGGGCGTCCCCTGCGTCTCAAATTTCCCAGTCGGACGCGTGGCGGCTCACGCTCTCTGGCCATTACTCGATCCGGTCCTTGACAATTGGACCGGTCAGTCGGCGCTCGGGCTACAGACTAGATCGTCCTTACGCCACCCTATATCATTGCATCCAGGGTACGATCGTGATGCCGGGATAATACGTGCCTCACCCATTTATGACACACCTCGCGGTCATCCCGCCGCTTCAGTACCGTCGTGATGCCCAAGAACCCCGCATCATACCGCGGTACTTCCAGATGCAAAGCAAGGGCATTGATTGGTTGAGATATGGACACGAACTGCGAATTTTCAAGATTCATTAGAGGCAAAGAAATTGTCTAAGTTTTAACGATAATGCAAAAAAATAAAAGTACCAGAACACCAGATCTGGCAATTTGGAGAACGGCAAAATCAATGGTGAATAGTTGAGAATGGCTCGAATCCAAAGAACAATAACACACTCAGTGCAATGCCAGTTGTCGTTCCAATCTGTTGGTGATTCAAAGGATGAAGAAAAGGATTTAGGCTCTAACAAGTAATCATGGAATCATGGGCAATGATCGGCCTTCATAGAATTTTGTTGGACTAAATGCAATGTACAAACCTGTAGAACCCTGTACACTATTATACGAGCTTGTTTATAGTTCTTCACGGTATATTCGCTTGCAAGCAGAGCCTGTGAAAAAAGTTTGCACGTTTCTTATTATTCTAAATAAGCTGAAAATGGAGTTATCCTATTTCTTGATTTCAGAAGAATGAAGCGGTTGATTAGGATATTCAACCTGACCAGCAAGTGCTAAAGCATCGTTCAGCAAAGAGACCGCCAACCAAACTTGCAGGCATATCTGGTGGCCAGCCATGGGAATTGAACCTTCTCGTGCTGCCAGTGAAGTTGAAATTGTCATGGTTATAAGCACTGCAATGGTTCTTCCAACTAAGAGACCAACTGCATAAGAATAGCATTAAATGTATTATCCCTCTAAAAGAAAATGTATAGTATTCAGATTTTGTGCTCTATGTGGTTTATAGCCATTCATAGATATATAACTAAAACAATCACAATAAGACTAGGATGGCCGGTACAAAAGGAAAATCCATAATCCCTTGTTTGTGAAGATTGTCCGCATAGTAAAAGAACTCTTTTACAATTTAACCAAATGTAAAAGAATTTATGACACCGCCTAATTGGGTCTCATAATGTTTTCCACTCCACCCATGAACTCATCTCAAACAAAGTGGATTTTCCTGTTCACGATATACATATATTATATCTGAATATGCCTCATAAATAGTGGAAATTATGTCTGATTTTGCCAACTAATACTTGTTTGTCGTAATTTAGCTCCATTAGCATTTATAACAACCAAAGTAGATATATTCTTGCAAAATTGGCATCATCTACAGTTTGGAAATGGAAGTTGAGAAATAGTCCAGCATGCAATGTTCAACTAATTTCATTTTAGATTTTGTGATCCACTAAAGATCAAAATGACACTTTGGAAGTGATTCCGCAGCATGTTTGGTTGTCTTTTTGGGAGGTGATTTAAGGTCACAAGTGATCACAAGTTAGCAAAATCACTTCTGGAGACTCATTCAGCATTCCAACAGAACGTTAGAGCACAATATTGCTCTATAGGGATTAAAACTATTGCACTTTCATTAAGAATATATTACTCATCTGATGGCATCTGAGACCTTGATTCTGTAACTGCATAAAGAACAGGATGTGACTTCTGGAAATGTTTCTTACCATGCTAACACAACTAAAACAAATAGTAGTTCTGAAACTAGGTTCTACTATTTTATATGTTTATAGCCCTTATTTTTCAGACACTATACTATATTAGCAAGCATAAATTCATGAAGTTCATGATTTTGAAAGATTGACTCAAAGATATGACATCAAGAATTTTTGTTGATTTTATTGCTATCTATATGAGATAGGGAATTTTTGGCTGACAAAATATACTGTGGAATCTGGGAACGCATATTGTATCGCTTTCATACTTTTGACTGTTCAAGTATTTAATTTTTGCATTATTAGAAAGTCTATTCATGTCGGTCATGCTGTATTCTGCTACGGAAATATGTGTATGCTACTTTCCAGAGTAAATAATTACTACTTTTGATAAGTGAAATTGACTCAAACATTTTTTTATCACTTCATATATAGAGAAGTGTCAAATTCTGGCATCATACTGGGTTAGATCAAAAACTTGAGAATCAAAGTTCACTTATAATATAACAAACACAATGTCAGTAGGGTATAGAATCTAAGTATCCTTACTGATGACTGTGGAATGGTAAAGTGAAATAAACACATGAGAAGAACCAAGTAAGAGGGTGAAAATTTTTGGCTCGGGTGGTACTAAGCTGTGTTTAGGAGCCTTTGGTAGAGGCAAAAGAACATTGGTTCATCCTCACATAACAAGCTTCCCTTCTACAGACTTCCAAAAAAAGTAGTAATCCCAGTTTTTTGTCATACAATGAAGCACTCAAAAAATTCATTTTACGTATCTTTGTTTATTGCTATTAATATGATTCAGACAACCTACCAGATTTCAGATATTGACTCATTCCTTCCCCATTTATATTTGCAGATAGTATAACTTTCTCATTCAGCTTCCAGAGGAGAATACCAGCTATCAAATACCTTCAAGAGAATCAAGCATAAAAGTGACTTAATTAATGGCAAAGGGGAGAAGTAACAAAATAAGAACCTTGAATTCCTTGGTTTGCCAAAAATATCATATTGCATAGACATACTCAAATGCAACTGTAGCTATAGCAGCACCATCTATGCCTAGACCAAGTAGAAATATCAAAATGGGATCAAGTATTGCATTTAGCAAGTTTCCAGCACCTGATATGCAAGATTATTGTAGATGCTGCTCAGTGATGAATATGGCATCGACAAAATAAGATGTGAACAATAACTAGAAAAACTGAGTTTAATGGTGAAGATGAGATAGAGGGAGAGTTAAGGAATCTTCAGTAGAAATGGCAAAGAAACAACCAAGTAAGCATAAGTTACATAAAATCAAATGTCAAAACATAATACTTACAGACAGCATATAATGGTGTTTTGGTATAAGAAAGCATTCAACTACCATCCTTTGTTGCATTGCAGAAATACTTATGAGATTCTTAGCAACAGTTCTAACAATTAGCTTCAATTCCATTGCTCTCCTTTAGGGAATTTTCTACGTTCCAAAATCATCAATATAGGAAATCATGTTTTAACAACAAAGAATGTAATTATATTTCCTTGACTTTTTTCAGTATGCAATATCCATTCAGTTGAAAAGAAGATCAAGAGTTTATTTTAGTTGAATACAGTTGTGTAATGATGATGAAATTGCCAGAGTAACTATTGTGACTATTGCCTGATTGGACATACAACAGCTATACCCATGAAATCCATCAGCGTTCTCAAGCCAAAATTAGACCGATTGATTCCAAAATCCCAACTGCAGCAGCCAAAGCCAGAGAAGTTGATACTGATGGAAGAGACTTCCTGCTCTCTCCATCAACTTCACCGTTGGGCTCAAGTTGCAAAGATCCTGTGCACAAACTACAATCTTGACTAAAATATGATTCCAAAAGTTATCCATCTACTTTCACACAGATAATAACTCCTACCTATTTCTCCAGCAAAATCATTGTCCCCTGGACGACGCTCTAGAGCCTGCTGAGCAGCAACAAAGGACGTAGTCACATTGAGCAAAGGAATGTTAAACAACTTCGATACCAGATTGAAAACCGAGACTGAGACACCAATTGCTGCTGGCTCAGCTGACCCTATCGAGGTGTTATACAACTTTAGCATTTTACATGGCGAGAAGAGAAACGATTAATAAATAAATTAGCAACATGGCATCAAAGCTCCGCCTAAATGCTCCAAGTGAAGTAATCCATGGATGAACGAAACAGTCAAACCAGGAAAACTGCAAGTTTTCTGCCAGACAACGTGGCAAGATCCTCAAAGATAATTAATTTTGAAAGGAAAAAAAAGACCAATACCCAAATGTCCTACGAAGGCGGTGTCCACAAGCAACGCAATGGGGTCAGCAGCAAGGGCCAACATAGCCGGAAGCAATGCCCAGTATCTCCAAATTGATATCGTCTCCTCTAGGAATCCCCAATAGAAAAATCAATTCCTCAACTCAAAACGCTAGACCAATCGAAAAAAAAAAAATCGTAACTTTCGGCAGGCGAGCCAAGGAACAAAGAAGAAGCACATGACAAATACCTAATTCGATCCAGGAGGCGTGAAACCGAGCTGAGGAGAGGTTCGAAGGTGTCCGAAGGCCGGTGCTTGGCTTTCTGACGGGGGTTTCGCCGGTTATGAGTGAGTCGTGCGGCGAAATAGGAGATGCTTCGTATTCGGTGTCCTCGTAGGCGGCGGAGGGGAATAAGAGGGACGCGAGAGAATTCGGACGGGAGCATGGAAGGAGGCGATGGCCATGACTGGGATGGGAAGAGAGCGAAAGACCCTGTGGCTCCTTGCTGCCGCGGGCGCTTCGCGACCAAAGCTGTGTCTCACCTCGCTAGCAGTGGGGGTTTAAAAATACACCCGGCCGACGACCCGATCCGACCGAATCGATCGAAAAAAATCAGATTTGGATGAAAAATTTTCAGATCGAGTTCTAATTGAAAGATTTAGGATTGAATTTTTTTTTAATTCAGGTTAGATTTGGAATGACTGAATTTAAAGTTTAGTGAGTTGTTTTGGATTAAATTAAATTTTATTTTAAAAAATATATATATATATATATATATATTATATTATGTTATGATATGATGATGATGATGATTTTTAAGTATTGAGATAAAAATCAAAAATTATAATAAAAATAGCTAAAAAATTATTTTGAATAAGTTTTTTTAAATTATTCGGGGCCGGATTCTGCATTGGTCCGACCGGTCCGGAACGGGACCGTCCGGGCCCGACCGTCTCGGCCGCAATTCGGATTATGGATTTAGGAGAAAAAAAAAAAAAAAAAAAAAAAAAAAAAAAAAAAAATAATTCGGATTGATCGGGTTCGGGTTCGAAAGGTTTCAGATTGAATTTAGGTTTAGGTCGGATTCAAATTGAGAGTTTAAAAAAAAATATTTCCAACCTGACTCGAAGCCGATCCGACTCATCCAATGACACTCCTAACTAGTAGCGACTCTTTGGAAACGTTGAAATATTTTTTTCTTTTTAAAAAATAATTATTTAGATAAAATTACATTTAAACGTATATTTACCCCCTTTCATTTTACCTCAAATATTTTAAAATACTATATCTGCCACCAATTTACAAATAGGGTGTCAAAAATACTATATCCGACACTCATCCGAATCGATCCGAAAAAAATCGAGTTTGGATTGTAAATTTTCGAATTCGGGTCGGGTTCGGGTTGGAGGGTTTTGGATTGAAATTTTTTTGTCGGATTCGGATTGACCTGAATTTAAGATTTAGTGGCTTTTTAAGTTAAATTAAATTTTATTTTAAAAATTAAGATGTTTTTATGTGTATTAATATTAATATTAGTATGATAATGATGAGTATTGAGATAAAAGTAAAGAGTTATAGGAAAAATAGTAAAAAAAAATTATTTTGAATCGGTTTTTTTAATTATTCGGGTAGATTTGGTTGGTCGGGTTTAAGTTCGGATTTAGAAATTTTGGATTGAATTCGAGTTTAGGTTCAGTTTGGATTCGGATTCGGGTTAGATTTGAATTGGGAGTTAAAAAAAAAAATTCAAACCGACTCCAATCCGAATTGGGAGTTAAAAAAAACGAATCCGAACCGATCCATAATTGACATCTCTATTTACAAAACATAATCAAATACTTTACCAATTCTAATTTTTCCATCACAAATGTTACACACGTGACTTTAATTGAGGGTATCTGACAATTAAAATATATAAGACTAATAATTTAAATCAATGAAATATTATTTTTCTGTACTGATTATCGCTTGGAACGACCGTTGACCTGCCCCACAATTAACCAACCATAACCCTCAATCCTCATTATTAGTTCATCGAATTACCACGTTAAAATTTACATTGTCTATTATTTTTGTTCTTTTTATTATGATGAGTAAGAAGGTAATTAATTATTTTATAAATATTCATGATTCAATTTCTAACTATGATAAATTTTATTAAAAAAAATTATTCTAAATAGGACATCCAACTGTGAGATGTTAAACTTCTGAAACGTTCGATGCGAGCATTTTCGATTTACTCTGACGGTCAATTAGAAACTTCTGTATGACAAAACCAATGGCCCAGATTCCGTTATCCAACTTGATAATATTTTTTATTTGATTCAAATTATTATAGGGAATTTTTTTTTGTGACCCGAGAATACTGATGATTAAGATAGATTTTTGTGTGTACTTTTCAATTTATCCTAATCGATGGAATCTTATGTAAGATCAATTCGCATGATTAATGTTGGTGTTTGAAATTATGATGTATAATATGATTATAAAAAATAAAATATATTCTAATATTATTTGATTCCAACCTTCCAAATATTTCTTTTGGAGAAAAAAATGAATTTTTTTTATTAACCTCAAAATCACATAAAATCTTATTCTTCTATGATAATCAAATTCCAAATTATATTCCCTATTTACTGAAATAACCCCATCACTTTAAAATCACACATTAAATGAATTAAATAGAATTAAATAAAATAATTTAAATAGATAATCAAATATGCCCTAAGAGGATTAACTTTTCTTTCTATTATAATATTAAATAAAAATCTACAAGTAAAAAAACTGTGTTTTTTTGTAACGGTGATTGGTATATGGACTTCAATAAACATTATAAACTTCTTTGCCTTTTGATTGAAAGTGTTTAGGTGGAAGGAATTCTTTTGAATTATTGCACAACATCAAAGACTTAGATCTAATTACAAAAGCTATATAGGAACCTCTATATTTCAGGGCTCAGGTACAAGTTCGAACGACAATATTTCATATATTACGATAAATTCCCCTAGTCAAAAACAAAAGATGAAACACATGTAATGTAAGAGTAATGAAATCATGCAACAAGATTATAAATGGCAAATTCCACGATGAAACCAAACATGATTTGAATGCAAATGAAACTCCATTGAGACTTCACTTTCTGATGTCAAATATGCTTACCAGAAGACCACCGACTTTGACCCACCCCTCTTAAAACACCTGAGCAAATTTGAACTGCATACGCATCTTTACATGTAAAGGGGCGAGCAAATACTACGTTTCTAATAAGCTGGACAAATATCACTCCTTAGGTTGTTCCTCTGCTTTGGTTGGTGTTGTCGACTTGGCGTCTTCTGGCTTGGTTGAATCAGCAGCAGATAGAACTTCCTCTGGGGCCTTTGTTTCTTTGCTATCATCTACACTCAAGTTAAGCAAGAGTTCAGCAGCATCTGAGGATTCCTTGCTCTCTTCTGCTGCGCTCTTTTGAAGAGACTCTGTGACGTCCTCGACCATCTCGATGAAGTTCCTACAGTCTGCAGTATAACAGCAAATGATTAATCATAGAAATAAGTAGAGGCAAGTAATGAGTAAAAAAAAAAAATGGAACCGCCACCTTAGCGGCCCCCTGGCCCAGGCCCCATAGGAATCCAGAGGGAGGCAAACCACGGTTATCACTGGTGTGGTGAGGCGCCTGGGGTCGAGGGAATTAATGCCAGCAAACCAGGGTTTTATCCCCGTGCGCAACTGACGACCCTCGAACCTGTGACCTCAACCAAATCGGTCAGGCGTCTTACCATCCGATCCGGCCCGTGGGGGCAAGTAAATAAGTAACGTGATAATAAGGAAGGCGGTGTTCTAAATGACGGTCAAGGTGGCCGGCTAGGCAAGCATCAATCGCACTGCTTTAGGCAAAGCCGATACTTTAGACGGTAACTCACCTCCTTCCGCCACCATCGCACGAATTGCCATCGACGTTGCCGTCGTTTCACCACCGCAACGCGTCCGGACCCTTCACCTAGGCTCAATGACGAGTCCGGATAGCGCGAGTCTAGATGGCACGAACAACGGGCCCAAACGCGTCGTGCGAGCCCAGATGCGTCGCCCGGACCGACAGAGTGTCCGGAAGCGTTGCACAATTTCGACGACGAGTCCGAATGCATCGCAGATCTCAACGGCGCATCCGGACGCGTCGCGAGATCTCGATGACACGTCGAACTCGTTGCCCGATCGAAACAAGACACGTGATTTAATTAAACTTTAGGTTAATAATTTTAATCAACTCCTAGCTATGGGATAATTTAAATAAATTTAATTAAAGTCTAATAAAATTATCTCATTAATTTAATATATATTTTAAAATTTTATTTTATTTTTTATTTTTACATATTTGGATTAAATTTTTATTTTTAATTAATATATTTTATTAAAAGTAAATATCAAATTAATGACTATTTATAATATTATATATATAAATTAATAAAAAAAAATTCAACCGCCTAGGCGATAGGCGGTCACTAACCGTCCCACCACCGCCTACCGCCATTTGCAGCACTGAAGGAAGGAGAGGGAACAGAAATAGTATTATTATAAGAGACTAAATATGATGGATACGTTTATTCAAATGATATAATAAGACTCAGCAATCTAATAAAATAAACATGAGAGAAGAATCTAATTCTCCATTTCTTTATTTCTGCTCAAATTTAAAGAATAGCAAGCTGCTACAATAAATAATAACACACATGAGGCCTATTCCTTGAAAAAAAATGGTGGATTAAGAAAGGTGAATATGTAAGAAGGAAAAAAGGACAGAGACATAAAAGTTATCCTTTGAGTTGTCTCCTTTACCAGATCTATATAGAAAGGAAGGATTACTTTTTCATATTTAACATCTGTAAATTAGTTTTCCAACTTGACGAATGAGTTACAAAGGGTGGATGTTCAAATCTATCTCTTGAAATATTCTTCTTGTTTCTTTATTTGACAAGGAAACAAGAGACACTAGGTCCATCCTTTGACTTATAGCTTCAAGAAACTGACCCTAAATGACATCGTTTTCTTCCTTATGATTCTGTCGAAGCGAAAAAAAAAGATGGATGCAAGTGGACGAAAGAATAGGAGAGGAACAAGAAATTTAATTCTATCCAATACCTTAATTTCATTGCCGACCTCATCTATATACCTTCATTATATTTGACCAAAAATGAGTGAAGGGACATTATTTTTCCCGAACATAAACTACTTTCTTTATCTTGACTTCTAAAAGAATCAGTTTAGATAGTCCTTTGTGGCTCCGATGGGACGAGATCAACGTGTCATTGGTTCAAGAGAAATTCCCATCGAAGTTCAATATGAATCTTTAGGTACTTATCATGAGATTTATGGGCACTATCTAATAGTAGGAAGTATAACAAAAGAAATCCGTTCTATATACATTCGAACTACTCTTGGTCATATTTCTTTTTATAGAGAATTAGAAGAAGCCATACAGGTTTTTGTCGAGCCTACTCATACGCTATCTTATCTAATTTCTTAGATTAGGCGATGTTTGTGCCTAGGGTAATTCAGGTCTCACCAAATTTCACTAGTATTCTAATTTCTGAATTTATGTGTGAATCAAGATTGAGAAAAGAAAGTTTTCGAATCATTGACTTGGGTCCATTGTCGAATCCTACTTAGCAGAAGAAATATAAGAGAAGAGGTACTTATGGCAGAACGGGCTGATCTGGTCTTTCACAATGGACAGAATCAAGCATGCCTAGAAACAAACAGGAAGAGGTATGCAGGCTGATAAGCAAGAAAAACATAGGTGATATCTATATTCCACCTCAATCAACTTGAAACATTGGCTTGGTATTCAAATTAATCATTAGAAATGTAACAAGGTTACATGCTGCAACTAATCATAAGAAAGCCTCAAGTGTAATAGTTTTTCTTTAAAAAAAAATTCTAGCTTAGAAGCTAACTTGAAACATTGGCTTGGTATTCAAATTAATCATTAGAAATGTAACAAGGTTACATGCTGCAACTAATCATAAGAAAGCCTCAAGTGTAATATTTTTTCTTTTAAAAAAAATGTAGCTTAGAAGCTAAAAGAATACGCATAATATTAACCCTGTATTATTCATAATCTCAAAATAAAGATGCAGCTGATAAACGAACTATGTAAAGTATTACTATGTGCGAGTATGGATAGTAGAAGTGTCTTTAACTAAGATTTAGCAGCTTCAACCATTTAAAGTTTAATCACCCAATCCAACTTGTATGAAACACAGGATTATTAGTTCGGGATAAATTAAAGAGCTCACTTCCTACAGAACCGAAGCGAATACAGAACATCTCTTCCTTCAATTCCCCATCAGCAAAATCCGCAGCATGCCACACGCACGACTTATCATTCCCCGCATGCTCCTGAATCTTCATCGATGGAAGAACTGAAACAGAGAAAATGAAAATTGTAGATCCAGCGCAACAAGAACTAAAAACCAAATCCAAGAAGAATCGACCACTCACCGAGATGGTTGGCACAGATCTTGAGCGTCTTGGCCTGTCGCATCACTAAACGAACCTTTCCAGTCTCCCGGTGCTTCAAAAGTTTCACATTCCCCGTGCCCCTCTCCTTCCACAGGTTCCCTTCCTTGTCGAACCGATAAAGCTTAGATTTCCTGACGACAAGCAAGCAGGTCCAAACTAAAGATCCCGAAACCAAAAAAAAGCACAAAAACGATTCAAGAGAAGAAAAAACTTACAGATCGAGCAGGACGTCCTCATCCTCTTCGCCGGTGGTGACGGCGACCTCCGAGAGAATGACGATAGGGGCAATCTGAGCTCCGGTATCCTCGTCCTCGCCGGCAGCGGTCTCTGTTGCCTCGTCCTCGCGATCGGAGTTGTTGCTCGCCATGAAATCCCAATCGGAAATGGCCAGGCCAAGAAATGAATACGGATCGAAACGGGGAGACGATGGAGTTAGGGCATGGTCTTATATAGGAGGAAGCGACGCGGTGAGAAACAAGACTGAGTGGGCGGTCGCATGGATTTCTATGCGGACTCGTCGTATGAAGAAGGAAATGTCAGTTATGCCCTTGTTTATATTACTCAATTACCATATCAAAACAAAGTTGGCTCCAAAACTCAATTACTACAGCAATACAAAGTTGGCTCTAGCTGCCATAGATGCATTTTAATTTTTGGAGGAAAAAAATCAAAAGAATTATTTTCATTGTCATAAAAAAAAAGAATTTACTATATTAACTTAACTATGAGATGATGGTCATTAATCAAATCAATATGAAGTCAAATTTTAGTTAACAGATCAAATCACGGTTCATCACGAAAAGCAAAACCATCTTTTCATGATCTTACGTCTCATCCAAGAACAACCTTTACGCATGATCACGCAGGCGTGCAATCAGGTCAAACCAAATCATTGGGTTCTTCATTTGCAAAACGACAAACGTCGAATCCTGGTTGATGGCTGCTCCTTCACCTTTTCGACTGGTCCTTCTCTTGGGTGGACACCATGTAGTTCTTCTTCAGATCCCCTGAGTCCATGGCTGTCGGCAGTCCGGCAATGCTGTGCCGCCTCAATCGCGGCCTCACCTCGCCTTCAGGAGAGAATCTGTTAACCCGCTGAAGCTCAACGAACCTTTCCTGCTGCTTGCAGCCGATGAAGCCCGGGAGAGCAGCTTTGTAGGGGAATGCACGGTCAAGTTGCGCCCCGAGCTAGAACCGGAGTCGCTGCCGCTTTTGGTGGTGGCGGCTCGTCGAGCTCCTCCAGCAGAGCTGAGAGTTTTGGAGGAGGCATTTTGTTGGTTCTCCCATGGTTTTCCAGACATCAAGCGTGCCAACCAGCTCCATCCCAATTCGGGATTGCTTGGGTCTTGCAGAATGAACTTGCCACTTCTGTTGAAGCTCAGAACTGGGGCTGCCGCAGATTTGGATGGGCTTTGCCACTGCATCAAAACATAAATATTAATCTTAGTTCGAATCGATGTTTTTAAAAATAGAACCAAATTAACTGACAGCGACATTTGCCTTCAGTTCTCAAAATAACCAGTTGTTATTACCTGATGAGAAAATGCATAAGCTAAAGCCCTTTCTCTTCTTAAAGCAGCTTCTTTCTTGTTCAGTTGCATCGCTGCAGCTTGTTCTTTGGATTGAAAACTATGATTCCACCCCTCTCCTATCTGTCACTGAACATTAGCCATTAGCAGCCAACGGAGGAAAAAAAAACTTAGTTTGGACGAAAACTGTTAATCGCAATCTCCATTTGTGTTCCGAGATAAAGAGACGAGAAGAAACAGATGCATTCAACCTTTTTCTTGTTGTCTTCCTTTTCAAACTTTGGTTGCTGAGGAATATGGATTTCCTCCAATTTGTACCTCGAAGGAAGTTGCATCTGCACTCTTGACATCGTCTGCAAAGAGTACAAGGTTTTTGTTGTTTGCGACTTGGCAGCAATTCCATCGACAACTCTTCTCAACCTATCCAATCCTTTTGAAGCTCGGAAAGAAGCCCTTGCCTTGATGAATACATTATATGAGTTAACAAGGTCTAAGTTTAGAGCACAATTAAATAAGGAACATTCATACAATGAGAATATCTAGCTATCATTAATAACAAGATCTTGAACTTCCATTGTATGAGAAAACTTAATGTGCTCTTGTGATAGCCAGTTCTTTATTGAGAGTCAACTAAAATATAGAACTTCCATTACGAGAATAACTCGATATTTCTTTGCATGAAGCAGAACTAATATTTTGAAATTGACCAGCTTTTCATTTGTGCATAGACATGCAAAAAGCTATATATGTCATGATAATGTGATACTTATTAAATTTTGATTATCACTGAGGTTATATTGTAGAGACAACTGAGTAAGCCAATAAACCGTAAAGAGATAAAAATTAATGCTGAAAATCTAAATCATGTTAGAACTTATAAACAGCTGCCTAAGCAAATTTTATGTTGAATGAAGACTAAAAACGAGAAGAGTTTCCATACTATAGGTTTTCAAGGTAAAACATAAACATGGTTTTGTACTACATGTCACTGGGTAGATTGTACTTTTACAAGTATAATCAAAATTCCCAGTTTCTGACCATTGGTTTGACACGTGAATTTCAGACAAGATCTCAGATTATCAAATCCAAAATGCATTTTTACTACCATAATCAAGAAAAAATTGAACCCAAAATGATAAACAAAAAATTGATGATTAAATGATTTAGGAAAAATATTTGTCGATTAGGAGACATAGACAATGAAGTATTCATATCTGCAAGAAATGATCACTTTTCAATCAATTCAGAAACTGATTATTTCAGCTGCAATAATGATTTCATTATAGCTTGCAAGCTGAATTAATTGTAGATCATATGGATGAGGGAAATAACCAGATCAATACCTGGTGACCTCTGAATGCAGTCTGGATTCTAATGGCGGCAACATCTTCTGTTGGTTGGCTAGAGAACTTAACCGTTGAGGTGGACAAACGAATGACCTCTGTTGAGGTGGACAAACGAATGACCTCTGCTGCAGCCCGAACGGCAGCAGTTGCAGCCTCTGTGGCAATAGCAGTGGCAAGTGCTACTGTGTAGGTGTGGGCACTCTGCTCGCTCTCCATGACCATCAGCTTATCCTCCTTGATGGAAATGGTTGGCAGAGGAGAAGCAGAATTCTGAATACATCTCTCCATCTCCTGTGAACCAAAGAAACCAGAATGCTTGGATTTGTCATTTCCCTTTCTGAACTCTGATTTCAAGCACTGGGGGAGCAGAGACTTCCTCAAAGAACTGAACCATTTCAGTTTGCTTGTCATCATCCTGCCTAGTCTTGGTTAATAGCGTCCTTGGGCTCAATAAATCCTGTGAGAGAAACATGATTTAATAAATGACAAGCCAGAGCTTAAGCAAGAACAAATAGCACTGAATGTGTTCTTTGACTGAACAAATCATGCGAGAGAAACTTGATTGTATAAATGACAAATCAGAATACAAACAAGAACAAATAACATTAAGCAATTTCCCTTAGCTTCCGTATTGTCTTACCTCCTCTCAGTTAGTTGTGTTCTTTGATCGAGAAATTCCTGTGAGAGAACCGTGATTGGATAAATATCGATCAAAATTCAAGCAAGAACAGATAGCATTTTACAATTCCCTTTTGCTTTCCATTCGTCTATCTACTCTCGGTGAATTGCGTTCTTTGAAAAAATAATTCCGTGAGAGAATCTTGATTTGGTAAACAGCAATAACTATAATTCAGGGAAGAACGCTAATGTTGCTATATATCCTAATCGTTTCTCATTCTCTACGAATTCATCATGGACCAAAAAGATTCTCTTTTTTTTCATCACAAAAAAAAAATTGCATTTCCCCTATTTCAAGGAGAGAGAGCGTGAATAAAGATGCAAGTTTTATTCCGTGGAAAAATCAGAGCTACAGTAAACAACGTTCGAAGGAGAAAATTAGGGGAACCTAATTCAATTGGTTTCAGAAACATCATCGGAGCATTTAGCAGGAAATACACAAGAACAGGAAGAGCGAAGAAGAACGCAAGAGGAGGACGAAGAGAAGAATCGGACCGGCGAAAATAACTTTTTTAGGGTATCCTAACCTCACCTGGTGCAGCAGTTGATGAAAATGAAATTGCGTCGGAGGTAAAGATAGCGGCTTGATCACGTCAGAGGGAGGAAAAGAAAGAGAGGATGCTCTCTCTTTTCCCCTTCTCTTCGAGCGGGAGGAAGAGGCGAAGGAGAAGGAGAATAAGAAGGAGAAGAAGAAGGTGGCCTTTGGATGCGCGAGCGAAGCGGTTTCCCTCTCTCTCTCTCTCTCTCCACCGTGGCAGGGAAGGGGAAGCCATCGCCATTCGCCAAAGCTCAACCATTGATCTCAGCTCTGATTGAGCAGGGGACTGGAATGCAGAGCAGGAGCGAGAGAGGCACCCTTTGTCACGGCCCTTTTCCATTTGGACCTAATTGAGAACTATGAACAATTTATTTTATATATATATATATATATATAGACACCCACTATGTTAAAAATTTTACCGTACAAATTCCATTTCCTTAGTCAAGAGCGGCTAAGGATTGATTATATTATTTCCAACTGGACACATCACAAGTTGGATTGATATAAAAAAGACATTCTTGGAGAAATTTTTTCCAACCTTAAGGATTGGAATTATTAGGAAGAATATTTGTGCAGTCAACAAGTAGTGGGGGAAACTCTTTATAACTATTGAGAGAGATTCAAAAAGTTATGTTCAAACTGTCCTCAACACAAATCAGTGAGCAATTACTTGTTTAATATTTCTTTGAAGGCTTGCTATCTATGGATAGGAGCATGATAGATGCGGCAGTTGGAGGGCCTTAGTAAACAAAACTTCAGAACAAGCTAGAGAGTTTGTTTCAAACATGGCTGAAAATTAACAATAATTTGAAAATAGAGCACTTAATACAATAGGAGTTGGAGAGGCTCAATTAATATCTAATGAACAAAAGGAGATTAAGAGCTCATTGTTGAAATTGACATCTTTAGTCAAGCAAATGACTTTGAACAATGTTAATTAAGTTTCGAATTTTCCAACAACTTCATTCCCTAATCAAGCTATGAGAGTATGTAGTATTTGTGAAAGTCAAGAACGCAATTCAGATTTATATCCTAATCTCCAATAAGATGAATCAGTGGCGGCTTGGTTTAGAGCTCAATTTCAACATAAATATGAACCTCATTCATCTATCTACAATCAGGGTTGGAAAGATCATCCTAATTTACAGTATGGGAACTCATTTTATCAGCAACCACCTTCAAATCAACTTCAACAGCAAAATCAGCAACTGTTTCAGCCTTTACAGTGGTCTTTTCAAGGTTCTCAGCCTTCAAATTCATTCCAGAATCAATGTCAGAATTTTTAGCAACCTGTTCAAACTTTCCAGCTAGCTTTTCAACAAAATCAGCAAGTTTTCAAGGTTATAGGAATGATCAAAATTTAAGTGTCACTAAAAAAGGGCCTCAAACTTTGTACGGAACAACTAGTTGTGGGCTTGTTAAACACTAGTTGTGGGCTTTTAAAAGCTTGTCAAACTTTATGAGGAACACTTAAACAATTTAAATGTTCCATACTACAATTTATATAAGTTATAGGAATGATCAAGAAGGGTGTCATTATTTGGAAAAAATTAAGAGGCTCACACAGAGAAAGGTGTCATTATTTAACAAAAAATAAGGAGTCTCATAGAGAGGGACCCATCCAAGGATTTCAACCCTAAACCCTATATTAGAGTTGTATATAGATAAATATATTGTTAATAGCAATGAAGTGCAAAGAGCAAAGATAAGGAGTCTCATAGAGATGGGCGACGACAAAGATGGCGTTGCGGCTACATGTCAATGTCTACTTGTATATCACGGATGACAACAACGACGACGAAAGACAGCGTCGCGAGGAAACCCTAATTTACCGGTTACTCTCGACAAACTTGAATAGTGAGGGAAATGAGGTACCAAGCAAGGATCGATGAGCGAGGAACGGTGAGACATGCGAGAATCAGAGAGCAAGGACGACATCGCAACAGTGAGAGGAAATGTTTCACAACCTAGCTTCGCTTAGGAGAATGACTAGAGAGGAATGTGTTAGTGCAGAATGCACTGATAATCAAACTTGTATTTTGATATATGATAAATAGGTTAAAATTAAAACATATGTATTTGATATACTTGATTAAGTGTGCAGACAAGAATGCTTTGATGAATCCGGAGGATCAGACACCAAGTAGAAAGTTCAAATGGATCAAGAGGACCAAACTAGCAAAAAGACCAGATAGAATAGGATATCTGGCAAGAGGATTCAGTGGGTCAATGTAAACCAAATATCGAGGCGAGAAAATACTTAGTGGATCAGATATCAAGCACTAAGGATCAAACATGGTAAATAAGATAAGTAATTAGAGTGCAGAGAACTAATGAGCGAGTCTCAATTGAAACTTAAGTACGGATCTAACTTAGGACCATTTTGAAAATCTAAGTTGAGATTACACTAAAATCCAAATCAAGATTTAATATCATGTATAAAACTTTTCTAACACTATTTTACAGGTAAACTATATATATATATATATATATATATATATATTCGTTTTTTAGGACCTCTCTCCAACTATTAATTTGCACGGTGCATCCATGTACTTTTCAGCACCATTTGTTTTTTATTATTTCATCTGATTCATATTGTTTATGATTAGATTAAGTTTAAGGTTATCGTGAAATGGATTAATGGTTAGCCTGATCAAAGTTTGATAAAGTAGTAACCATCCTTATCATGTTTTAGTTATAATATCCGAGTTAGTAGTCGTTCCTCCATGTTAATCCTAAGATAGATTAATAAGAATGTTAAAAACGAATAAATCATCCTTTGTCACCGTGATTAGGTTAAGTTTATCTTAAACTCATTAAATACCTCTCGGCTTTAATTTGTGTTTTTTTACTGATAATTTATTTATTTTGCAGAAAGAGGAAATTAGAGGAGAGGGGGATTAAGAACTAATTGCATTGATTATATTTAAAAATGTCTCAAAAATTAATTAATGCAAAATTTTAATCTGACGACTTAAAATAGCCCAGAACCGACCGAAAATAAGACGGACTCTGATGTAACAAAGATTCAAATTTCTCGTAGAACGTATACACGTCTGTGGTGTTTCAACCTCTCATATAAAATTTTTCATGAAAGCGAATCAATCTCTAAGATTAATCAATACAAAAGCTAAATACCTAGGTTTAAAAAGAGAGAGAATACAACAGGGCAACGGAAGAACCAAGAATTAACGATAAAACAGAACAAGCGATCAGCTTAGAGGTAGCTTCATGTTTAAAAGATGCTTGGTGCAATAATAAAAAGCAAAAACAAAAGGCAACACAAATTAGGTTTGTTTCCCAGTCCACGGCCAAATCACAACCTAAATAACCATCATAATACCACATACATAGAAGTTTTAAGGTTCTCTACGCAATACAAACATGCATGAACAATGCAGCCAAACCACAGCCTCCTGGCAAATCAACACAAATAAAAACACATGCAACGAAAATAAGGATATTAGCATACTAGTTAGATAACCAGAAAATAATAGGTTCGTTGAAGACAGAAAACATGATCGATCAGATCAATCAGAAGAGAGTTCTGTAAAAGGGGAATAACTATCAATGAACACCTTTCATTATCAACTGAATGGTGATGCTATTCATGAATGGGGAGAATTCCATACATACACTAAAAGTACAACGGGTATTACAAGTATACGAGGGAAGCATACAAAACGTCACCATGCAGCTTCCATGTTGGCACAAGTTATTTTAGAATGGCACAGTAGCCATCTGAAATCCATTGAGAGATAAACAGGTAGCAGCAGAAGTCACCGTTTAAAATGTATTGAGAAGCAATTGGCGACTGCAGAAGCTACCTTCCCACGGAGATTGAACTTCTTGGCAATTAGCGGGCGAACATCATCCACACCAACTAAGCTCTCCAAGAATGGAAGTAATGAAAGCAATTCACGATCATGACGGTTATCAAACCAACTCTCAATCGGAATACCATTGTCTAACTGAAATCCAAATGCCTGAGAAAATAAATAGATTTAATAAAAAATATAAGATGAGTCTGCATCTTTCCACTTACACAAAAACTATTACAATTAAAGGTTGCAAAAGACGATTCACTCGACCACAGTACCCCCGTCAACCCGTCTCAAGGCCAACACAAAAGAGATAAATCACGGAAGCTACCACCCCGAATGTTGTGACTAGTGTGTGGGAAGGACGAACATATTGACTTTGTTGGATTTTGACTCCCAAATCTCAAAGTGACAACACTCACATCCTAACCATCAATCCATCCCTTGGGGACAAAAAACTATTACAATTAAAGCAACATACGTATTAGGTTAGAGATATTTTTAAGTAATGGATACAGTTGTGGAACCAGACTATAAATTCCTATAACACATGTTGGCTTGCACCAAGGATATTGAACACAGAAACACTAGATCCACTAAGCATCATAAATAGATCATGCTAGTGCCAATTTTTTGGAAACAACAAAGTAAATTTTATAGCTCAACTGACCGTTTGAGGCAAGAGTATATTATTAATCATGTTCTGATCTCTTTAAATCATTATTCATTACAGTAACAGAATTTTTCATTTTCTGTCTCCTCCTTGATCCTTCAAGGTTAATCAACTAGATGCCACTAGAAGGAAAACAATATGACAAATAAGGAAGCTTCGACAATGATATGAACCATAAAACATAAATTCATCGAGTTATTGCGACCAAAAATGTCAAATCACAATATCATGTGCAATGAAACAGTTCAGATTGCATCAGAAATTGTAATCAACCAAGCTTGCTTCATAATTTGTCCGCAGATCATAAACATGTTAAAATATTGCAAATTTTCCTCAAACAATGATAAGAGAGAACCAATTACCTGGGGAGAATTGTCAACAATAATAACATGTGCCAAATCCCGACCCAGTACTGATAGATCCTTCAAATAATTACCTTCTACAAATACACAAGATTCTCGATAAACACGATGGCGGAATAATCTTCTTTTTGGATCAATTACATTTAGTAGCTGTTCAGCATATATACTTTGACTTGCTGTGAATATAATTGTTTCAAACATGCTTGCAACCTTTTCCAAGAAGTCCTTAAGATAAGGTCTGCAGCGTACATAAATTGTGTGCTCTTTAAGATTGAAATTGACAGGAAATGTAAAATCTGCATCCTCACATAGTTCAAGTGTTGAATGCACCAATGTTTCTGTAAAGGTAGCACAGATCAGCTATCGACAAGCTCAATAAATTAAACCAATAGTTATGGAATATCATATTTAACTATGTAAATTATGCAAGATATGCAACGCAATGACAAAATATGATGAAAAACAATCATATGAAACGCCAGGATGTGGACTTCTGCCCCTAGTCAATTTAGCCAACAGCTAAAGAAGAGGTGATCACAAGAGTCATAATGAATCTAGATTCATTATGAATTGATGTAAGCGTTTTTAAGTTAATAACGATCAAATAGGAATTGGTATAATTAGATGATTGGACATATTATCATTTTATAAAAATAAATATTAAGTACTTCAGAAATTTTATTTAGAATATTAATCAAATATTTATAATATAAATCTTAATAATTTTAATATTACTAATCAAATTTTCTTCGTTGATTACATATCAAATTTAAAAGCCATATTACTAAATAACCAATAGGGTATCAGCCCCTTTAGTCTTACCTATTGTTTACTACCGATTACACTTATTAATGATAAGCTAGTAGTGCGATAAGTATTTATTAAATGTCCAGTCTACCCCGCGTTCTTGTCAATCAATATAGTAACAACATTACCTTTGTCAGATATATTAAAGATAACATAATAATTATTATCAGTTCAACCTGATTGAAGGAATCTCCTCTTCTCAAACTGCTCCTCATCCTTCAATATCAATTAACATTTAACTAACCATTAATTGTATAGTTTTTTGAAATTTCCCAATCAGGGAAACTATCACTGTGGTAACTCTGGTCATGACCTATCAATGTGTTCTTAAGGCTCAAACAGTTGCCTCAATTTTTTTATTTCACTGCCACAATCAGTTTTGGAACTAGTCTAGAAATCTCCAATCAGGATGTACGACTAAACCTTGAATAGTTGCCTCGACCACAATGTCTGTAATTCGATTAGCTCACATCCAAAAATCAGTTTTGGGACTGACGTCTGAATACGGTCTATTGGAAATACATCTTGGTCAAATTAACAGTGTACAAATATACAATTAACGAAAAATAATAATTCTACCATGATTGACAAATTGATCAATGTATAACAATTAAATTACTATTCTTCTGCAACTATCCATTAACAAAATATGGAATCATGCTTTGATAAACACCAAAAAAAACATTGTTTATATATAGTTGATAACAACAAATGTGAGCACAAATATATAGCCTAATTTAATCATTAAACCATAATGGGTTAGCATAAGAAAAACAAATCAATATCCAATGAAGCTTATAAATTTGTTCTGAAATTCAACAAAGAATACAGATATAATGATGTCTAACACGTATGACTACACTGTATGCACACATAATGTACATGCATAAACAGAAACTACTAACATATGTGCTTATATGCTTATCAAAAGGCGAGAAAAATTAAGCAGACCAACCAAAAAAACGGAAGTCAAGCTATTGAAGATCAATCTGTCATACCATCCAGATCCAAAACAAGAGTTGTAGACGGGCAACTTCGTGTTTGTTTAGGAAGGAGAAAAGGCCGAAATTTAGGAACCACAGCTGACAAATCAGGTAAATCTCTAATGAACACATATGGATCAAAATCATCAAATTCATCATTTTCATCCGGTTCAACGGAACCATCAGTTGACATTGAGTCCTGACTTTGTTCATCCATACATTCTAGCTTAGAATTCTGCATGGCAAGATACATAGCTGAAACTTCACAAGAAACATTTTCCAAATCAGTATATTCATCATGGCATAATGACTTTGCAAATTTTGGCCCTACATTGTAGATATGACTACCAGAGTTGTCAATCTCTGATGCTTCATGAAGTGCCAAATTACCAGAGTTTTCACATACAACATTCCTGATCTTCATATGTTCATTATCTGTTTCTAATGTAACAGAATTAAAGGAACCATATTTTGAACCTTCAACTTCAAATCCATGATGGCTCTCATTGTTCTTGATCTTTGAGTCTACAAAATCAGAAGGCAAAAAAGGGACAAATTTACTAAAATCAAACTCGCATGAAGGGAAAGAATGTTTGCATGAGCAAAAGGCGTCAAGAACACTTACGTCACTAAGAAAAGGAACATAGGATCACCAAGATAGACATGTTTAATAGCATAATACCAGAAAGGACATGGTTTAATCCAAAGAAAAAAAATAAAATAGGCATTAAATCTTTCAGTTGTTGTCAACATTAATTCCAGCAGCAAGCACACAAAATTATTTTATAAAAGCATAATTATTTAAGACGTACTGTTCTAATCATTAGAAAATGATTACCAAAAATCAACTACATTAAGATTCTCAAAGCTGCAGATGTCTTAATGTTTGGTTCTTATGAGGTTTTAAGCCACAGCAGTATAAAACAACAACAAAGAAGAAAGCTTTCACTAATATATTATTTTATGTTTCTGAGATAGTAATTCAGAAAAAATAGTCAAACATTTCATTTTCTGACTGATACATAGCCTACATTTTATGATTTTATAACAAATTTTACTCTCATGCTCATCTTAGTTTTTTCAATTTTTCAGCATTAATACTCTACATATATGGTTATTCAAATTAAAACTTGCTTCCCCCACCTAGCCAACTTTTTTATTAGTTCAACATTTTCTCAACTACGTTATTTAGCAAATATGTTACAAGGATAACATACAGGGAGGATATTAGACACATCGCTTCAAATAAATTAGATCAATAACATTTTCAATCACAGAAAATATCAAATCAATAACACGGGAACAGAATTCTAGAAATCCCTATTATGAAGACAGAATATGTGGTTCATATTCTTAGAAATTCAAATTTACCCAAAATCAGGCTATAATCATGATGATGAAACTAATTTATTATGTTAAAATCAATTCGTACAAAATCATCAATAAGAAACTTCAAAATGGCAAGTTGTAATGATGAACAAGGCTGGCAAGAACTAAATCAGTTTGGCATAAATACATTCATAAAAATACAGAAAGGTAGAAAAATGAAAAATACATAGAGAAAGAAAGAACTTAGTAAAGCCTTTTTAAAGAAAGAAGCAAATCCTTTTTAAATGAAAATGACAAAGGGAAATACCTTTATCAGGAATGCCAGCTGCATTATCCTTGTGGTGATGGAAAGCAGGAGAGAAAATGATTTCTGACATACAATTTGCAGTGGTATCATGAGACAGATCCTATATAGCAACCAAGCAAAAATGAAAAATGTAAAATATAATGGTTAAACTAAAAGAGTAGAAATCATGGGTATTACACTGCCATCAGAATAGCCAACATAGAAGACAATTAATCTTTATCAATGCAAGGAATTGCTTTTCAGAGAAATTAACTACTTATGGTAGTCATTGCCTATAAGAATTTTCTACTAAAGCACTGGAAATGACTGACTTATGTATGTTAATTTTTTCAGTCGTATTGCTGAAATTAAAATCAATCCAAGTAGCAGACATTAGAGTGGAAGATAATCAGATGTCCGTCAATTTAGTAAAACGATCAGTGTATTCACATTATGGTTTCAAGATCCTCCAAACTGATGCTAAAAATCAGAGATGTGAAACTCTTTTATGAAGATGAGAGGAGAAAAATTATATTCAAGACTCCTGTAACTGCGCATGTTATTATTGGTTTCTGGGAAAACAAATTTAACTAATGTACAATATCAAAATTTTAAAATAAAATATCAAGGAAAGTTTTATGTGTTCTTACTGTTGTTTTATACATCCGGCATTAGAGGCCTCACAAGAACCAATACCTGACAAGGTACAAAATTCCAAACCATCCTTACAACTCTCAAGGATCATCCTTGTCTCAAAAATATGCATGGGTATCTTACAAAAGAGATTGGTATGCTTACATGTAGTAAAAGCCCTAATTATCCCAAATCATAATTCATGGTCAAAGTATGATGACTTCCAAATACTAGTAAATACAATCATTTATCTCACAATTACCAAGTCAATTAAATTATAATAGTTGAAATTGTAAATCAATTCATATAGGAAGCTAAAAGTTATTAGGATGCAGTGTTAAGAATCTCCAAAAAAAGGTTTGCTATACAGAAATCCTTCAGCATACTAAAGGATCTTCAAAAAAAGGCTTATACACAAGCATGGACATTTAAATATCGATGCCTTCTCATATGTCGATTATGTTGGACCAAATATTGATAGCATATCCACCTCAAAATTTTGTACATATGTTAGAAGCAATATTTTAACAGAGAAAAACATAAAAGTAAAATATAACACAATCTAGTGTTAAAGCAGAATACAAAATAATTAAAAACATAGCGAAAACCCAACTTCTAGTAGACCTTAGCATTAAATTACAAAACCATGGATCTGCATTTTGAAAATTATGCATCTGTCTACTGGGAACAATTTAGTGTTCCACAATCACACAAACACATTGAAATATATATTCACTTTATTCACAATGTGTTCTTGGAAGTTCCACAAGCACGAGGAACAAATTGAAATATATTGCTGCTTACTATATGCGTGATGTGTTTATGTCCAAGAAAATTAGCATGCAAAAAGCTAGGCAACATACATAATTAGACTTATATGCAACAACAAAATTGATACATTGGCACTTTAAAAAACTCCGCCCGTGACAACCTAATCATGGCCGGTCCCAAGCTTGAATAAAGAAGGAAAGTTGCGTTAGATTGCCAGCCAGCCTTAAATTATAAATGCACAACGAATAAATCAATTAAACTATTATGCTAATGCGAGATTGTTCTCCGGAAAAAACACGTTGCAGGATCCAACTGTAACGTCTCAGCAAGGACCGCTACATCTACAGAACTAGAGTGCAGTGCTAAATATGCAAAGTTCGTGTTGTAGAGTCCGACTATAATACATCAACAAGAACCACTACATCTCCGTGAGAACTTGGGGATAGAGTTAAACAAGCAAGAATCATCACACCATAGACGGGATAAGAACAAACATTATAAGAAAACCAATAATTTAAGATTTGAAATATGAAACATAGTAGATAAGATGATTAGAAGAAGTATTAATATTTTGTGTGTACAAAAGACAAAATGGATAGGCAGGAAGCAAAAATGATAAAGAACTCAAATTTAAATTAAACAAGTAAAACAAGAAATGAAGTAGGTATTTTTTATAGATGGTTCTTTAAAAAATAAAGTTGTTAGAATAGTTAAAAATGGGGATAAAATAATAACTCTCAGGATAGTAATGGCGAAAAAAGCTATGAAAGTAACTAACATATATACACTTCAAATAAGATTAAATAAAAAAACCAAATCAAGATTTTGGGACGGTTTAGATGAGATATTATAAAACATTCCTCCAAATGAAAAATGATAAATATGAAATGATGCATGGGGATTATAGGTTTGGAATAAGACATGAAGAAAAAATTATATTAGATTTTGTGATTGAATATGGCAATATATTAACCAATACGTTTTGTTAGAAAAAAGACAAATTTCCATTTGAATGAGAATAATAAATCACAAATTGATTTTTTTATGATTTGGAAAAGGGATAGAAAGATTTGTAAAAATTATAAAATTATCTCTGAAAAAAGCTTAACTACCCAACATAGATTAGTAGTGGTGTATATACTCCTTAATCATAATATCAATAGAAAGAAAATATAAACAACTTCTAAAATTAAGTAGTGAAAGTTATAGAATGTGAAGCAAAACATATTTAAAGGTAGGAGTACAAGTATTAGATGAATATACGGTGACTCTAATACAAGATAGGATATGATAGTATCAAAGTTGAAAATAATAACTAAAAGTGTACTCGGTGAGTCAAAGGTGCATACACTACTAAGTAAGAAATCTTAATGGTGGAATGAGAAAGTATAAGAAAAAGTGAAGAAAAAACGAATAGCTTATAAGAAATTATATATTTATAAGAATGAGGAAAATTTTAAAAAAAATATATACACTAGCCAAGAAAGAGACTAAAAAAGCAATGCATGAAACAAAAAAAGAAACTTTTGAACTATTATATCAAAACTTGGGTAAAAAAAGAGAAAGAGGCTTTTATAGAATAGCTTAAATAAGAGAAAGAAAAATAAAAGATCTTAGCCAAATAAGATGTTTTAAAAATAAATATTAAGGTACTAAGTAAATGATGGAGAAATAAAAGAACAGTGATATATATTTTCATCGACTTTTTAATTAAAATTTAGATGGCCAACTTAACTTAGACAATTTAAATAAGTCAAATGCGTATAGAAATTTAAATTTTATCCTATAATTCAAACTTTATTAGAACAAGTTTTGAAAAGAATACAAAATGGAAAAATTGTAAGACCAGATGATATCCCAATAAAGGTATGAAATTGTTTAGAGAAACAAGGTATTAAATGACTTACAAAATTATTTAATATGATATTGAAAATGAAAAAAAATATCTAATCAACGAAGGATAAGTACTCTAGTTTATTTATATAAGAGCAAAGGAGGAATACAAAATTGTGCAAACTATAAGAGTATTAAATTAATAAGACATAGCATGAATCTTTGGGAAAGAATAATAAAAAAAAGATTAAGGAAGAAGACTACCATGATCGAAAATCAATTTGGGTTTATGAATAGAACATGAACAATAGAAGTTATACATCTTCTCACACAATTAATTGAAAAGTATCGGAAACAAAAGCAAGGCCTACACGTCATATTCATTGACTTAGGAAAAACTTATGATAGTATTTCAAGAAAACTATATGAAGAATTTTAGAAAAGAAAGGTATTGACATAGTATATATTGAACTAATTAAAAATATATATAAGGATATAACGACCAGAGTGACTTCAAGCAGATTAACTGAAGCATTCTCAATAAGGATATGGTTACATCAAGGATCAGCTTTAAATCTCTATCTTTTTACACTAATTATGGACGAACTCATTGAACACATTCAAGATAAAATACCACGATACATGTTTGCAGATAATATTGTTTTGATAGACGAGGCACGTGAAGGAGTAAACACACTAAAAGTGAAAGGTTTTAAACTTAGTAGAATAAAGACAAAATATATATGAAATTTAAGTTTAACAATAGCAGACATAATAACACAATTGTTAAGATAGAAGATGATGAGTTATCTGAACTGAGAGTCTTAAGTATTTAGGATTATTTTTGCAAAATAATGGAAGGATTGAGAGTGATTTCTTATATAGAATACAAGCAAAATTGTTGAAATGCAAGTTAACATCAAGTGTTTTATATGATCGTAAAATATCTTTAAAACTTAAAAGAGAAGTTCTACAAAATGATAATTAGACCTGCTATGTTATATGGTGTTGAATGTTGAGTTATGACTCCGACACATGAACAGAAGATTAAAATTGCAGAGATGAGGATGTTAAGGTGGATGTATAGACATACGAGATGTGAATAAGGAATTAAAGTGTTAGAGAAAAAATTAGAGTTGCATCTATTAAAGAAATACTTCGAAGGACACATTTAAAATGGAACGAACATATACTCAGACGATAAATGTCTCAATTAGACAATGTAAAACTATGACAAATACACATATCAAACGAGGGAAAGACCAAAAAAAACTTAATTAGCAACAATAAAATAAGATAAAATTTATTTAAATATAGATGATATAAAAAGAAACTGGGCCCAAGGGATCCAGATAGCCAATCCCACCTAGTGGAATAAGGCTAGGTTGTCGTTGTTTGTTATTGTCACTTCAAAAAACACCACCTGATTTTTCTCCTGCAATAAGTTGGGCAACATAGTAATTATATACATCTAAGTTCTGACTTAATGAAGAGTGCCAAAAAGAATAACCTGTTACTATTTAATTATGTATTTACTGATATTTAGATTGATTGATTATGTTGATGTCCAGAAATACATAAGTCTCATTTTCTTCAATATTATAAATAAAAATTTGTCTCGGCTTTAAAGACAATCTCAAGTGGTAGCAAGGATATGCCATGAGACATGATCTGCAATGGTGATGTGGAGCGAGGCAACAAGATGACTCACAGCATCTACACATGGTCAAACGTGTTCTAAAGATAGATAATTCAAACAAGAAGGGAAAAAAGCAAACAAAGGCATCAATGAGAACAAGAAAAGGTGAGGAAACCAAAGGCAAGACGGAAGGATAACCAAGGAGAGCTAAACGTGTTTCTTTGGGAGAAAGAATAAAATTGAATGGACTTCAATACCAAGATGTGAAACCTAATATCTTCTCGTTCACAAATAGAATTAGAATATATATTTATAGATATATAGCAATAATTTATTCAACATATAATTAAGCATATAACTAGGTATGTCTTGGACTCGCATATATTTAATAATTTTATCTAACAAATATTGGTAATTAAGTCATGAGTTAATTGGAGAAAACTCCCCAATCCCAAATTGGCCTTTGCATGCACTCCCCACTTAATAAATTCTTTACATTCACTCCCTAGTAGATTGAGTATAAAAAAGTGAAAACTCAGTATACATTGTAAAGATTTGAGTATAACTTATTTGAGATTGAGTACTAATTTAAGAAATTTGAGTACAAAATTTCGGTGACCTCTCATGTAAAAATTTGATGTCGTGAGTATAAAAGAGTGAAAACTCAGTATACATTATAAAGATTTGAGTATAAATTATTTTAGATTGAGTACTAATTTAAAAAATTTAAGTATAAAATTTCGACAACCCCTCATGTGAAAATCTTGATGTGGTGGATGCAACCTCACATACTCAAATTTCTAAATTTTATACTAAAATTTTTCAAATAATACTCAATCTAAATCAATTCATACTTAAATTTTGATAATGTATACTGAAATTTTTACTATATACTGAAATAATGTATACTCAAATTTTTTCAAATAATACTCAAATTTCTTAAATTAGTACTCAATCTCAAACAATTTATACTCAAATCTTTACGATTTATACTGAATTTTTACTCTTTTATACTGATAAAAAAAATAACACACAAAACTGTCTTGTCAATCCCATCAGGGAGTGCATGCAAATAAATTTTCGGTTGGGGAGTGCATGCAAAGCCCACTTTGATGTTGGGGAGTTTTCTCAAATTTTCCCTTAAGTCATTGATAATGACAAGATATGCATTCACAGAGCAAATTTTATGGAATAAAAACCCACATTACCTATATGCAATTGTGACATCTTGGTTGTGTATTAATGGTGTTTGTAACGTTAGCCATTGAATATGTTACACAAAAAAGACATAGATGGTATAATATATCCTTGGTACTATAAGTGTCCTTTAGACCTTTAGGTAATATGAAATGCAAGAAATATAGAATGATAGAGTAGCAAAAGTACATTAAAAAATCATACAAGAACACACAAATGTTATAAAAAAAATGATGAACCAGGCAGCAGACAAATTGAACCTGGGGTGACCGGCCCGGCCCCAGGAAAATCATACAAGAACACAAATGAATTATAGCCATTACGTCAAGAAGAGATCATTATGTCATTGAGTTAAAAATTACATAAGATACTTTAAAATCAGTGTTGTTAAAGTTGTGCCTCGAGCGCGCAAGAGACGCAAGGCGCAAGGGGGGCCAAAGAAAATGCATGAGCAACCTAGAGATGGGTGTGGTTCTCTAGGCGCGCACCTAGTCCCACATAGTGCGCCTCTTGTTAATTGCTGAGGTGCGCCTCGAGCGCGCCTTTGATACATCAATCATGCCTTGACCTTTATAAATGTGTTTGACATATTTTAATTGATTTTATGTGCACGACTCTTCCAACTCGATTTTAAAGAATCGGTAATTAGGGAGTTTAACTAAGGAAACACACAAAAATTGAGAAACCTGTCGCAGCACATCCTGTAGTCGCCTAGCCTCCACACAGCTTCCCAATTTGTTTTTGGCAGCGGCATCGCCAAAGCTACACGTACGGTTTTTACATAAGAATAATCAGAAAAATGTAAATCTGTTGCTCCCCGCCACTAGCCACTAGTCACCCAATGGTCACCCAGCCTCTGGGCATCTTCTCAGCTTGATTCCCGTCGCCGGAGCGCCAGATAAGAAATAACAAAAAAATATAGAATATGTTGTTGCCCACAACCAACCGTTGCTCACCCAATGGTTGCCTAGCCGCCATGTACCTTCCCAGCTTGATTCCACCACTGCCGTCGTCGCCAGAGCGCGACTGGAGCTCTCCCAATATGTTATACTTCTATGTATTTTTTTATTCTTTTTGAATTAATTGACATAAAATGTACTGTTTTCTGTTAATTTCTAAAATTTGGGATGTTGATATTGTAATTTATTCAAAACGATACTACCTTCTTCAAAGTTGAAATTGATTCAATTGAATTGCATAAATGATTCATTTTTTTTAACTTTTCAGTTTTTTTTTATTTTGTAAATCGGTTAGCTGAACTTTTTCTTTTCAAGAATAAACTTTCAACCAACACATAATTTGGGCAAGGATATTTGCTAATTGCTATTCTCATACTATTTCCAAGTTATATATATTGAATTGCTGGTATCTTTATTTATTTTTCAGGTTATTTGCTGCTCAAATTTATCATGGAAGGTTCAGCATTTACATCAAAAGATCCGGGATGGAAGTACTTCCAAAGAGTCAAACCAGATAACAAAAATGATTTGATTTGTACTTTTTCTGGAAAAGTTACAAAAGGGGGTATTTGTCATGGCAAACAACATCTTGTTGGAGAGTATGGAGTGTTGGAGAGTATGGAAATACTACAGCTTGCAAAAAATGTCCTGCTCATGTGAAAGAAGAAATTAAAGGTTTTATGGAGAAAAAGGCTCTTACTAATGCTAATATTGAAAAACTTGCAATGCCGGATTTTGAGGATGTTGATCCTTTTGGTGATGATGTAGATTTGGATGGCATTGGAGCTCCTGTGCCTAAGCCTACAGGTTTCAAATCCATGAATATGCAAAAGAGGCCAAGGCAAATAGGTCCTATGGATATCTATGTTCAATCACAAAGAAATGTTGGAAGCAGCAAGGCTAGGAAAAAGGATAGGTAGACGACAATAAATAAGGCATACAAGAAGGAATTGAGGCAAAAAGCTTGCATGTCTATAGCTCAGTGGATGTATGATGTGGCGGTTCCTTTTAATGTTGTTACTTATGATAGCTTTGATGTGATGTTGAACCTTATTGGCCAATATGGTGTAGGTTTGAAAGGGCCTAGTTTTCATGAAGTGCGGGTCCCTTTTCTGAAGAAGGCAACTGATAATATAACAAATACTTACATGAAGTCCTGCAAAGAAGAATGGGCCAAATATGGTTGTGGCCAAATATGGTTGTAGTATCATGGCTGATGGTTGGACAGACAAAAGGCATAGGACACTGATTAATTCTTTAGTGAATTCTCCTAAAGGTTCAGTCTTTCTTGAGTCCGTTGATGCTTCTGATTATGCGATGACTGGAGAGAAGATATGTGAGTTACTTGAAAACATTGTGGATCGCGTGGGAGAAGCAAAAGACATTGTGGATCGCGTGGGAGAAGCAAATGTCATTCAAATTGTTACAGATAATGCAAGTAACAATGTGCTTGCTGGTAAGAAACTTAAATTTTTCTTAGCATTAGAGTTTAGAGATGTCATGTTATATATGTTAGAACTTATTAAATTTTCCAATTTCTTTTGTAGGAAAAATCTTGGAATTAAGAAGGTCGCACTTGTTTTGGTCTCCTTGTGTCGCTCATTGCATTGACTTGATTTTAAAAGATATTGGGAAGCTACGTGATTTTAAATCGATCCTGAAGAAGACAATTAGTGTGAATTCCTATATCTATGTACGCCCAGGTGTCGTAAATATGTTAAGGCAATTCACAAGAGAAAAAGAGCTTGTTCGGGCGGGTGTCACAAAATTTGCTACTTCTTTTCTCACTCTTGAAAAATGCATAAGCAGAAGAACTTAAGAACAATGTTCAATTCAGAAGTTTGGACTGATAGTAAATATGAAAAAGAGCCTGCTGGTAAGACAACATCTAGAGTCATCATGACACCTAGATTTTGGAGTCATGTTCTGTATATGCGGAAGATATATGGCCCTTTACTGTGTGTATTGAGATTGGTTGATGGTGAAAAAAGACCTGCGACAAGGACAGAGCAAAAGAGGCAATTATGAAGGCCTTTGGAGAGAGAGAGGAGAAATACAAAAAGGTGTTTGAGATCATCGATAAGAGATGGGAATGACAACTCCATCAACCTTTGCATGCTGCTGGATATAATTTGAATCCACAATTCTTCTATTCAAACATGAGTTCATCTATAGTTAGAGAAGTGGTGAATGGTTTTTATGACATTGTAGAGAGATTAGTCCCAAGCCCTGATGTGCAAGATAAAATCAATTGCCAGCTCACTTCATATAAAAGGGGTGAAGGATTATTTCAGAAGAACATGGCAATTAGACAAAGATCAACATTATCTCCAACAGAATGGTGGGACTCCTATGGAGCAGAAAGTCCAGAATTACAGAAGTTAGCTATTAGAGTGCTTAGCCTAACTTGTGCTTCTGGCTGTGAGCACAATTGGAGCATACTTGAGCATGTAATTAATAAATACTATATTATTAATTTATTATTATGGTACTTTACTTGTAGATGTAGAGAACATCGTTTGCTCCTTATTGTGATTTTTGATATTTTGCAGGTTCATAGCAAAAAAATAAATAGACAAGATCAAAGCCGCTTAAATGATCTAGTATTTGTAAAATACAATCGTGCATTAAGCCATCGGTATGATGCACGTGATCGAATCAACCCCATCTCTTTGAAAGATATTGATGATCGCGACGAATGGTTGATAGGTAGATTCGAAGGAGAAAGTGATAATGAAGAAGAGGAGTTGGTTTTTGAGGATGATAACTTGACTTGGGGTGATGTTGGTAGGTTAGTGGAGTTGAAGAACCTGCATATCGTACTAGAGGAAAAAACATGGCACCTGCTTCTACTTCAGGTTCTAAGAGGCCCAAAACATTGGAGAAGGGGAAGGCATCTTCCCACATGAGAAGCCCATCTCTTAGACTTAGAGATGATGAAGAAGAAATTGAATTTGAAGATGATGATGAAGCAGAAGAATATAATGAGGAAGACACAATATAATGATGATGAGGAAGATGATGACATTGAGCTGGATGATTAGTTTGACTTATTCTACTTGACAGCATATATTGCACTTTTGCTTAACTGGTGGACTAGTGGACTAGTGGTGTAGATAACTAGGTGTCGTTATGCACTTTTGCTTAATTGGTGGACTAATGGTGTAGATAACTAGATATGACTTTTGCTTAACTAGTGGACTAGTGGTATAGATAACTATATACAAAGAAGATCCTTTCGCACTTTTGCTTAACTAGTCAACTGATGGTGTGTAGATAACTAGATCTAGCTAGGCGGGTGAACCACCGCCTAGATAAGGCGGGGCCTAGGTGTCGTTACCCTTAGCATTTCTATCATTTCGCCTACTTTTGCTTAGACTATAGTGGATTAGTTGGTGAACTTAATCAGATAATTCAAAATAATGGTGTATGTGAAAATGCTTAACATCTTCCTTAAAGATATAAGATATGATCTTGCTCATTATGCTTAATCTAGTTTGGAAGACATATGCTGGTATTAAGTGATAACTATACCTATCCAAAGATAAATGTCCTTATCCGCACTTTTTGCCTTAGAACTAGTCAAAACTGCCGATTGGCGCCTGCCTGCCTAGATTGAACTAGATACGACAAAGATCACCACATTTGCTTATCTAATGGCTATTGTATTTACAAAGAAAATGACAATAATGAATAGTTGAATGAAATATTACTAATTATTGTATTATATGAGCATGTTAGTGGTCAACTAATTAAATTTGCCATTTTTATTTAGTTTTGTTAATTTTGTGTGCCTCATGTTCAAGAGGCGCGCGCCTCGCGCCTCGAGCTCCAGGAGCCCCTTTGCGCCTCAATGCTGTCTTGTGCCTTTAATAACTTTGTTTAACATATATACTTATATTATCAATAGTCATTCAAGACATGGGAATGCAAGAAAATGGGAAACATACTAAAATTTATAATTTATAAAACATGTGGTACCACTGAAAATTGAAATACTGTAAAAAGATCATAACACAGCCCATATAAGAAAAATATATCATGGGGCTATTGGCAACATAGATAAAGTGTACAATTAAGAAAGGTTTATTTGCACCAGGGTTTCATCAACAAATAGTATATACCATATAGAACCAGAAAACATCCTTATTGCAATCAAAGCGATGGTGGCTGAGCAGAGCATAAAAAGTTGCTATAAATATCAACAGAATCAAAATGATGATAAGTGACCTTAACAGAGAAGGAACGAGAGCTCTGATTCTGATTTTGAGATACACAATTGTCCAAGCCGGTAGTCCTTTCAGTCTTTGCACATATATTTTGCTTTGAAGTGATTCCAACTGAAATTAAAAAGGGTAATACAATTGGCACGTATTAGCATTTGGAACACAACAAAGAAGTATATAACACAAAAATAAATTTCAAAAAATACTTTTTGCATCTAGAGAAGAAATAGAAATTCATGCAGTGACAAAGTACATCCAGTCAACACAGCCATTTTATACATGAAACAGTATATCAAAATTTCAAACCAATTCCATTAGCCACAAGCCACCTACACTAATACAATGATGCAAGGTTCAAAATCTTAAACTATGACAAAGTTTCAGTCTTCGATTGGAACGAAATTGTTTCAATACCGTGATGATGCATTGTGCCAGTGGCAAATTGAAAGTTGGAGGAAGGACATAAAGCAGAAGAAGAAAACATTGTTTGTGCTAAGTAGTATCAAATTTCAATAATTTATCGGATCAATACGTTTTGACAGTTCCATGGCACGATATGACATTCCAAACCATGCAACAATGTATCAGTCTAGAAAAGAAAACACCATAAAACCAGAAGAGAAAAAAAGCAAGCCTAAAATTTGCTTCTGCAAAGAAGTGCTACATAGCCCAATCGCACATCATTAAGATTTGATTTACATTGGATGGAAAGATAAGAGGCAAAACATCATGATGACATATACATTTTTACTCATTTCCTTTTCCATTTCATTCCCCATACAAGTAAACCTGTCCTAAATGCTTAGACATTGTGTTTGATATGCATGATTGGAATGGAATCAGAATGTTCCTTCAGTGATTTATATTTTGAAGGGGTATGATGCATTCCAAGCAATGGCTCGACCATTTCATACTTTAAAAAAGGGTAATTTCATTCCACCTCGAACAGTCATGATAGTTGTTAACAAGTTAACATCCTAAAATTTAAATAAAGTAAAACGAGTGAATCGAGCATGCTAAGCAAATTAGTTGAGCCAATCAGACAAATCAAACCCACAAAACACAACATATGATCTAGCTGATTTAAATGGGTCAAATAGGCTAGTAATGTAACTCGTGCGAGCAAGTAAAGAGGATCGAGTAAACTCATCACACCAAACAAGTAGGCAAGCCAAGTAAGCCAAGCAAACCATGCACGCCTAGTAAGCCAAGGAAACCAAGAAAGCTGAGCTAGCGGGCGACTCAAGCAAGCTAGTTGGGTGGGCCAAGCTAAATGAGTGAGACAAGTCAGCCAAGCAAGCTAAGCTAGCTAGCCAAGAGTTGGTAGAGCTAGGCAAAGCATCGCATCAATCAAATCAGGCACATGTAGATATAATGTTAGTTGAACTAAGCAAACTAGTTGGGTTGAGCAAGTTGATTGGGTTGATTAGACAAACTTTACAAGCTAGGTGCATAGATAGGGTGTTCAACTAGTTAAGCTATGTAAGACAAACAAGATGGTTGAACCAAGTGAGCTAGGCAAGCCTAACAGGTTCATAAAATGAGGTAGATTGGACTTCCTGAAACAGAATACATTATATAGGTCATGTAAATCAAATTATCTAGAAGAATTAGACAATAAAGGATTAAACATAGATTGATCCATTTCATTACTTCCATTCTATTATTGCAACCAATATTACATTTTTATTCTTTCAAAAATGTTCATATAAATTCTTTAATAAAAATAAAAATGGTAAGAACTATAGCCACTTGTATCACTTCATATCACTATCCAACAATAACTAAAACCTTTTTGCATTGTGCAATAAAAAAATTAATGGAATCAAGGAGGCATACCAGATTTTGGCTTTTTTGCAGATGTAATCAATCCTGAAACTTTTTTTTCGGATACCATGTTTATCTTTGTTTCTCCTCTGCAAGTTTGCGGATTACTATGTTCTCTAGAAGAATTTTTGGGAAGGACCTTTTTACGAGTTGGCATGATATAACCAACAAAAATACCTCGTCTTCCACAGATGTAAAGAATAGCTCAACAATAATCGTGCAGATGAAATAATATGCGCCAGAGAACAGCCTTCAATTTTAGCAATTCAAACATTCTCAATAGGCAGTAATATCCAATCAATTAAGAAGCTGCCAAAACTACTCAACCAACAAATATGTGGGGGATCGATCACAATGCAAGCGCAAACTTCTCAAACTAGTGCATCTAAGCAACTGAGTACACGCAAGTTGAAGAGTGTTGACAACATCTGCATGCCTAAGGGAAAAGATTATTCAGTTTTACTCAAACAGACATTAGAAAACTAAATCATAATCATATAGCATCAGCCAAAGTGACCATAGGGACAAAAGTATGACATGAGAAAATAAAAAACCATCTTCTAGGACCAAATTCATTATCTCACACATCCACAAATTTTGAAAATCAAATTCAACTATAAGAATTCTTATAATAGGTCCAATAAGTAGGTAAGTTCTAGTGATTAATTTGAAATCAAAATTACAGACCCTTGATGAGAGGATATAGTTAGTGACGCCTAAGAAACAAGAAAAAAAAAAAGTAGGTGTTCCACCAACTAATGCAAGGATTTATTGTTGATCCTCCATTATTAGATATTGTGTGTAAACCACACTACTTGTATAAGTACAATAAGATGTTAATCCAATTTTTACAAGTTCCGCAGCAATTACTTGGAAAATTAAACCATATTCAGCTTCGACATAGACCGTCAAAGAAAATTCGTGTCAAGTTAATAATAGGGGAAGATAGAAAGAAAAAAATAATAGATTGGGTGATAAAGAAACAAAAGAACTAGGGTTATACAGCATAAAACCGAATAAACTGTCACCAGGTTTTATAATGTTAGATAAATAGTATTCCACACTGACGATCCCACCTAGTGGAATAAGGTTTGGTTGTTGTTGGTTGATGTTGTATACAATAGTATCCACACCCACTCTATAAAAAAGACAAGGATTAAGAGACAGGAAAAATAAGGAAATAATCTGATTAGCACTCGGATAAAGCTACATCAAGAGTATGTCAATGCGGACAACAAAATCCATGAATTTGCTCATATTCAATACTAATCAAGCAAGAATATATATCAACAACTATTAGTGAGCAATTGCAATATGGATGATTGGAGGAATATATAATTCCTATTCTGCCTTGCATCATTAGTAAAATTAGGCAGCAATCATCAGACAAGATACTTTTCCCAGTTCTGTTCCACAAAGCATCACAGGGTGAGGAGAGTGGAAAAATATGAAGGAAATATATAGATATATATGGATCTAGATATTTATATGACATGCTAAAGTATTTAAGATATATACAAGCAAAAAAAGTATTGCATGTAATAAAATACTATTTTACTTCCAAATTCAGTAACAGCGAATATAGTAGGGAAAGGCAGAAGTATATATCCTCTGCCCATTACATTGTGTCCATGAAAAGAAGAGAGGTTGAGGCAGAGATTAACAAATAATAAAGAAAGTATTTTAAAATATGGGCATATCTTCTATTAATCTTTTAATAAATCTTCTATAAGGTAATATAGGCAAGTAATACATAAAATCATCTCACTATCCTCATCCTACTTGTAGTTTTTGATTTTACATCTTGTTTTCATCCCTTCAGTACGGCCTGCCTAACTAATCAAGGCAAGTTAGAGGCTATCCATAGATAAGTCCTCATTCTTATTATCAATCAAATTTTATTTAATTAATATAATCTACTTGGAAATATATCACATTCTCCTAAAACAGTAGATCATAGTGAACAAAGTGATGGACAAAAGTTCAGAAGCATTATCATCTCTATCAATAGTGATTAGCATGTCTCTGATAAATAATGTCATGATGAACATGCATCTTTTTCTACCTCTTATCTTGCTATTTAACAAAAGTTTGGCATACACTAAATACTTCTCTCACGTAAAAAAAAAAAAAAACATTTAGTTTGGGTTTGTCTAAAACACGTGCTGATATTAAATTATAACAAACCACGCTCCAGCTATAGCTAAATCCTAATAACATCGAATTCATTAGACCTCTCTGAAACCTAGACAGAAAACCTTTTACCTACTTCATTCACTAGTTGACCACTAAATATACCACTACGTTTATTACATATCATCGAGAAATTCAAAGCTTCCTGAGATATACAGATGTATTATCTACACGCATCAGTGGAACAATATCAGGGCATGACACAGTCAGCAAGTAGCATGGCAGCGCAGAAGAAGTAAACAGAGAGATTCACACATCACTATACAGCACCGCTGCAAAAGCAAGCAGGTAAAACAAACCTCGGAAAAGAAATCTATTCCAAAGAATCACAATAATTACCGCAAGTAACAACCCAAGAAATCACGAAGTTAAACGGCAATCTGTCCCGGAAAAAACAGCAATTAGAAGCGCATAAGTCAAGAACTGACCGTTCCGACAGATCCGAAGCAGGAACCAGGGACGAGCGATCGGAGTCGTAGACTTTCGCGGGAGGGGAATGGAGATTCGCCTCCCAAGGAGCCGAATCGCGGGCGACGAGGGTTTTGAGGGTTTCAGCAGCTAGCCAGAGAGAGAGAGGGGCAGCGAGGGAGAAGTGACAATAACAAAAGTAAATATAAATGGCTCTCTTCGACTGCAAGCAACACGATCAAGCTCACGTGGGCGTCAAGATCCGCGTCCCCGATGATGTGCGGTAGATCTCCTCCCAACTCCAATGCCGAGTCCGCGTGTCGAGACGGGAATGGAATTCGATGGTTGGATACCCTTGCATGGAGCTTTGGAGCGGATCGTGTGGCAGTGGCGATTGGATACGGGAAGAGGGCCGCCGGCCTCGTTGACGGTGGGATGCGGAGCGGCGGGGATTTTAAATTTTCGCGTGCGGAAAACTTAAAATCTGAGCGGGAGAAAAGAGACACGTGGTTATCTCCGGATCGAGATCCTGACCGTTGATGTAGAGAATACATTGAACTATTATGAATTGTAGAAAAATCTACTTAAAATTGGTTTTTTTTTATGAGCTCGGTCCTTTTGTTTAGTTAAGAAAGGGAAATGTGTCTAGGTAAGGAAAAAAAAGACTAATGTGGATAGAGAAAGAAATGTTAAATATTTTCTGATTCTATGATTAACGAAGTTTTTTTAATCTCGGACGATCGATTTGGCCCATGAAAATTTTCCATCGGTTGCCAGGATAAATCGGGAAGCGCTCGCAGTGACGGTCTAGAAGCTCAGCGTCCCAGATTCGTGCCCATTTGAAAAAAATATTTCTGATTCTAAAAATTATGTGAGTGGGGGCGTATTAATTCATCATTGAAAGCATTTAACGAGTATTTATAGAACTTCTGTTATCCGTTTTTTAAATTTTAATTATATAGAATTATTTTTAAATATTTATAAATATTATATTCTATTTAACTTCTATAGCTTTTGCTCCAGAGCTAAAAAAATTAATTTAATATTTTTATTTGTTTCTATTTTTAATTTATGATATAAAATTAAAAATTAATATTTATGTTCTTAAATAATTTACCATTTTATATAATTCCTTAAATAATATTTTGTATTTTATATAATTTATATTTTTAAAATTATATATATATAGTTATATTTACATAAATTATGTTATTTTTTATATATTTATTTTTATTACTTTTATATCTTTTTTAAACATTCATATTATTAAAAAAATAATTTTGATACCATATTCAAAATATAATAATAATTATATAAACACATTATTCATAATGTATCAAAATTATATTTAGATAATTAAAAAAGATTAATTTATGTAATTTAGGAATATTATTATCATTTAATTAAAAATTAAGTTTGGAAATAATTATTCTCCCAAACACTCAAATTTTATCTTGTATTAACTTTTGACTTTTATTTTCAAACACTCTATATTTTAACTTCTAACTTTAAAATAATTAATCTCTCATACAAAACACTTTTAAATAAGCAAAGCTTTCTCAAACACTCTCTAACGTGTTTTAAACGAATTTAAATATTTTGCTCATGATTTTCCTTTTGCCATAATTTATCCTTTACAAATGCTTAAAGGCTTATTTACCTTCACTTTTGAAGCTCTCCCTCATTTATTATGGTTGAAAAATGATTAAAATGAGTAGCGTTTTGAAATATTGTGCGCAAGAAGAAGAAGATATCAAGAAGGTGTTCTGAAGGGGCGAGGATAGAAATGGAGTTGAGCACGAGGAGAGATAAAATAACCGAAAAGAATGGATATTTAGATGGTGGAAGGATGAAGAGGATTCCAACAAGGCAAAGGGCGGGAAAATGATGGTGTGTGAATGTGTCACTCATTCTTGGCTCACAAAGGGATTTGATGACTTTTAAATAAACAAATATATTAGGAATGACACGCTATAACGTGTCATAACATTCTAGCAATAACATTTATTTGTACTTGTCTAATATATTTGGGTTAGAATCAGTGTCCTAAAAATTGATCAAGCGATCATTTAGGCACCATTCAGTCGTATAGAAAACGTATTAGTCGGCCAGCTCAGGCGAGATTAGGTGGTTTTAGGTGGCGACTAATCAACTGAATCATCTAAGCGTCGTGAAGGTAATGTAGGATCTTCAGTGTTTTTTTTTAGTTTAGGAAAAAAACTGAAATGTAAATTTTTTTTTATGGACTTAAGTTTTATAAGTCATAAATTTTAATTCAACAAGAAAATCAATTTACTGATTTGTCGTAACAACCAACACCAAACTTTAGTAGAGCGAATGAAGAAGCTTGTATTTTTTAGAAATGAGAGAGTTAAACGGCTAGAGAAATTGATTTGAAGAAAAAATTATTGTATGATCTTTTCTCATCCGAACGACTTAGAAGGTATTGAATTGAAGGTTGGCCAAAGTGACTTGTTTGAAAATATTTGCATCTTTGGTAAGAATTATTCAATTGGTAGATGAAGATAGAAAGTCATCCATGGGGTTTTTATATGAGGAACTTTTTTAATCTAAAAAAGATATCAAGGTAGCTCTGAACAACGTGGAATCAAATTATTAGCCTATCATAGTGATTATTGAGTCAAAATGAACGATAGACTAAATACATCGTTGCATACCACTGCATTTTGGTTGAATCTTTATTTTTAGAATAAATATAATTATATTGCTATTTATGAGAAGGTCATGATAGAAATTTTTTAGTGCGTGAAAATTTTACATGTCAATGGGTTTGATATACAAGATGCAATTATTAACAAAAGAATATGCAAAATATATAGACAATATTGAGTTATTTGGGAAAATATTGGTAGCAAAAGCATATGAAAAAATAATGATACATTTAATTCGTATGCACAGTGGAGTGCGTGCGTTACTCACACATCCAATTTGTTAAGCATGACTTTGAGGATACTTTTGTTAATTACAAGTTCATCTGAGTGTAAAAGAATTTGGAATGCATTTAAAAGAGTAAATTAAAGTTTAAATCTTTAATTAAATTGAAGTAAAGTACTAATTTTTAAAGTTTGTATTTATGTTATTAACTGTAATATCAAGGAGTGTTTGGTTTGTTTCATTTTCTATTTTTATTTTTCAGAATATCATATTTTCTCATTTTCTAGAAAATAAGTTTATTTCGTTATCTAGTTTTCCAAAAAACGTTATATCTTTTTCTAGAAAACAAGGCTGAAAAATATAAACCAAACACGTTTTATGGGGGGAAAAACCTCCATTGGCATGAGGCCTTTTGGGAGACCCCAAGAGCAAAACCACGAAGATTGCAGAGAAGTCCTAGTTGCGGCTGGGCGATGAAGTCCTAGTAAGTCGGGTGGATCAAGGGGCAAAAAGTCCTGGTGGGTTAAGGATCGGACATCAAACAGAAAGGGTTTCCGCTTGAGGGGGGCTTGTGGTCTTTTGTTTGAGGGGGGATTGTTGGGGTTGCAAGGTTGCAAACATAATCCCACATCGAAAACACATGGGAAAGATAATAAGTTTATAAGAAAAAAATATCTCAATTGTCATAAGACATTTTCGGAGAGCCCAAGAGCAAAACCATGAGGGCTTAGCCCCAAAATGGACAATATCATACTATCGTGAAGATATCTAAATTCCTTGACAGATTATAGTTAAATACATGATGAGTTATACCTCATTTTGGAAATTTTGTACCTAAAAAATAGGATAATTAGGTAAATCAGTATACATTAGAGAGTTAAAGCAGATAAAAATTTATATATAGGGAGTGAGAATAAATTTTTTCTGACTTAGAAACTAAGGAAAAAAGTTTAGTTTGCTGTCACGGAGTTTAGGTCAATTTGCCTTAATTTTTAAACTCATTTTGATTTTGATGTTATTGCGTTGAAGTTATACGATGTGAATTATTATGCAATTTATATTGATATTATGAATTCTACCTAAGCGACCTAGGCGTTGGGCGTCGATCTAGCGCCTAACTAATGCCTAACAAACCAACTCAAGCATGGTGCAGCAACAAAAGTATTCAGCATGTTCCTAAGTACTAATAATTTGAATCTTAGTTACGGACTTACGACGTATTGTAGAATATTTTTTGTCCAGTGGGATGGAAAATCTAGAAAGTTGGTTGTTGGGCATGGTCCCACTTGTGCTCCGAATTGATTTGATGGGTGAAGGGGGGAGAGCCCGGCCATTTTCATGATTAGTTGAGTCTATGGCCTACACACTTGCATTATAAAAAAATGGCATAGATGAGTGTTAACTAAGTTAGCTTGACCAATTAGAAATATATAGAAAAAGATGATATGTCGCACACTCATCCGTGAGCGTCCTGTAAATAATCCGTGGTATTTTTTTTAAAAAAAACCTCCTATAGTCTAAATCCTAATCCTTAAAAAAATAATAACACTAATAGGTCTCATCATAATATTTTCACATATATATAAAAAATGTCATCCGAACTTACCTTATGATGTTCACATCATGAGCACCGAGTTTATTGTTTACCTTTATTTGTCTTAGTGCTTTTTGGTGCTCACAAGATGACCATCATAAAATAAGTAAAATAACAACTATATATATATATATATATATATATATATATATATATATATATATATATATATATATATATATATATATAGAGTCGTTACTTTGATATCATCACCAGTCACCATGTAGTTCCCCCAATCACACCATGTAGTTCCCCCAATAATTTTTTATATTTTAATAAACAATTTTTTAATATTATAATATATCTCATGAAATTTATTTTTTTAATATTATAATACAGGAGAAAAAAATTTAATTGGCTTAAATTTACTATAATTCAACACATAAATCTTAAAATTTTAAACGCTAAATATATATAATATATACCGTAAATATCTAAAATTTTTTGTCTTAAATACTATAATTCAAGAGGTAAGTTTAAACCTTAAAAGAAAAATCTTATTGACTTAGTCCGTTATAATTTAATCCAACTAATCTTAAAATTTTAAACCCTAAATACATATAATATATATTCTCTAAAAAATAAAAAAAATGTGATTGCACTCGGATTTGAATGTAGATACTTTAAGTATGCACTAGCGCGTAACATTTAACTTGTAGTGTATATATATATATATATATATGCGCGCGTGTGTGTGTTTTTGGAGAGGGTATTGACTATATATATATATATATATATATATATATATATATATATATATATATATATATATATATATATATATATATGCGTGTGTGTGTTTTTGGAGAGGGTATTGACTATTGATATGTTGCGCTTTGCCCATTAATGCACGACCGTGCACGTACAGTTGAAAGCTTAAAAACACTGTAGTTGATATACTATGCATCCACAATCGCATATCATGCGACGCGCAAGATATCAATACTCTCACACGAATTAAAAAATACCTAGTCTCGAAAAGTACACACCAATATGCACATGTTAATCAATAAATAAACTCTATTTTTTGAATTGTTAATGTTGTAGTTGTTTATTATTTATTGAATTTGATATTATACATACAGAAAAGTGATCAAAAAGTAAAGTCACACACATCTCTAGAGAATAGCTTAGACATTATATGCTCAATTTTAGTAACACTAAGTAAAAGAATAAGAATACGTCGACGTTAACCCGAGGAGAGATTTTGCTCTAGTATAAATGGTAAAACAAAAGTATATCTCTCATTAAGAGTTTAACTATATCATCTAAACAGTTTGGTTGTTCGAACGTGAGTTTTGGTTTGAGGTTAATCCTATTAAATATTACTTTTGTTTGACAGTTTGTTTAGAAAAAGAAAAAACTTAAAGGAAAAATCAAAGGACGTACGTCTTCTAAATTATATAACTGTAGCCATTGATAGCTAGTATACCTCTTGAAACTACTGAGTATATGTTATACCATATAGAAGTTACTTAATATGTTATAATATTATTCTTTTAATGGTGATATAAAGTGATTTATTCATCTTCAACGTCCTCATTAATCCGTCTCAGAGTCAACACGCAGAGGATAAATTATGGAGATTACTATCGGACAGTGATTAACGTATAAGGGAGGGCAAATATTTTATTCTCACTTCAATGTTATTATAGGCGACAAAAGATGATTCGCTCGCCTCTAACACCCTCGCCAATCCATCCCTAAGCCACTAGTAGAAAAATGCTTATTAACAACGGGCGTTCACTGTTGTCGTAGGCTAAAAATACTGTTGTTAAAGATCATGTTGTTAAAAAGGGTGCTCAACATCAACAGTTAAAAACGTTGTCGTTTACAGTCAATAACAACAGTGTAGCAATGATTTTTCACCGTTGTCTTTTAATGTGATCGACAACAGGTTAACAATACTATTAAACCGTTGTTTGTGTGTGATTTAAACAATAGTTTGACAACAAATAAAAATCGTTGTCTTTTGGTTGAGGCAACCAACAATTTACAACAAATACAATTTAAAAAATAAATTATTTAAATAATTAAACAATATTGAGCAAACACATTTCAAACTATCATACATCAAAATATCATCAAATATCATACATCATACTGTGCAAATATCATACATCAAGATATCCCGAGTATTAGTCCCACCTGAGATAACATCATCAAAATATTATATACATCAAGAACCAAAAACTGAGATAAACATCATCAAAATTAGTCCAAACATCATCAAAATATCCCTGGTAGCTTCATCCAAGTGCAGTCAACCAGATGAAGATAGTCGCGCCCCTTAGCTTTGCACCATAAGCTGATTCCTTCCCTTAGATATGAATTGTCACAACAAATAGAAATATAAAATGAGCATTCGCAACTAAAAATAGTAGAATAAAAGATTCTAGAAGATAATTATGATACAACTATATTATAGTACGACAGAGATGCAATGTTGTTATCTGAAATTGGTCTGAAACAAAACAAGCAACCAACTAAGTTCTTTTGTAAAACACTTACAGCAAGTGATACAATCGACATGCATTGTATCACTTATCGACATGCATTGTAAAATATTTCCTGCTACATTGTTTCAGATGTATCTCCTTGCCTTCGATATATTTGAAATAATATAAATTGTTTTTACATTAGAAGCCTTTGGCATGCAGGATGTTACAAAACTCACTCACTGATTGTTTTTACCAAAATCTCTATTTAGTTTGCAACATACCTATTCAACGATATGGCTAAAACTTCCAGAATTTATTCATACCTTATCGACATCCATTGAGATAAGCTGTCACAATCATTTTTGCTCACAGCACAATGGTGATCACTCGATGGAAGATTCAGAATGTGGGAGGACATTTCTGAATTGTCTACAAGGCTGTATGTGATAATAAATCAACCTAGTTTGTGAGGATTGCATCTCACTTTCTTTGGGAAGACTGAGGATTACTCAAAAATATTTTATTGTTAGCTATCAACCTAGTTTGTGAAAAATACCTAAAACAATAAAGCAAGGGGAAAAAAATCTTAATGTATAAATAGCTTATTGTTAGCTATCAACTTATAGATTACCCAAAACAAAATTTAAGAGATCAACTGATTAAATCCATTAACTTACATCCAACTGATCAACTGATCAATTGATTAAATTCAGTAGCTATCAGCTTTCTGAGTTTCTATTAAGAGATCAACTGATTAAATCCAAAACAAAATTTAAGGCTAGGAATAATATCAAAACTCAGAAAGGCAAATCTACACATAAACACAGCAACAGAATATTAAACAAATTAGATTAAATGAGAATATAGCTCCAAGTAATAGTTATGCACAAAATAAAACATTTGGCCCAAATATGTTGGAAATAGTAGGAAAATAATAATAATAATAAGAACTTGTACATACCTATTCATAAATATAATCTTGTATGCATTCGGCTACCTCAGAGCGTACTTCATCAATTTCTTGTTGAGAGTACTCAGCTAATGATTTTTCAGCTACCTGTATAAACATAACCCATAGAAGTATAATACTCAAATTAATTTGAAAAAAAATAGTTTATATAAATTAATATAGTAGATATGATGAAATTCAAGGATATTGAGAACCTACCGACTTTATCGTAGACGTGGGCAAACCTTTAATACTAGCAAATAGATGCATGTGTTCTTTACTAGATAATTCATCCCATAGGATATCGAACTGCCAAAACAAAGGAGCAAAACATCAAAAGGTTATTAGTTTTTACTTCAACAGTTAAGACATGGATTTTACATTGAATTAACAGGCAAACAAGCCAAACATGGGGACAGACACCTATCATCCTTCGAATACTTGACATACTAGATGAAGTTCGAATAGAATATCCGTAAATCAATGCTGTGGGTAAAAAGAATTAGCTCATGGTCTTTACTATATACTAAAAAGTGACAGACAAGAAATAGTTTACCGTCTCCTCTTGTAACAGATGCAATACCAGTAAGACAATTAATCACAATAGTCTTCCTAGATCCATTAGGTCCGAGAAGGCAAAACAGTTGATCTTTTGCAAAGTTAACCCATACTCCCTAAAGCTTTCATTTGTTTAATCAAAAGAATTTTAATAGATACATTTGAAATGTTGAAAAGTAATACAACAGACTATTCAGTCCAATGGAGAAAAATAAAAAACACTTTGACAGCATGATATGGTGAAGACCTTTCACACTTGCAACGACTGATTTTGTTAGTGCCAGCAAATGTTTTAGTTAGGCCAAGTATTTGAACTGCAACATGTGGATCGACATCTCTATTAGCAGCTTGCTGTTTCACAGCAGTTTCCTCCTCCAAGACATCCTCATCAGTAGGAGAAGACTCATCTAATGGAGGGATCGACTTAAAGCAGCTACAGAGATGACCCCTCACGTTGTAGATGGAACTACAACCCTAAAACTTGATTCTTTCACGGGTTGACCAGGAGTAGTAGACACTTCTTGACTGATAGGATAAATTAATTCACATTAGCACCATCGCTAAAACCTGGTAGGTAAGTGTGAAGGGACTACACAAAAAGAAAAATATTTGCATAAAGCAATAATTTTATGACATAACAAGACACGCCAATGTGAAAAGCAAGTATCATTTATTTCATGCTACATAGTTCTATTACATAAAATTTGAAGAATCCTGCCAAGAACCAGAAATCTCAAGATGAAAAGGAACCACAATAAACATGTTCGACAGAATATTTTACAATTCAATCAAATTAACAAAAATGTGTGTTTACCCAAAATAATGTGAAATTGCAGATGCTAACCATTCAACAACAATCGATTTTACCTGAACTTTAAAGAGTATGTCTGAGCATCCGGATTATACAAAGATGTAACCTTGACATTAGGTGTTCCATCTTGAGAGTATCTATCACACAGTATAAGAATATCAAGGAATTGATGCAAAAACAGTGCTAAAATGGAACAGAAAACACTGAACATACCATAGTAAGAAATTAGAGAAATCTACGTGCATCATGCATAGCAGAAAGAAATCTTCACAAGTCACTGCTTGTCCATCATGTCTCTTGAAATATTTAGTTACTGATGTCAATAAATCTTGAGCCAAGACACGAGGATCGAACAATAATAACAACAAATTAAAGTAGGAAGATTTTCCAAACGAAAAAGTTGACACGGGTAGAAATTACTCTTGGGCGCGGAGGCAAGCGATGATCCTCGAACTGAGAATCGCGTCTAGGGCTCCAGAGGAGGGAGGAGAAGTGGCGGTATGCGCGGCAGCGGAATGTGCCCTAGAGCAGGCACAGCGAGGCGGAGGCGGCAGAGAAAAGAAGCAACTAGCGAGAGCCATGGATCACACACTGAGTTTCCGATTGAATGGATTGTGGATGGCGAGCTTCGAGCGTGGTTGCCCTAAGAGCGAGGTTGAGGAACATATGCGAGCGTTCGGTGTCAGGGAGAAATAGAGAGGTTGCGTGATGATGGGTTGCGGCAATGCGAAGAGGAGAGGCTGGCTCAACTCCGGCGAGGACAGGCGACGATCGGCTGGGGAGGGGTTGGCGACGTCAGGCAAGAGGGAGAGGAGGAAGGGAGAGGGGTCAGCAAGGGTGGGGTTCGGGCGGAGAAGCTAGGGCACGACAAAAAGGGGAGGTACCGTGTGTTATCTAAAATATTACTCATTACAATGTAAACGACGGGCGTTTTCGTTTTCGCGCTCGCTCGCTCGCTGTTGTGTATTACCATGTAAGCAACACAAATAGACAACGGTTAATTAAAACCAGTTGTCGTAACCAAGCAAATAAACATCAGTTTTTAAAAAATCGTTGTCTTTGACATACATAAGACAACGATTTTTTAAAAACTGTTGTCTTTTTCTGCAAAAAATTTATCGACATCAATGGTTTTTGAAAAAACCGTTGTTAAATGAAAAAAGGCAACGATTTTTCAAAACACCGTTGTCTATTGGGCGTTGTTGAATCCAAAAATTTTTGTAGTGGGCCAACATGGAGGAGGTAAATCACGGGGATTACTAACCTGGATGGTGTAGTTAGCATACGGGGAGGACGGATACACTGACTTTGCTAGATTTTAACCTATATACTTCAAAGTAATAACACCCACGTACTAAAAATAGTTCATTCCGTGGGGACACTTTCAATGTTATTATCTCAGGTAGTCATGTTATTATATCACATAGTCATAGTTGTAACATATATAAGCTACTAAGTAGATGTTATAAATATTTTAAAATGATTTTGATTAATTTAAAATATATTTATGAAATTTAAATAATTTTGACTAAGTTGCTAAAGAGTATTTTACAATGTTAATAGTTTAGAATTTAAAGTCAAAGATTCCAAGAGTTAGGATTTAGCTATAATCGTGTAAAAATTACCAGTAACAGCTGCAATATGTAAAAGTTATTTGGTAGGTGTTATAAGGTAAAAGATTAATTATTTTTTTAATCAAAACTATTACATATAAATTATTTTATAAAAATTATCTTTATCAATTTGATCAAAATTATTTTAAAATATTAAGTCTTACGCTTTAAAATCACTCGATAACAGCTGCTAGCTGTAACCAGGGGCGGAGCCAACTCATGCCCACTGTGGGCAGCTGCCCACACTGAGCAGGATTCAAAAAACATATATTATAAAATAATATTTAAATATCCTAGAAAAAAATAATGACAGATACAATTAAATAATAAAAAAGAACTTGTTTATTTTGACATATTAATCTATGATACATATATATTACTAATTGATATTTTTTTTAATCCCATATTATTTATAAAATTTTATTATACTTCAAATACATTATTGAATAAAAATATTTATTTTTTATATTTTATTTTCTTTTTCTATTGATAAACCTAGCTATTAATTTATTATGATCTTAGTATCATAATCATCTTTAATTTTATGATTCTCTTCTTTAGTATTGCTTTTTTCCTAATTGAACGACATAACAAACATCTACAATATGTCGAAAACGAAAAACATGTTGATCCACTTCTTTTCTTATTTTGTTTCCATATAAGTATAAAAAAAATTAGGCAGATGATGCAATAAAAAACAAGATACACAATAATGCGGCTTGCAAATCGGAGAGCTGTCGGGTTTGTTGTCGGAACTAAACCGAAGGAGACAACCTCCGCAACATATTTGTTAGTATTTGTTGTAAATCTAGCACTCAAATCAGTAATATATTTGCACCAATAAAATCAGGCAGCATGCAATAGACAGTAAATGAATAAGCAGGGTTAGGAAATCGTTATCCTCCGGTTGAAGCGTCGGCGCGCCGACTGTCTTTAGAGAATTTATTGCCGCCCAAGGTGCAGAGGCTCGCTGGCAAAATCCCCTCAAGATCCGACAACCACCCACGCCGTTCGTAGGTGCACTCCAAGACGAACACCGCAATTCGGAAGCAACCTCAGATCGCACAAGGCGAAGCCTCAAGACCCAAAACCGAAACAGGAAGAAGGAAGAAGGAAAGGAACTCGAAAACTGCTGATCGCTCAGAGGGCGAAGGAGAGAAGAAAGCAGTGAAATAAGAATTGCTTCTTCCCCTTCTCCTTTTATAGATCCGAAGAGGCAAACCTTTGCCTCTTCTCTCTGAGGAATCGCGACCATGCGCGAGGAGTCGCGCCGTGCGCGATTATGAGAAAGACGCGATTTCTAAAAAAAAACGGTAAAGGAAATATAAAAAAGAAATAAGAAATAAAAATAAACCAAACCAAATTGGTTTAGGAAACCAGACCGAAATCTGCAAAACCAAACCGCGCCGCCCGCAAGTGCGAGGCTCACGGGCTGGGGATTTGCACCCCCCCTGCGCGCGATAATCGCATGCGTCGCGCCCGATTTATGGATTTCCGGCCCAGACCCCCTGAAACCACCTGGTTTGGGCTCAACCCGCGCATGCGTGTAGGTCCCCCTAAGCCATCTAAGCATGGTAGGAATGACTTGATATATAAGTCATTCTACCTTTCTAGGCTTAGCAATGTGGGACTAAAACATGCTTCAATAAATTTGAAATTCCAAACAATAATTCAACAATCCCCCACAAATTTCAAATTATAATAAATAATAAAACAGGTCTTGAGGCTTTGTCGTAATGAGCTTTCAGTGAAAATACCTTCCGGTTTGAATTTTCACCTAAGTAAACCAATCTTATTCATACAGGTTTGAAGTGAACTAAGTCTTGAACTTAAACCTTTAATATGTGAAAATCAATTGGCAACAACTCATCACAGGCGATGGTTGAATCCTTCTGGGTTGGTGCATTACGGCCATGCCACCGAATCTTGTTTCATAAGTGTTAAGGAGAGTTGCCCAGACCCCCCACATTGCGGCCTCACAGTTACACTTGCATAGGTGAGTTTTCCAAGGATGTACTGCAAGCATCCTGTCATAAAGACCTCAAACTCATTAAGAGCCTTAAGCTCATCCTTACTAGCAGTCAAGCATCTATCCAAGGAAGAGACTTTGAGATTATATCTCAATCAAATTTATGCTTACGGTTCACCCTTATAGCTTGTTTATACCACATTGAACCTACTTCTTGGGATCTCCAATCAGATAGGTTGGGTTGCCGCTATAGATGAAACCAGAATAGGCCTCAGTCCCATTCCCTTACTGGATCTCTTGATTTTCTCAGAATCAAGTCCTTTTGTGAGTGGATCAGCAATATTGTCTTTTGAACTTACAAAGTCCAAAGACACCACTCCGAGAGACACTAGCTCACGAACAGATTTCAATCTTATTCGTACATGTCTCTTCTGTTTTTGGTTATACTTGGAGCTTCTAATCTGAGCTATTGTTGTTTGATTATCACAGTTCACTGAAATAGGAGGTATTGGCTTCAAAATCAAGGGAATCTCAGTAAGAAGACCCTTAAGCCAATCAGCTTCAGTTACTGTGGTATCCAAAGCACACAATTCTGCCTCAGCTGTAGAACGGGATATGATCGTCTGTTTAACAGACCTCCAAGAAACTGCACCGCCTCCAAGTGTAAAAACATAGCCAGTAACGCCTTTACACTCAGCGGTGTCAGCTATCCAACTAGCATCACTATATCCCTTCAGGACTGCAGGGAACCTCCCATAGCACAAGCCCAAGGATATAGTACCCTTTAGGTATCTGAGTACTCTGTCTAATGCATCCCAATGTGTTCTGTCCGGACAGCTGGTAAACCTGCTCAATTTAGTTATAGCAAACGAAATATCAGGTCTAGAACAATTTGTCAAATACATTAGACTACCAATTATTTGGGAATATCTTAATTGAGACACAGCCACGCCACTCTTATTCTTGTGGAGAGTCTTTGAAGGATCATAGGGTGTGACTACAGATTTTATGTGGCTATAGCCATATTTCTCTAACACTTTCTCAACATAGTGTGCCTGAGAAATTGCTATTCCATCAGTTGAGCTAGTCAACTTCAGCCCTAAAATCACATCAGCACAACCCATATCCTTCATATCAAACTTACCACTTAAGAGGGCCTTGGTCTCATTAATAATTGAAAGGTCAGATGCAAACAATAAAATATCATCTACATATAAACATAAAATAATACATCTATCGCCTTTCAGTTTAGTATATACACATTTGTCAGAGTCATTAATTTCAAAGCCAAACGATAGCATAGCACTATCAAATTTTTCATGCCATTGCTTTGGGGCTTGTTTCAAACCATATAGAGATTTAACTAACTTACAGACTTTATTCTCACTTCCAGAAGCTACATATCCCTCTGGCTGATCCATATATATCTCTTCTTCAAGATCACCATTAAGGAATGCCATTTTGACATCCATTTGATGGACCTCAAGATGATATATGGATGTCAATGCTATTAACACTCGGATTGTAGTAATTCTGGTAACAGGAGAATAAGTGTCAAAATAGTCAATCCCTTCTTTTTGTTTGAATCCCTTAGCAACTAGGCGTGCTTTGAATTTATCTACTGACCCATCAGGTTTTAGTTTTCTCTTAAACACCCATTTACATCCTATGGTGGTACAACCAGGAGGTAAATCTACTAACTCCCAAGTGGCATTAGAGATAATAGAGTCCATTTCACTTTTAGTGGCCTCTTTCCAGTGCTTAGCTTCAGGAGAAGCCATAGCATCTCTATATGTCACAGGATCACCTTCTATATTATAGGTGATAAAGTCTTGGCCTAAATCCGTAGAGACACGTTGTCTCTTGCTCCTTCTCAGTTCTGTACACTCACTAGATTCATCTAGTCTAGAGTGACTTGAGGAAGGTGCACCCACTACGGATAATGGGACATCTACGGAAGCAGACTCATCTCTAGTAGGAATACTAGAAATGGACTGAGGTGTTCTCATCTTCATAGGAAATATATCCTCAAAAAATGTAGCATCGCGAAGCTCTATAATAGTTTTTGCATCTATTCCAGGAATTTCTGATTTAATAATCAGAAATCTATATGCAATACTATTTTGAGCATAACCTAAGAAGATACCATCTACGGTCTTTGGACCAAGTTTCTTCCTTCTGTGTTCAGGTACTAGTACCTTTGCAAGGCACCCTCACACTTTAAGGTATTTCAAACTTGTTTTCCGACCTTTCCAAAGCTCATATGGGCTTTTATCCCTTGACTTCATTGGGACCCTATTTAACACATGACATGCAGTGTATAGAGCCTCCCCCCACATGAAGTTGGGTAACCCAGAACTTCCTAACATGGAATTGATCATATCTTCAAGGGTTCGATTTTTTCGTTCTGCTACACCATTTGATTGAGGACTATATGGAGCAGTCACCTCGTGAATTATACTTGAATTTTGACAAAATTTCTGAAACAGGTTCGAGGTAAACTCTCCGCCCCTATCAGACCTTAACCTCTTAATGGTTTTATTCGTTTGGTTTTCGGCTTCAGATTTAAAAACCATAAATTTATCTAAAGCTTCATCCTTGGTTTTTAGCAAATAAACATAACAATAACGAGAGTGATCATCAATGAAGGTAATGAAATACCTTTTATGGTCTCTCGTTATTACACTGTTAAACTCACAACAATCAGTATGAATTAATTCTAAAACATCAGAATTTTTATCAACTGATTTGAAGGGTTTTCGGGGCTGTTTATATTGCACACAAATTTCGCATTTTTTCTTATCATTTATGGCATGCTTAGGAATCATGTCAAGATTCATCATTCTTTTTACAGTTTGAAAATTAACATGTCCTAATCTATCATGCCATACATCATAAGATTCAATGTTATAAGAACAACCAACATCATTAGATTTATTCAAAGTTACATTTTCTACATTAAGTTTAAATAATCCTTCATTAAGGTAACCCTTTCCAATAAAGGTTCCTAAATGTAATATTACAACTTTATTACATTTAAAGTTCAATTCGTAACCAACACGAACTAGCTTTGACCCGCTAATCAGATTCCGACGGACCGCTGGAACATGATGCACCTCATGCAGTGACAGGACCTTTCCAGAGGTGAACCTCAGGTCAACTTGTCCTATCCCAAGCACCCTAGCTGCAGAATGGTTCCTCATGGTCACGGAAGTGCCTTCAATCACCTGATAAGTAAGGAAAGCAGAGCGATCAGCACAACAGTGCACATTAGCACCTGTATCAACCAATCACTCATTAGGTTGATAGATCAAATTTAGTTCGGGGTTAAAGGTAACAAACCTATCGCTGGTGTCGGCATTAGCAGTCACAACATTTGCTTGTGCCTTGGTGTTGGATGTATTGCCTTGGTTTTTCTTCTTGTCCTTTCGGTTAGGACAGAATTTGGCGTAATGTCCAACTTGTCCACATGCCCAGCACGGCTTGCTTCCATTTTTCTTTTGAACCTTTGGTTTGGGTTTCATCTTGTTCTTCATTTTCTGATTTTTGAATTTGTCTTTGTCAGATGAGACCACCACGTTTGCCTTTGGAATAAAGTCCATTGGCATTGTCTTATTATCATCTTTATGTTGCTTCCGATGTTCTTCCTCGATATTTAAGGCAATCATCAAATCTTCTAAAGAGATTTGACCTCTCCTATGTTTAAGAGTCATGCCAAAATCTTCCCAACTCGGAGGCAACTTCTCGATGATAGACAAGACCTGAAATTTTTCGGGTAGTAGCATATCTCCTTCAGCAAGACCATGAATCAGAACTTGAAATTCATGGGTCTGCTCAACTACAGATTTTCCTTCAACCATTTTGACGTTTAGGAACTTTGCCACGGTGTACTTTTCTAAACCAGAATCTTCGGAGTTATATTTGTTATCCAAGGATTTCCACAATTCCTTGGCCGAAGAGGTTGAGCAGTACACATCAAAAAGTGCGTCTGAGAGGGCAGACAGGATTCTCCCATGGCAGAGATAATCCCTTGACTTAAACCTCTCTAAGGCAGCACTACGGCCAGGTTCCTCTTCGTCAGGTGAAGGAGGATCTGTTTCTATGACAGAGAATAGCCCTAGCGTGGTAAGCCAGAACTTCATGCGTTGTTGCCAACGCCTAAAGTTCTGCCCAAAAAATCTTTCAGGTCTGGCGCTAGCCTCATCAGACCCAACTACTCTATCATTCATCATGCCTATTGATGCTTACAATAAATTCTCTAAAATTGTTGTAAATCTAGCACTCAAATCAGTAATATATTTGCACCAATAAAATCAGGCAGCATGCAATAGACAGTAAATGAATAAGCAGGGTTAGGAAATCGTTATCCTCCGGTTGAAGCGTCGGCGCGCCGACTGTCTTTAGAGAATTTATTGCCGCCCAAGGTGCAGAGGCTCGCTGGCAAAATCCCCTCAAGATCCAACAACCACCCACGCCGTTCGTAGGTGCACTCCAAGACGAACACCGCAATTCGGAAGCAACCTCAGATCGCACAAGGCGAAGCCTCAAGACCCAAAACCGAAACAGGAAGAAGGAAGAAGGAAAGGAACTCGAAAACTGCTGATCGCTCAGAGGGCGAAGGAGAGAAGAAAGCAGTGAAATAAGAAAGAGGCAAACCTTTGCCTCTTCTCTCTGAGGAATCGCGACCATGCGCGAGGAGTCGCGCCGTGCGCGATTATGAGAAAGACGCGATTTCTCAAAAAAAACGGTAAAGGAAATATAAAAAAGAAATAAGAAATAAAAATAAACCAAACCAAATTGGTTTAGGAAACCAGACCGAAATCTGCAAAACCAAACCGCGCCGCCCGCAAGTGCGAGGCTCACGGGCTGGGGATTTGCACCCCCCTGCGCGCGATAATCGCGTGCGTCGCGCCCGGTTTATGGATTTCCGGCCCAGACCCCCTGAAACCACCTGGTTTGGGCTCAACCCGCGCATGCGTGTAGGTCCCCCTAAGCCATCTAAGCATGGTAGGAATGACTTGATATATAAGCCATTCTACCTTTCTAGGCTTAGCAATGTGGGACTAAAACATGCTTCAATAAATTTGAAATTCCAAACAATAATTCAACAGTATTATCCATAATTTGCCTACACTAAACTAATATCCTAGCTCCGCCCCTGGCTGTAACAATGCTTAAGCAGTTGTAAGTGATATAAAGTAATTCGTTTATTTTTAATGTCTCTACTAATTAGTCCTAAGATTTACGTATTAGTTATCAGTCTATCCTATAGAGACTAATGATTAAATAGTTGTAGAATAAACTTTACGACGAGCCTTTTTAATTTTTGCCCTTAAATTTAATTAATTAATGAGTTTGATATTCTATTTTTTATATTTTTTATTTATTGGCAGTCAATATTATTCATAAATAATTTTTATTAAATATTAATAAATTGATCTCGAACGTAAATAAAAATTTAATATTAAAATTTTTTATTTGGTTTCACTAAATATAATATAAAACAAGGAGAATTTATAAAATAGTGCACGCAAGTTTTCGAATTTACTAAAAGCCATCTATTATTTTAATATTTATCAAAAGACATAATTAATTTAATTATGTACTCTCCCCATTTTATCTCTCCTAATAAATCCAACTGATCCTGTCACGAAATGAGGTGGAAGTCCCAAGGGTGAGATGGTCTCTCGAGTGCCACGAACTCTGCTGACCTGGCTGTGGCCTGCGATAAGATGACCGTTAGCAAACCCGCCGGGGATTTTCCCCGGTCAGACCCTCCAAAGGTCAAGTTAATATCCGCGGGAAATATAGTGGAGTAAAGGAAATGCAGGAGAGTAAAGTGGAGTGCGATTGTGTATACCTGCGGAATGAGAAGGGGAGGGGCTTATATAGCCGGGGGAGCTGACAACTCCTGTCCGTGTCGACGAGACAGGGGTATGATGTCTGTCAGCTCGTAGGATAACACCTAGAGGTACCGCGGCTTGGCGCAAGGTGCTCGGATGGTACAACCGTACTGAGTTGGGGGATAACCGCGTGGTGTGTTATAAATGGGTAAGGTATGTAGTATCCCGACGTCATGGTCGTACCCCGGATGCACTGTTGTAAGGCGGTGTAGGGGAGAGCTGGTCCGGAGACCTAGTACCGACAGGTGGGTCCGAGTGTTATCGACCGGGTCAGGTCACGTATAAGGAGCGTAGCCCGCCACGCGTCCGACTGGGAGCTGAGAGACCTGAGGTACGCCATGAGTCGGGGTTTGTTAAGCTATGTCTGTCTTGCCATGTTTCGGGTCTATTAGTTATCCTGTCGCTGGAGCGCCGAGGACTGAGTTACCCGACCTAGACCTGGGTCGGGAAAACGGATTTGGGGGACTGAGTTAGGGGGTGGTTTGGCTTGACTCGCCCGAGCCCGCCGAGTCGAGCCCGCTCGGGGTCAGCCGGTTAATGTTTTGGGAGGGTTCCTGGTTCGGGAGCTCCCCAAGCGAGGCCTTCGTCGACCCTTTGTTAGGTCTTCGTGGTGCCAGGCTGACTGACTGAGTTGACCGAGCTACCCGTAAGCAAGACCGGGATCACTAACTAGTTTGTTTTTCTCTTTTTTCTATCTCTTACTCTTTCATATAAACATGCCACCTTAATTTTCTTTTCTCTCCTTTTAATTTAGGTCTAATATGAACTTATATCAGGGTAACCTTGAGGTTTTTACCGATTTATCCTTATTAAATTTTAACTCCTCCAAAAAAAATCAAAATAAATATAATGAATAAAATTTTTAATACTTCCTGCGGAGTAAATACAAATATGTGCAACGGTCGACACAATGGATTACTTTTGTACAAACATTTAAATCATATATAATGAATAAAAATTAGAATAATATTGATCTTCAAATATCTCAAGTTTTTTTTAAAAAAATTTATATACATACTATTTTAAAAATCAAAAGATGATTTTCTTTGTGAAAAATATATCAAGGATCCTAGTTAATCAATTATAATCCATCATGAATTTTAGCCTCACGTTCTTTTATCATAATTTGAATTCTAATATGGGAAATGCTAATATTATGCAATTATCATGTTTTTGATATATTATGTCTCCTATATGAATTATATCAAACTCACGTTGCCTCTAATATGAGTTAATATTAGGCCCAATGTGAGTCTGATATGTGTTCGTATTAGAGTTAACATGGGCCTGATATGAACTAGGCCTAATATAAGATTTCAGCTGATCCTTTTAATAGCAGTTTAACACTTTCGGAGAAGCTAAAATAAACGATGGATAATAGCATATTCGAACTATTTGCAACCTTAGGAATCCATATGAATTGAAATGAGTGAAATCATAGCTCTTTAGGTCAATTACTAGATTTCAAAATTCACTAATTGACCTAAAGAATTTCGATTGCACTTATTTTAGTTCGTTTGGGTTTCTAAGGTCGCAAGGAGTTAAAATATGATATCTACGTTTATTTTGACTTTTTCGGAAGATTGTTAAAATTTGTATCCATTATATTTATTTCGATTTTTTTAAAGGGTTAACATTTAATAAGAATAAATAAGTAAAAACCCTAATGTTGAGTATGATATGAACACGTTGGGTCTGATATGAACTCATATTAGATTCAATGTGGCCATGATATAATTCATATAAGATCCACCCAAATGCATAAAAAAAAAAAAGGAGAGAAAAGAGAAAAGAGAATTGAAGTTACAAATATAGGAGAGAGAAAGAGCTAGAGAAAAGAGGGAGAGAAAATATTTATATTTGTGGTATAAAACAGGAAAAATATATAATTGAATATCCTCTCTCATAAATATCAATGTAATATATGTTTTTTTAATAAATTTTAAAATTCGGCGTGGATGATTTGATAAATTATATGGAAATAATATATTATAGACACACACAGAAAAACAAAGTACCTTAGCCTGCCAAACTTCATTATGGGTCTGTTCATCTTGCCAATTTCAACTCTCTATTGATTGATTCCCCTTGTGTTGGTTAGCATCCTCCTCAGGTCAGGAGGACCCATGAGAATCTAGCGTCCTCCTCGTCCCTTGCGTGTTTTTCCTCTCCAAAATTCCTCCTTTTTACTCCTCCTCCTCCTCCTCTGATTCATGGATCCTAAGGGCACCTCCAAGCTGCCCAAGGCCCGCCGGCAGTTGGATAAAGAGGAAGCCTTGCCGTCGACCGCGGGAGCGGAGGAAAGAAGAGACCTTTTGCCGGCGGAGAGCGGGCTGGGGGCGGCGGCGGTGGGGAAGGGCGAACAAAGGAAGCAGCTTGCGGCCAAAAGGAGCTCGAACAAGGACCGGCACACGAAAGTCGAGGGAAGAGGCCGGAGGATAAGGATGCCCGCCCTCTGCGCCGCCAGGATCTTCCAGCTTACAAGGGAACTGGGCCACAAATCCGACGGGGAGACCATCCAGTGGCTGCTCCAGCAAGCGGAGCCCTCCATCGTGGCCGCCACTGGTACGGGCACCATCCCCGCGTCAGCCCTAGCTACCGCCGCCGCCTCGGCTCCTGGTGGTCTCCACCAAAAGCAATTCGACGACCTAGGTCAGGAAGCGGGAACCGGCGCCGCCCGGGCCGCTTGGGCCGAGACGGCGGCCGCCGGCCTCGGACGCTCCTACCCTGGCATGTGGCCTCCCCCGGTAGGCGGGTTCAACTCCGGATTCTTGCACGCAGCGCCTTCAAGTTCGAATCTTGCGGCCGGAGGCGGCGTGGACGGGCCGGCAGGAAGCTTCACGCAGCGAATCGGAGCGCACGGGCTCGAACTCACCGGCGTCAATCTCGGCGGTATGAGCTTTGCCCAAATGCTGAGTGGGCACGGGCAACATCTGCCAGGGCTGGAGCTGGGGCTCTCCCAGGAAGGCCATATCGGAGTACTGAACCCTCCGAGCTTGAGCCAGTTCTACGCGCAGCCAGGGCAGGGAGGAGTAGACACTGCCGACGGCAGTGCAAACGCACAAGCACATCACAATCATCGCAAACAGCAGCAGAAACAAGTTGCATCGCCGGAGAACGATTCCGAGGGATCCGATGAGTAGCAAACGGAGTTCAAAAGCTGAATTCGTCCATGAGTGGTAAGGAAATCGCTTTATCAATCCAACGAGATTAGTAAGATTTCATTTTTGTTTCAGTACATTAGTTTGCTTCTGCGTGTGCCTTCAAAATTGATGTCAGAGAAAGTGAGATCGCACTGGCAGCTTCCTTCCATTATTCACTGCATTCAGGTATCCTTTTCTCTGTCGTTCATCTTAAATCTACACAATGCCGATCTTTCCTGATGAATGATATGGAAAAGGATCAAACGTGCAGGTGACTGTATATTATCAGTGGATTTGAATCCATTGGAAGGATCTCTGCGAGGTTAAAACTAGTTCAAGGTTTGTAATAGTAATCCTATATGGATGAGTGGCTTGATTTGTATCAAATAATATCTAGATGCCTATAAGTTTTGCATTTGTTGGTTGAGCCATACATGATCAATACTAGATTGCTAGATCATCTAGAATTATTTATTCTAAAGGAAAAGTTACTCATTTCATCAAGGATACTTTTGTTTTAGTTATCACTTGCTATTGAATCTTGACTCTTAAGTGCTCCCATTTTGAGTAGAAGGTTGTTTGTAAATTGATTGATGGTTGTCTAGAGTCATAAGCATATGAGCCGGACAATATCGTTTTAAAGAGAAAACATTCAACCCTTGGATTGACCTTAACACTAGCAACTCTTATCCGAATGGATGCATACCCGAAAGGGTGTGTCGACATTTGAAACGATATTAAGTCTGCCCCCGCGATACCAAAAGGGGACCGATGACAAGTCATCGGTGACGAGCGGCATCCTTGTTTTTGTTTGAATCGCAATGCCTTATGGACTTTCTCTGTGCCCGGCTTATTAGAACATTCGTAGAGTTTCTTAGTCTTTTGTATAGACTCAAGTTCATCACGAAAGGATGCTCTTTTAGGTCTTTTATGGAAAGCATTGTCGACTGTGCACTCTATATCAAAGCAACTATTTTAAATTTTCCTATGCGAGCATGACAAAAGTAATCAAGTTATGGCACGATTAACACGAAACGCGGTCGATCGATGTTCTTCGCATCCAAGAGGAGCGATGGTACTTTGTGTCTTTGCGATCCCTTTACTTCCAACTTGTACATGTTTTGACCTGTATGAGTGTCTCCTTTGCAATGTTGAAAATTCTTAGACTGCGTTTGGTACGTTTGTTTTTCATTTTCATTTTTCGTAGAAAATGTGATTTTTCAAAAAATCTATTTAGTTTGTATTTTTCAGACTTGTTTTCCAGAAAAAATTTGGTAGACTTGTTTTTCATTTTCATTTTTTTTTGGAAAATACGATTTTCTGGAAAACGTGTTTGGTTTGCAGGTTCCAGCTTTGTTTTTCAGAAAAAGATATAGCATTTTCTGAAAATTAGAGAATAAATAAAATCATTTTTCAGAAAATGAGAAAATGTGATTTTCTGAAAAATGAAAATAGAAAATGAAGCAAACCAAACGCCCTCTAATATTTTTAAAAAAAAATGAAATAAAATTATTTTTCAGAAAATGAGAAAAAATGACTTTATTTCATTTTCTATTTTCATTTTTCAGAAAATTGTAAAACAAGGCTGGAAAATACAAACCAAACATGTTTTCCAGAAAATCGCATTTTCTACCGAAAATGAAAATAGAAAACAAGCCTACGAAACGTCAGCGTTTTCTGGAAAACTAGAGAATGAAATAAAGTCATTTTTCAGAAAATGAGAAAATACGGCGTTTGGTAGGCTTGTTTTCCATTTTCATTTTATGTAGAAAATGTGATTTTTTGAAAAACGTGTTTGGTTTGTATTTTCCAGCCTGGTTTTCTAGAAAAAGATATAGCGTTTTCTGGAAAACTAGAGAATGAAATAAAGTTATTTTTCAGAAAATGAGAAAATGCGGTTTTTTGGAAAATGAAAGTAGAAAATGGAGCAAACCAAACGTCTCTGGAAAATGAAAATAGAAAATGGAGCAAACCAAGACTGGAAAATACAAACCAAACACGTTTTCCAAAAAATCATATTTTCTACAGAAAATGAAAATAGAAAACAAGCATACCAAACGCCCCCTAAAAGTGGGCTAATCCGACAATCTTGCTTGCACAATGGAAAGAGCCAGTAACTTATCTCTCCATCGAATCAAATTAGCCAAAGGTGTGCGTTCATGAGCCCACGCTAAAGTTTCAATCAATTCCTGCCAATATCCACGCCAAAAAATTAAGAACATAAATCCAGTAAGAACATCCAAGCTCATATGGATAAACTATTCATATCGAAAGGGTTATATCCATTGATAAGTTGTGAAGAGTTTAACCATAGATAGTCTCTTAATCACCCCATCAAATAGATAGAAGATTCATTAAATTGTGAAACTTTACCATGCCATAATGTGGTGTGTTTCCAATGTCAATAAATAGTTAGATTTCTAGATTACCCCTCGACAAATGGAGCAATAGCTGATGTTGACCAACGGGCATCGTAAATCTACAACGGAGTCAACTGTTGACAATCATCTCGTTTTGAATAATCCTGTAGTATAATGCACGCCTGTCTTCCAATTCCATCTTGCCATTTCCTACGTGTACTTTTTGCCTCGCTCTGGAAATTAGGGGACGTTTGGTAAGCGGGTTTAGAAGGTGGAAATGAGAATGAAATCTATTGCATTCCATTGATGATGCTTGGTATACGAGAATCGGAATCAAAATAAGGATATGATACCCTTGATTTCATAATCCACCCTCCACTAGGTTATCACCAAACCCATAAACCCCTTAATCAAACCCATTATCATTCCTATTACCAAATTTATACCAAGCGCCCCTTATTATTACAATGACATAAATTTCGTACGAAATCATCCTTATTGTTATTATTATTTTGATCGAGTTTATTAATTTAGAGGAAACAAATTAAATTTCCCTTCCCCATGTTTCCAACCTCTAGGTTGATATTTTTTTTAAAAAAAGAAATATAAGAGATGAATTTGAATACTGAAAAATCATATGAAAAATATCGAGTTCAAAGTATGAGAAAAATACGGTACTTTTGGAGTCGTTTTTTCAAACTTTTCCATTGAATTGTCATACGATAAAATCTTATATAACGTGGGTTTGACGTAGACCAAATTTACAAGTAGAGAATTCAACGAGAGAAATCTATCGTCAGTTATCTAGACTTCTCTAAAATCAAAGATGGAATTTATTAGATTGTCAGTCAATAAATAATTTGGCCTTGAAGATCGAATATATCCTCACATATTTCTTCTCGGTTTAGCTAAATTTTACTATTTGTTTTTTACATCTAATATCCCTGTTTGAAAAGAGATAAAATTGAATTCCTTCGTCGTTGGAAACACATTTACAGTAAAAAATTAATAAGAAATTGGAATTTAATTCTCTTTAAATCCTTCAAAACAAAAAGGTCTGATTTATAAAGGAAATTATTCTGACAAATAAAAATTACTAAATAGTCTTTATTTTTCACTCAACACCATTTTGGATGAAGGACAAAATAATAAAAATATAAGAATTGAATTCAATTCTAATAAATTCTAAATCAAGAAATTCAATTCAATTCTACTATTTATTAATTCATTTTATGAGAATTGAATTCAATTTTGAATGGAATCAATTTAATTCCTTTGCTTAAAAATTTTTTAAACATCGTATTAGTTTCTATGTGGCTCTTCCAAGAATATTGAAGACTCGATCTAGAACTCTATAATCATGAAGACACCTATACGGGCATTAATATCTATCATAGCTTGCTAATTATATAAAGACATTTTTTAAAAAAAAATAAAAATGTCTATTATTTTTCTTAAGAAGAAATGTAATGGTTACCGGTTGCGATAACAAACATTCTCGATAATACATCATACTAACTTATCATGGAGAACATTCAAGCATTCACTGTTTAAATTTTAACTACAACTATTATTGTAAAGCATATATGACAAAGTCAATATGTTCGTCTTTCAACACATTCGAGTTATTAGTTTTTATGATTTACCTCCTCTGTGTTGGTCATGAGATGTATTGATGAGGATGCTGAGACGAGCGAATCGTTCTTTGCACCATGTAAAGCATCTTCGGGAATACTTAACTCCGTAAGGGTATAATTTAATAAAGGTAGGGGGTAAAGTGCAAGGATCAGTAAACTCAGGGGCAACGTGAAGTTTTATCTTTTCTTCTTCTTAATGGATCCATTGCTTCACTAACTCCGCCGAGGAAAAATTTTAGCGAGAGGGAGAGGGAGTGATCGATCGTTGGTGTTTTCAGGTATCTCTCTAGGTTTTCGTTGGCTATCTCTCGCGTGTTTTTATAGTTTTTTTTAGTTAATTCGATGGTTGGATGTAGATAGATCGAGATCGTTCAGGGATTTGGGCTGGGTTTGGCTTGAGGATTCTTCTTCCTGTCGTGTTTTTTTGTCGAGAGGATGAAGTCTTCGCTGAGACGATTAAGGGGTCTGGGTTTCCACAAGCAGAGGAGGGAGGGTTTAGTAGCGCATCAGGACGAGCTCCTCAGAGCCGCCGAGGTATCCTCTCACTCCCTTTACTTAGATTTTCTGTCTAGGTTAAGAATTTTCCTTTTTTGCTTCTGAGGATTTTCACTGCAGTCGGTTGCCTTCGTCTACTCTTTTTCTGTATAACTTGTGTACATTTCTCACTTGGCATATATAGATCTGTCTTGGGCTTTTGGTTTGATGTTAAGATCCTGATCATGAAATCCTCCGGCCTAGTTTTTCTCAGCATCCGTGTGGATGGCTGGTGATGGAGAGATTATTAATGTAGCTTCTTCTCTAATTATTATTATAAATTTTATTTTCTGCGCGAGTGTTTTGTTTTTCAGGTTGGAAATTATGATAAAAATGCCATAAAATATTATGTTTCTACTGTCTAGTGATGGAATAGTTTTGCTGCTCTATGATTGGAGTAAATCATTTTAGATCCAGATAGTACCATGATAGTGGGTTAAATGGTTGCTTTTTGCCTGAAGATTTAGTGGCATATATGTTAGTTACAATGATCAGTCTTGTGCTTATCATGCTCAGTGTTTTTTTAAAGGATATTCATGGCATTAGGAGCTTCTATGACAGCTTACTGTCTGCAGCCGCAGTTGCAACAAATAGTGCATACGGTAGTATTCTCGTCATATGTTTATTTTTTCTTTTGAATTCTGTAAATATTCTGGGTTTCTACTTAGAGTTTTTTTTTCTTTCTTTCTTTTTTATGGATTTATGGTCTGTACATGACCAGTGCAACTAAGATAGTTAATGCCTAATTAATTTCTCTTATGATCCTATCTACAATGGACTTGTGTAAATCACCTTGCAGCGATTCGTTATTCCGAATTGTGAATCAGACAGAGTCATATTATCATCTACAGGATATGTTATCATGAATAGTTGATTAGATCTGGATGATTACTAGAATCAGCTGCTCATGAATTGATATAAGTAGAGTAGTAGACCACCAAATGGTTATTGACTAGCATCATTTGGGTAACATGCCATATAATTATCAAAATGCCTGTTAGCTTCTCTTTAGTAACTGGGATATGTGATCATAGCATGCATGTCAATTGGCTGGTTGCCAATGCTATATAAATGTAATGAGTACTATGAACTCTATGGTTCTAGTATTTTTCAATGTTCTTATCATTTAAATAATGTATTCGTAACCAAATACAATCAAGTTATGTAGTCATGTTTGTTATAGAATATTATTCAAAAAAAGAAAAAGAACACACTAGTACAGCCAATTTAAAATTCATGTGACAGAGAGAAAATCTTAGCTGATGTTCTTCAAGAGACAATTTCTCAAGCACGAATACATGCATTTGTTGAGTCAATGTGAACATATTAAGATTTAGGACTTGATTAGTTTGTCTATAATATTTATTGTCATGGTTTTTTTGGCTAAGCCATTGGATTTCAAGTGTACATGTCCTAATGTATGTCATAATACTACCAAGGAAGAATTATGCCTGTCCGAGACTAATAGGAGGATCTTGAGCTGTGTCTATCATCCTTTGTCTATGTATGCAGACTTAACTGGTTGTGTTCTAATCTAACCATCCCTTCCAAGTGATGCAATTGGTTGCTCTTTTCTAAATATCGTTAACAACATATGATTTGATGATGCTCTCTTTATCCTCCACTTTTCTTCGACCATCTCTTTCTTTTTTCACTGGTTCCCTAGCTGTTATGCATCAAGTTTTTTTTTTTTCAGAATACGACTGTCTGGAGACTAGATACATAGATACATTAGCTCCACATTTGGTTGGTCCATCTTTATTTCTATCTTGAACTTTTCTTTCTTATAGTGATTAGGTTTTGGTGTCTATCAAAATTAAAGTTGAGAAGTGATCTATAGTCCATCTACAGTCTACACCAGAAAGCTAAATCCCAATGCATCTCTGTATCATTTGGATGGTTATATGATATTTTGTGATTTGGAGCTATATCCAATTTTTTTTTACAGAAGATATATTGATAGGTGGCATTGCCTATTATAGCAAAAAAATTCAGTGTTGTTTTTCCCCCAGAATTCTCAGAAGCCCTTGGGGAGTATGGTACTTTTCTGCTTGAGAAAACTGCGCTTAATGACGATGAAACAAGTGGTGAGTATGCATAGTAATTCTACAGGTTAATCTAATTCTTAAGTTTCGTTGAAACACTTTCTCTAAAATCCACCACATTTTTCTGTCTATTTGGCATATTTTTGTATTACAGATTTTAAACCATAAAAATAACTTCAAGATGCATATATTAAATTTTAAACAAGATGATGCTGTTTGAATGCACTAGATGACTGGTGAACATGAAATTTATTACTGCTATTATTTACTTTGCACACTATGGAATGCTTTCTCATAAATGCATGCAGGTAAAGCTTTGTCAATGCTTGGGAAAGCACAGCTTGAACTTCAAAAAATTGCTAATATCTATGTGAGTCTTAATTTCATTGATTACCCTAAAAATTATCCATTATTTAATTTTTAAATTACAATAACTTTTATCTATTTCATTCCCAGCGGGCCCATGTTGTTCAGACTATCACAACTCCATCAGAATCTCTTCTCAAGGAACTGCACATTGTAGAGGTTCGCATCCTTGGATCTACTTTACAATTGATAACTGCTAAAGTTGTAGTTTTTGACAGTTACTGTAAAAACCTGTTTATTATTGCTCCAGAATGCCTGAGAAATATAGATCATTCAAAAGTCAAAAATATGGTGCTTAGTAGAAATGCTGAGATTTGTATTCTGTATTTGGACATACATTTATCTTCAAGGAGACCATGTGCTTGTATTTGGAGGTTCTGTTATTTTCTCAATCTTCCCTTGACATGATATTCTAGCAAAATGTTGATGAAAGTGTCCAGATGAAGTGGGTTCAAACACCTGATGCAGTTTGACTTTACATAGATGTGTCATGTGTCTATGGAACTGTTCCTCCATATAGTTTCCCTCTTTTTAGTAATTGTTACCACTTTGCAAATTTAGATTAGGGATTCTAAATTTTTAAGTTTTAACACTTCACAAGATTTTATTCTGGTAGATCTTCATTTTAAGGAGGTGGTGTTACTTGGACTTGTTTTTTTCTTGTTGTTGGGTCAACATGAACGACATGGCACAAGTACAAGTATGAAAAACAAGTTTGAATGGGCTGATTTGTCTTCTGCGGATGGAAGTTGAGTCCATGAAGATGCTCAGCATATTTTGGTTAGAAATAAAGAGAGCTCAGTAGTTTCAAAATCTTGATTGCTAGTTGGGATTGAGAATATTCTGTTCAGCATATTTTCCAAGGCCATGTTTAATATTTCTGTTTTTCCACTTGTGTTAAATCTCCTTTTGATTTCTCTCTCTCTCTCTCTCCTCTACCAAGCACTATTTTTTTGGGGGGGGGGGCCGTTGATATGTTGGATCTCGTCAGCCTTGAAGGTGAGTGTGGATGCATCTTGGTAAAACTCCCCATAATGCCTCTAGGATGTTTTGCAATGCTCGCTGATGATGCTCATGAATGCTTTCACCACTTTGTATTGATCTATAATTGTCATTTGTGTCGAAGTGATCTCACCTTGCCTTCTTGGAAGATAATTTTGCTAAGGAGAAGACAAGAACCATTGTGGTTTTTTTTAAATTGTCAGTGTGGTTTGATCAAGTTCTTGGCAGACGATTCCTTTTCTGTTCTTCTTGTGGATGGGAGTTGGATGGGAGAGCTAAAGTTAGCAACTAAGATTAAGCTAGATACAAAGCTTCAATGGTCAGGGAGAAGCAAATGATAATGGGGTTCATGGGATACAATGGATGGATGGATCTGTGTGCCTCAGATGGCGGAGGCAAAAGGACACAAGGCTAGGGGAACTAGAGGTGGTCCATGTAACTGGCAGGCTGAGCCGAGAGTTGTTCAAGAGGAAACATCAGGGTCGAAGAGGATGATGCAGGTGGAGTTGGTGGCTTAGAGTGCTGAGAGTAGAGCTTGCGAGTAGAGATAGAGGTTGTATGTCGTGGGCATAGAGAATGAGCATGATATTTATTACTTGCAGCAGGCAAAGCGGTGCTTGCCAGCAACTTGAGTGTTGCTGTTTATGGACTGCAGTAGTTTGAGGAGGACCCCTGGCATGACTATCACCAGTAAGTCCACTAATTGCTTGATGAAATGCCTTTACTTTTTTTTTTACTGAAATATTAGTGACACCCTTGAAGGTGAGTGTGGATACATCTTGGTAAAACTCCCCATAATGCCTCTAGGTTGTTTTGCGATGTCCGCTGATGATGCTCATGAATGCTTTCACCACTATGTATTGATCTATAATTATCATTTATGTCAAAGTGATCTCACCTTGCCTTTCTTGGAAGATAATTTTGCTAAGGGGAAGACAAGAACCATTGTAGCTTTTTATAGATTGTCAGTGTGGTTTGATCAAGTTCTTGGCAGACGATTCCTTTTCTGTTTTTCCTGTAGATGGGAGTTGGATGGGAGAGCTAAAGTTAGCAACTAAGATTAAGTTAAATACAAAGCTTCAATGGTCAGGGAGAAGCAAATGATAATGGGTCCATGGGTCATGGGATACAATGGATGGATGGATCTGAGTGCCTCGGAAGGTGAGGCAAAAGGACACAAGGCTAGGGGAACTAGAGGTGGTCCATGTGACTGGCAGGCTGAGCCGAGAGTTGTTCAAGAGGAAACATCAGGGTCGAAGAGGATGATGCAGGTGGAGTTGGTGGCTTAGAGTCTGAGAGTAGAGCTTGCGAGTAGAGATAGAGGTTGTATGTCGTGGACAGAGAGAATGAGCATGATATTTATTACTTGCAGCAGGCAAAGCAGTGCTTGCCAGCAACTTGAGTGTTGCTGTTTATGGACTGCAGTAGTTTGAGGAGGACCCCTGGCATGACTATCACCAGTAAGTCCTCCACTAATTGCTTGATGAAATGCCTTTACTTTTTTTTTACTGAAATATTAGCGACATTTGGCGTGCCATTTGTAAGCTAACTGGCCTTCTAGTCATTGTTTATGTTCTATGCATTATTCATATTTAGATTACTAGGCCATCTACAATATGTTTAACTTGTCAAATGCCCTCTCTTTTTACCATTTACAATCTTTAATTCTTTGACTCTAACTATTATGGAGTCCGCACTTTTTCCTTCCTTCAGTAATTAGAATATGACAATTACTCAATGTTTCTAACATGAATTGCACCAATATGCAGGAAATGAAACGTCAATGTGACGATAAAAGGTGTGTTCTTGGGGTTCATTGATATTTTTCATGAAGAAACTTGTTAATCTGTTTTGTCTCTTTAGAGAATGCTTCTGTACAGGACTTTTAGTCTGTTTCATGTATCTTTCTTCAGAGACATTTATAAGTTAATGTTAACCTCACAAAGAGAAAGTGGAAGGTCAAAAAATGCAAAAAGTGAAAGTTTCTCCCAACAGCAGTTGCAGGCAGCTCAAGATGATTATGAAGAGCAGGCAACTCTTTTTCTCTTTCGCTTGAAATCATTAAAGCAAGGACAATCTCGGAGTCTCTTGACTCAAGCTGCTAGGCACTATGCATCACAGGTAGTTTCAAAATTCCAATGCTCATAATTTGTAGAAGGATCATTGTTGTATATTTTATCTTTGTTGAATCAGTTGAACTTCTTCCGGAGAGGAGTTAAATCTCTTGAAGTTCTTGAGTCATGTGTGAAAGCTATAGCAGAGAAACAACACATTGACTGTCGGTTTAGTGGACTGGTGGATGATCAATTGGAAGAATATGCTGATCATGAATGCAATCCTAACAACTATGATGGAGAGTTGGGTTTTGATTATGAACATCACAATCAACATCACGATGTCAGTTATTTTTCTAGAAACTCAATTGAGGTAAGTAAATGTTTAGTTCTTCATAGTCAGCCTCATGAGGTTCTATACTAGTTCTGAAAACAATTTTCTCAACCTTTAGGAGTTTCTAAGTATGTTATTTGTTGCAACAATTATTAGAGTCAACTTTTCACTTTTGCTTCACTGTTTAGCGTCTTTGAAAGGATTAACTATAGTGTTTAAGCTATGAAGAAATAACAAATCTATAGATTCATAAATTTCCCGTGACATTTTAAGTTTAAGCTTAAACCACAGTTCCAATTGCATGAGAGTGCATACTAAAGACACATGTCTTTCTTTGCTCGAACATGTGCAGATGGGTGAATAAACAAAATAACAATGAGATCTGGATTCAAACTCATTAACATTTGCTTGAAAACTTAAGCTGCTGATAGATTTGTGGATTAAAAAATTCAGCTCAATTGATGATTTAATTATCCTCTACAGATTGCCTAGGATTTACTTTCTACAATTAGCTACAAGTTTTGAACATTTTCAGTAAATGATTGTTTTGGTTCTTTTTACCATTAGAATCTACTGTGACAGTTTTGCATACTTGTTTTCTCCCTCTAGCAAACCACTTGAATTGCTGTTTGAAAATGATATTTCCCCAGTCATTTCATTGTGTTTATGCAATTAGTAGAGTCCGACTTTCTTTTCAGGAAAATTTAGAGAGAGCTCAAGACAATTGTCTTGGAAGCAACAATCCAAGAGTTTCCAGTATGTCGGAACCTCTTTTCTCCACTAAAGCGTGCAAATCATCTGAAAGGATACCTCAGATCTATCCTTCAGCAAAGACAGCCGCCACATATGCTCTTCCTACTCCTCTGGATGTTAAGAGCTCAACTTCAACCGGTTCAGGCAATTCACTCTATGGGACTTTGTCAGAATCTAAAGGTGGTTGGACAACACAACTATGGCATTCATCCCCTTTGCAGCCAAATATGATCGGCAAAGATAGCCAAGATGTTGAGCTTCCAAGCCCTACCAATTTTTCTAGAGACCCTTCAGTGCTCAAAGAGAGCAACATTATTAGTAACCCAGCCAGAATGCCATCTACCATCAGCAAAGGAGTGTTGTCTAAGTCGATTCCAATGAATGAGTTTGATTCAAAACTAAGTGAGAGTTCAGTTCCATTGTCTAGCAAACCATTATCAAGCAAACAATCTCTCTTTGCAACCAAGTCCATGTCATCAATGGAAGTGCTGCCTGAAGTATCTGCAAAACCCAAAAATATTTCAACACCTAAGCTATCTGTACCACGGAAAGGTTTTCCAAATGCCTCTTCTCCACTATCACCGAGAATAAATGAGCTTCATGAACTTCCAAGGCCTCCGACTGATTATGCAAAACATAGATCATCCACTTCGATAGGTCATTCAGCTCCTCTGGTGTCTAGAGGTCAAGAGGTTTGTGCAACAAGCAAACCAACGTCTTTTTTGTCATACACAGCAGCACCACTGCCCAAACCCCCTGGTGTTATGGCTCGCAGCTTTTCTATTCCATCTACTGTTCAACGATCTAGTTCAAAGGTTGCTAAGCCATTGGATCTTCCACATAGCCAACAGACGATTACAGGCACTACATCTACTCGTACACCTTTGGTAAATGATGAATTAGCCTGAGCTTCCGATTCAGTCAGAGTAGTTGCACCTACAAAACTAAAGGTAAAGAAGAGGGTTTCAAATAGCAAACTAGGTATCATTTTATAAACTATAACGTTAGCTTACTTTCTAAGTCTGTTTATGCTTCTTGGATGCTTAATAGCTATTTCAATTTGTATTTATTTAATTTTAGTATTTTGTCACAGCACATTCCTTTGGAACTAAATGTAGGTAGATCGATGCAACACCAGAAACAAATCTCACACAGAATAGGGCTTAATATTAAGAATCATTAGGAAAGCTAGATACAGGTTTATCTTATATTTAACATATAATTTTTTGAGAATTTCACTTTCAAGGTTTTAAAAAGTAGCTGGATATGCGGCCACTTATGTGTATGTGCCAAGAGAGTATCACATTTGGCATGTGTGGTTGGCTTTAACATGCAAGATCAAGTGGTATATGTGGCTACACATGCAGACCTGAAAAAAACCAAAATTATGGTGCATTTGAACCAGCTTGAGAAACTTAAATTATTACTTATCCTGATTATAAATAAGTATCCTGATTATAAATAAGTGCTTTTATGATGTTGTTTCACCTCAGCATAGGATTAGCTTTTCTAACCATAAAACAAATTTTTTTGTGGTAATCTGTAAGCATTAATATAACACTCATTTTGCATGTATTCAATTATTTGCATTCTTCTTATTTGATGTATTCTACATTGTTGATTGATATGAATTATTATCGATTATGTTTTAAATTTTATGATTGTATGTATTTCTCATCTGGAATTATTGAGAGGATATGATGATTATTGATTAGTATGTGTATGGTACTAGGTGGGATTGGATTTAGTTGTAGATTAAAAGTTCATTGAGATTAGTTGCCATCTAAAGTAATAAAGATCATGTCGGAGATGGCCCTTTCAAGTTATTTGAGAATTATGGAACGACTAGAAGTTTTGAGATAGCCATTTCTATGGAGTTAGTACTGGTTAAGATAGTTATCACACATAAATTGATGATGTCATAGTACCTCTAACTGGCACTCATGATGATCATTTTATGTATTCATAATAAGATTCAGTAGGAGAATTTTTCAGTTATTGCCAAAAAAATAGAATTAAGTAGATTGTTGAAATCATTATCCATTTAATCTGAAAGTTCAGTTGTATGTATGCTTATTCATTCTTATTCTGTTTGGTTAGGGGGTGTAAAGGTGGCAGTTCTCTAAGGAATTCACCAGGTGTTCGTGTTTTTGATTTCGGAAAAATGCCTCACTAATTGGGGGAAATTTGAGTCCTTTTTATTTCTCCAATCTGACCAGGTTAGTTTCAAATTCTTCTATTTTTATATTTATATATTTTTTGTTCAAAAGATCAGGATAAGTTAGCGTTTCTTTTATGCCTATTCTCCAGATTCATTGTCTTTTATGAATTTTAGTTTGATTAGATCTGACCGTTCTGATTGGGTTGGCTTAGTTGGAATTTTGTATACTTTGCTTGCATGATAAACATCAAGGTAAGAGTAATAGAGATTTCAAGGTTGCGCAGTTCTCTACATCTTTGAAAAAAATGACCAAAATGAAATTAGTTTTTCTTATTGTTCTGTATCATTTTGCAAGTGAAACACTATAACATAGAGCACCTTACATATTGCTTATGATTTAAGACCTAGACTTCTCTCAAGTGTCTATTACGTTACCTAAGCATGGAAATATGTAAAACTTAGGTTATGGATGTGCTCTTGCCAATACTGTTACTATTACAAAAGAAATTTTGATTTCTTTGTTTTTTTTTTGTAAATTTTCAGTGTTTTTTTTTTCCTTTTCATTCTGGTTCTTTCCTTCTTTTTCTTTTTTTTTTCCTCCATGCGACTATTTGTTATCCGATATCCTTTCACTATCCATGTGTTTCCCATTTATCACTATAGCATTAATTATCCCAATGGCCCAATTCCTTCCCCTTCTGTTCGCCTCCCATCAAATCCTCCAGCCATTTTTTTCCTTACTAAAGTCACTTTCAAGTAGGGGTGAGCAAAAATTCGGGTAAACCGAATAAACCGATCGAATTAACCGATTTTTTAATTTCGGTTCGGTTAATTCGGAAATTCGGTTAATTTGGTTTTAAAAAATCGGTTATTTCGGTTATATCGGTTCGGGTTCGGTTTTGTATGGTGTTATTCGGTTAAACCGAAAAAACCGAAATACCGATCCGGATTAGGTGGGCTTGGGGGCTAGACCGCACGGTGGACTGGATCGCAGGGGTGGCCTGCTGCAATGCTCACGCAGGGTGGACAATTAAACCCACCTTGTTTTCTGTAGGCCAACCCGCACGACCAGGACCCGCAGCCTGTCATCTCATACTTTTTATCGTTTAAAGTTTGTTTTTAAAACAAAATTAAAAAAATAGCCGTATTTAATAAACGGTCAAATTAGTAGCAGATGCATGAATACCCCATTGTATATATTATATCTCGAAAATTTATTTAATTTAATATTATTATACTAATTATTCTGTAATTATTAAACTTCATAAAATATAATATTTCATTTTAATTCAAATTATTATATATAAAATAGTTTTGATAATAAAAATGTCAGACAGGTTGATACGTGGAAAGTTCATTATTTGACCGCCGAGATGGATCACACGAATTAAAAAATTTCCAATTTATCCCAACTCAATTCGGATAATTTACAAATTAAACAGGCCAACAACCCATTATATATATATATATTAAAATGTTTAAATTTGAGTTGCAGATTTATGGGAGAGCTCGCAAATCCATTAAAATTTCTAATTTTTTTCTCTAACTTGCGAACTAACTCGACACATATTCATCCTAGATTAAAAATTTAATTAAAATTTCTAATTTTTTTCTCTAACTTGCGAACCAACTCGACACAAGTTCATCCTAGATTAAAATAAATTAAAATTTTAATTCAACATGCTTAAATTCAAATTAACAACACGAACTGATTATATTATTAAAATTTTAATTCAACCTACTTAAATTTAAATTAACAGCTCGAACTGATAATAATCATATTCTCAAAATAAAATATATGATGAAACACCATTTGATGTTTTTTTTAAAAAAATACTTCATTAAATGTAGAGCCCAATTTTATTTTTTGTTTTTTTTTTCAAAATTAGGGAAAATACACAAACCCCATTCTTTTCTAAAGAAATTACAAAACTGATCTCGGTCATCAATCTAATTTTATTACATTAAACTTCTCTTGTATTAATTCATCGACCATCACACCAACTGTTTCAAGATTACAGACGTAAGTACATACCAAAATTAAAACCGAATTTTTCATTTCTATAATGAAATAGGTATCATTGTTTTGTCTGGAGAAGTAAACACAGAGACACCTAAAAATACTTCTATTCTACAAATATCGGCTTAGTTACTAGAACCTTCTCAAAGTGATTAACAAGCTTAGAATATGAGAAAACATAACATTGAGTTAGAGAATATGATAGGACATTTGAGTTCGAAACAAGAGACAATAATAATCATTAGAGCAAAACCACGCCCACATTTCTCTTTCTCCTTTTGCTGTCCAAGGTAACTCTTAAGTAGAACAAGGTTTGCATTACTCAAGAAGATTCTCATGGAGTAACATAATTAACAACAACCAAAAGTTGTGGGAAACAAAAATCTTCAGCTACATTAAAACTTCAATATAGGCCTTTGTACAAATCGTATATGCACACAAAGCTAATCAACTTTCAAAAAACAAAAGCCCTTAAAACCCCTCTAATGCCTTATTTCTTTAGAAATCCTTAGTAGGAACCAAACAGTATCCAACTGAAAGTTAATTTCTATTATTAAGAAGATGTCAATTCTATTTTGATTCACATGTAAACAAACATAATATACAAAATTGGATTAGGGTCAAAATTATTCGGTCAAATCGGTTAATTCGGTTAAAAACCGAATTAACCGATTTTTTATCGGTTCGGTTTTTTCGGTTTTTATCACAAAATTCGGTCGGTTCGGTTTTTTTTGGAAAAAATCGGTTTATTCGGTTTTCGGTCTATTCGGTTCGGTTCGGTTCGGTTTTAACCGAATACTCACCCCTACTTTCAAGTATATCTAAACCGCACTTGCTGACTTTGGCAGACGACTCAATGAAAAACCATCCCCCTCAACTTCAATGTTTTGAATTTCCTGCTGGCAACCATGTTGCCTCTACCCTCATCGCTGATCATGTCCCAAATTATACTTCTTCAGCCACAACAGTTTCCTTGTTGCTATCAACATCTTCTTAACTTCTCCCCCTCGACAGCTTCTTTGATGCCATCACCATGTTGTTCCTCCTATCACACCTTTGATAACATATGCTTCAGCAACTTGTTGATCATTGTTGGATAGTGGGAGATTGATTGGCTAACTGACGATAATGTGAATTCCAACATGATTCTACCATATAAATTCTACAGCAGGCCTCTCAAGGTTCTCCCTATGAAGTAGGGAACCGATGCCAGTCGAATGTTACATTAGGGTGTATCTGTTTGTGCAGCCTCCTCAGGCGAAGCAAGGGACATGTTTTTCAATGACTTGTTCCGCTTGATGCCCTTGCATTTTTCACCGTGAAACAGGGGATGCCGTGTGGCGTCCTCGCAACAAGGACATGTAGAGCGTCACACACCAGGAACTTCATTAGAGGCTTGTCGGGTAGACTCTTTCCACATTTTCATGTATTTAGTGATATCCACAACATCTCAAAGTAAGGGCTTCAAGAATATTTTAGCAGTTATTATTTTTAGATAAATTTATCTATTAAAAGAATTATGTGGAATTATTCATTTATTCTGACACGTGGATTCTTTGTCAACTTTTTTCTTGTACTCTTCCTATAAATTTTGGGTCAATTATACCCGTTATAATATTTTAACTTCCCAAACCGTGATATGTGAATTTTTAATATTTTCCATTATATTTCATATCCTCTTACCTATTTTTGATAAAATAATAATGATATTTTGACGATGATGTATTACAATGAATCACTGATGTTGCATATGTTGTCATTATCAAAGAAAATAAAAGATCAGATTCTTGAATACTTTAGAGATCAGATTATTGCATAAACATGTACTACTAGAATTTTGCTGACCAATCATAACATTTTCAGGTAAAACAAGAGATCAGATTCTGAAATAGTTTAGATATTTTATTTGGGACATGGGACATGAAAGAAAATATTATCATAAACTTTTAACGGAAATTGTGTGATATAATTTAAACAATTGGTTCCAAGTACCCATAGCTTGTCCTTGTTGTTTTTGTTTATTTCATTCATCTTAATTCACTTGTTTCAGTTTGAACACGTCCCGCTTTGATTGTTCTGCTTTTGGTGCAGGTCCATGCTAGCAGAGTCCTGTACTGCTCAAGTCGATAGATGGGTTTCTCACTTTGGTGATTACTTAAAATAGTGGCTAATCTCGCCGTGTGTGTTTTTGACAAATGCCGTTGAGAATCTGTTAACAGTTATCTGGCAACCTCACGAGTTCATATTTGTAACAGAAGTGCCATTTCAAGGAAAATGTTGGATAGTTGTTAATATCCTTTCTGTAAATATGATCGGCCTTCTTTTCCTCACTATTAGAAAATTTCAGCATCCAAAAAGGGGCAGAATCTTAACCGGAAACTTTGTTTTAACCTCGTGCTGTGCAAGTGTTATCTGCTATATATTTAAGTTTTCGTATGTGGAACTGACGACTGTCTTTAACTTGTATGCAGAAGTTGGGCAATAAAGATAACGTCAGTGCTGATTCATTCAGACGTTCATAATTAGTACAAATGCTATCTTTATACCATAATCATTGAATTACTATTACGTACAAAGGTACACAATTCTGGGCAAACAAGTTGAATATGAGATGTTTTGTTTTTTGGATTACTTAATTGTGCACGTTCAATGATAGAATTGCAGGTAGAAATCGTCATGACTGAGTGTTTTTAAGTTTTCGAGTGAACATGAACACGGCCAAAGTGAACATAGATAGGTTGCCAAGATTTGTTTAGAGTTCTGACTTTGAGAGAATTGTACAAGAAAAATTAAAATATGGGCGAACATATCTATGGATCATTAAGACGTGTTTTGAGTGTTCAAGAATGTGCACCATGAAGCCTGCCGCATAGAGATATGGTTCGATTCACGGCATGTGTAATTACTGTTTCGAATTATTTTATATTTTCTATTTAGGAAGGCCGTTCGAAGAATACTAAATAAGCCTTAATGATTTATTCCCTTCTAGAATTTGTTAGACCATCTTACAGGGGTTGTTTAAGGTTATCTTTTGCTATCAAAAAAAAAAAAAAAAAGTCGACATGAAGATTAAAGGACCACCTTAAAAATTTAGAAGGGTAATGATATGTAGAGTGAAACAAAATGAGTGAATGTCTTAGAGAATGATGTGGCAGCTAGCATGTCAACTTCCACGTCAACGATCTAAAGTGACAGTCGGCAAACCCTAAAACCAAAAGCAATCCCGCCTCAGCCGATTCATTTCCCTCTCGCACGAAAAGCTCCTCTTCTCCACCTCTTCTCCACCGGCGATTTAGGGCCTCTTCGCCATCGGCGATTTAGGGTTTGCTCCATCGTTCACTCACGCCTCTCCTCGCCGACTGCCGCCGCTCCATTGAAGTTTGCTAGAAAAGCTCCTCGCTGCTCCCGCGCCGCTCCTCCATCTCCCCAGCTCCTCCGGCGATTTAGGGGTTGCTCCTCCGTTCTCGCACCTAAACACATCGACTGTCTCGCTGCTCACGCGCCGCTCCTCCATTCTCGCACCTCTCCTCGTCGACTGTCTTACTGCTCCCGTGCCGCTCCTCCGGTGATTTAGGGTTTGCTCCTCCGTTCTCGCACCTCTCCTCGCCGACTGTCAAGCTGCTCCCGCGCCTCCATCAAGGTTCGATTTTGATTGCCCTTTTGTTCCTCGACGGGTTTCTTCACAAGATGGCTGCTGTTCGAGTGCCATTTTTTCTGTGAGTTTCTGACCTGTATAAAGGTGGCTTCCTTTGCCTTCACACAACAGATGGATTTAGTGTTGCCATTTTTTCCCTTCTTTATATCCATCGAGAAGAATTGGTGGGATGATTTTGTTGATCTATTTTGAATAGCCTTGTGTTTTACAAATCTAAGTAGAACGGACTATTGTATCTTTCATGGTTTTATGGCATCGAATCCTTAGGTTAGGTGGGATGATTTTGTTGATACTTGAAAAGACCAGACATATGAAGTGTGCATGTTCTTCAATTTTGGGTCAAAAAATATTGTGTTGAACCACCCGTCTTCAATTTCTATTCACAGATCATCTAGCTAGAATTGGTGTAAATAGTTTTAAATCTATACTAAAATTAGTGAATGCCTTAGGACTTCGTTTGCTCTATTTGTAATAATGATTAGGAATTGGATAAATATCTGACAGAGATATTAAACTTTGAAAGAATTATTTAGTGTGATCTTATTGCTTCAGAATCAAAGAGGATCTTAGTTTTGAGTTGTTCTTGTTTGGTAAAGAATTGGGAATTTAGGCTCTAGTTTTGAATTGTTATTATTTGTATTAATCAGTAAATTTGAATGTGTTTGCTTATCTGTTCGCTGCCCTTACCAACTTGTAAGCTTCGTGGTCCATATATGTTTACAAATTCAACTTGTCAGCTTCGTGGTTCATATATGTTTACAAATTTATATTAATCTTTAAATTTGAATGTGTTTGTGGTTCAATAAAGCTTCCTTAGCTACTTACTGTCCTTTTGAGATGAAAAAACATTGCAGAAAAAAAGGAAAGATAATTCATGGCAGCCGGCTCTTCATCATCATCTTTCAATCGAAAACGCATGAATGACGAGTAATCGGATGCTCCCCATATATTATGTTATTGTAGGTTAAGAACTACTTTATGGACATCATGAAAGGAAACCAATCTAGGAAGACAATTTTTTTTTCATGTCCAAAATTTAGAGTAAGTTTTTGATACAATAACATAGGTAATATCAAATGTTATGAATTTTTTTAATTATTGTGTTTTCATTAAGTTTATTTGAAATTCAGGAAAAGGGATGTGACTTCTTCTTATGGCATGACCCAGAATTGTCAGAGAGAACGAAGGAAATTATTAATAATTTGAAGAGGGATAACAAAAAACTACAATTGCAGATTAGTGAATTAAAGACATCTACTGGTTACGAGGGTGCAGCTGAATACAATGATTTGATGAATGACGTTAACAACAATACTGCTACTATGAGGTTGAGTGCTGAAATATGTTCACTGAATAGGAAGTTTAGAATTGCTATCTTTGTAGTTGTATTTACTTGGATTATGATGATTTTAAGTTGGTTGATGTAATTTGCTATGTGCAAAAATAGTTGTAATTTTATGTTAATGATTTTTAGTTGGTTGATGTAGTTCACTGAAATATGTAATTTGATGATTCTAAACTTGGTTGAATTTAAGTTGGTTGATCAGTGCATCAGTTTAAATTTTAAGTTGGTTGATCAGTGCATCAGTTTAAATTGTAGTTTCACAAGTGACATTCTCATTGCATCAACTCCTTTGGTCTGTGAAACTCCCTTATGATAGCCATGTCATTAAAACTTTGGTGGAGAGTGGTGATCAATTTCTTCTAAAAAATGCATTGCATCAACTCCAAATTTCCCGTCTGTGCTCCAACTATTACAAGTGTGCCAAAATTTGTTGAAGAGCTGGTAGTTGATAAGGCTTCTTGTTATCATAATCTGTTACAACTTTTACAACTGTGCCAAAATTTGTTGAAGAGCTGTGCCAAACTCTGTCGATTTGGTCCGAATGTCGTTCATTTTATCTTCGTGTTAAGATGCTTCTTTTCACCTACTTCGAATCTTTGATCAGATGAATAAATATAGAAACTTGCAGGTTGAAAATGATGCACGTAAAAACTACAAGTTTCTTCTGAAATTTGAGGCTTCTTGTTATCATAATATTTTACTCTCACCAAGTTCTTAGTTGTAGAGGGCCAAGCTTTAGTTGGATTCAGGGCTTGGTGAACTCTGATGCCTTGGAGTGCGTATGATTGAGATACAAGATGCAATTTAAATTTGACAACAAGTTGAATACATGCAATTTCTTGTTCTAGAATTTTTTTTTACTCTTATGGTCTAGTTCACTGGGGTCTGGGGATCTAGAGAACAAGCAACATATGCATAGAAAATCTGTTATTGGCACAGCAACAAGATTAACACAATACAATAAGTATCTATTCCTTATGTACAAAGCCTTTGTGTGGTTATATTCACTTTCCACATTACAATAAGTATCTATTTCTTATGAAATCAATAGTTGAAAAAATATAACATTGATTAACACGTAAATTTAGGAACACAACACTATAATTTCTCTTCCTGAACTATTCTTGTTGCAAGTAGACATATGCTTTTCTTCTGCAAACACGAAAAAAAAGCTTATTAGAAATGTTTCAAGAGAAGCAACAGGATGAACCTATAACTAAGAAGAACCTTATAATGCTGTTGAATGTTGTTGTGAAGATTCAATCTCATTGGCGTGGTAATCAAGTGGCATATATTGAGACATGATAGCCATTATCTCAGAGTCCATGTAAGACTGCAAAATAGAAGAATACATTATGAAGTTTCAACTATTAATTAGAGATAATTTTGAGCGGGGTTTGTTTTCAATTGGAGTTAGGATTCACAAACTTACTCTGAGTCTATACTTGTAAAATATATAGCCTGCTAGTCTGGCACAAACTTTCTCCATAGAAAGATGAAAAGTATAAGAGCAATTACGCTAGTAGGGATCTTATCTAATCAGTAGTTAATCGAAATCTACAATGGAAATGGTAGGAGTCAGTTTGCTTAAAATTAAATGTGATGGTTGAGAACATACCTTCACATTTATAGCCATCTCCATGGAATCCTTTAGGACAGCGGCAACCCGTCAACTCTGAATCCTTCAAGTAGAAGATCAAGATTTATATGTTTAGCTAAGAGGGACAAAATTATAAAATGAAAACTCAGGAATATATTAGGCTACCAAGCAAGCAGAATAAGTTTGTTGTCGAGTCTCTGTCCAAAAACCTCCATTTCCCATGGTACTCTGAATTCATGATCTCTTGGACCTTATAGAAGGCTGTCCAGTAACTACTATTTTTATTTCTAGAGCAGTAGTTACCTTCACAGGATGGTAACTGCTATTAATACTAATGTTATCAAATGTTTTTAATTAATACTAGTTGGAAGACACTGACAAAGAATTTAGATAAACCAAAATTCTCAAGATTGTTTACATAATAAACGCAGTTGGAAGACACTGACAAAGCTTGATAAATGCAGTTGGAAGACACTGACAAAGATAAACGTAGTTTCAAAATTCTCAAAGCATGAATAGGACACTGACAAAGCTTGATCAGACAAACTACCAATTGAGGCATTACAAATTCAAGAAGGTTTAAATAAACGCAGTTGGAAGACGCAACAAATTACTTATCACACCCATCTTCTGCCTTGGCCACAACAAATTGCTCCACCTTGAGTAGTTAGTTTGACTACTGATTTGAGCCTTGGCAAATCAATAACCATCAAGAGAACAATAGCAGTTAGTTTGACTTAGCAAAAATGAAGCCAATATGCATCAATTAAATTAGTTTGACTTATACAAATACATATATGTCTTCATGGGCATTGTGAAAATGTTGAATCGATTGCAGTTTCTAATACAACCTACAACAAAGAAGGGGTAAGGACAGAAATTAGCAAAATGACCATGTTAAAAATATAATACCGAATAGATTAGTAATCCTAATTCCAATAAAAAATCAACAAATATACATTTTGACTGTTTTGATCATCCATTGTATTTTTAGGATTCATATTTGATAACTCTTCTTGGCTTTCTACAACTGTAGAACACTATAGACAAAGAAAATACATTCATCATTTGCTAATAATAAATCTTAAATAAGATTTTATAAACTATAGCATAACATAAACCAAAGTAGCATATTTCCATAAATATAAACTATTACTTGAGGTATAAAACCAAACCTTTTTCCGAGACTTTGCCTTCCCCTTTTTTGCAAATTGCTCAATTATGGATTGCTTTCTTTTCTTTGGTGGGCGTCCTCGAGACCTTACTTTCAATGGAGAGTGAAACTTTTGGCTCTCAATCCGTGAATTGCCATGAACCATGTTGCTAGCTTGAGCACCATCCAAGGAATCACTGACATCAATATTCATAAGTCTTTCTTTTGCATCTTTTAAGACTCAGTTAAAAGTAGTAACCTTTGATCATTTTTTGACCCAAGCTTCTGTACTTCATGTAACAAAGGATGTAGGATATTATATCTTCTTCTTTCTTCTTCATGAGAACAACAATCATCAAAAATATTAGTGATTCCTTGATAATCACGTTTAATGTCTTTGCGTCATCGGTCCAAAATATATTTTCCAGAAACATTATTCACATTTCTTTTGACAAGAACAGAAATCAAATGTCTACACAAAATGCCATGAAACTCAAATAGGCGACACAAACACTTCAGATGAAGCTCTAACTCACTGTATTGTACCTAATAAGAAACTGTTGGTGCTTGGATGGCTAGAGAGGGGGAGGGTGAATATAGACGGACACAGATTTTTCAAACTCTTTGAGATTTCTACACTTAAACGTGAGCAACAGCGGAAGCAAAATACAGAGAAACAAAGACAACAGCAGAAATAACACTACACGATCGCTAACAAGGAGGATTTACAAGGATCGGGGATAACTTACCCCTACTCCTTGGCGTGCCCGTGAGGTGGGCGATCCCTTGATCGTCGGCAGATCAAGCTCCGGAAAATCCGGATAAAATAGCACCTCCTTCTCAGTGCCAAACAGAAGCCAAACAACTTTCTGTTCTCTCCCTGATCGGTCACCAGACCGATCAGCTTTCTCTGGATCGGTCACCAGACCGATCAACAACAGAAGTTCGTGCCAACTTCCCTGATCGGTCACCAGATCGATCCAACCAAGGCCAACTCCACCATAAGTCAAGAGAACATGCTTCCTAACCTTCTCTGACTCGTGCTCAGTCCCCCGGACCAAGACTCCGCGCCCAGCTTCACTCACCGGGACTTCATTCAACCTAGCTTCCCAAGCTAGGACCCGGCTTCACTCACCAGGGTTTCATCAAACCTAGCTTCCTAAGCTAGGACTTGGCTTCACTCACCAGGGTTTCAGTCAACCTAACTTCCCAAGCTAGGACCTGGCTTCACTCACCAGGGTTTCAGTCAACCTAGCTTCCCAAACTAGGACCTGGCTTCACTCACCAGGGTTTCAGTCAACCTAGCTTCCCAAGCTAGGATTTCAATCACTCCGTGCCCAGTCCCCGACCAGGACTTAATCCCAATCATCTCATTAACCTAAACTAAAATCGGTGTCAACACCAAAACAACAATCAGGGTCAGACTGCATCAACAGAAACATCTTTTGAAGTTCCTCCCTCCTTCCCATATACCGTTTCAACGACTTCAAAAAATAATATATTCCCTTCTTCCCTCACAAATGAAGTATTGCAAAACATCAAACCTCTCATTTCATCCTGAAACAACTTGAAAATCTTGTTTGTATAGACCTTTTGAAATTGCCTTTCAAGTGGACTCCCACTGATTATTGGAATCATGGAATTGAAAGAAGTAAAATCAGAATGTTGTTCCTTTTCAATCTTGCTTTTCAAAGAATGATCATATTGTTCGAGAAACTGATCACCATGATGATTTACCATGATCATATTCCAAAACAACTTTGAAACAGTTTCTCGAACAATATGATCATGCTTTGAAAAGCAAGATTGAAAAGGAACAACATGCTTTGAAAATCTAACGATATCTATAAAACAATCCAAGGTATATATAAACTTTTAATTAAAACTGATGTAGGTCAGTGTCATTATCTCATTAATTAGAATCTAGTCTCTAATATCACTTTTTAAGTCTAATGGCTGAAGTTACATTTTTCTATACAACACTCATACTATTTTTCTGATGTCATTATCTCATGATTGTGACTGTAGGATTTTGAAACTGTTATGGATGATGAAACAAGCAATTCTCATTTGCCACTGAATGAAATGGAGTTAATTCCCAAGTGTTAGGAGAGTCATCAAACTCAAATGCGGCTGATACTCCACAATTTGGGATGAAGTTTTCATGTGAAGAAGAAGTTCGGGAATTTTACAAATCGTATGCACAATCAGTTGACTTTGGCATTTGTAAATTGGGGTCAAAAAAGGGAGATGATGGCAAGCAGAAGTATTTCTCATTTGGTTGCTCAAAAAATGGTATGACTGTTCCTTGGGTGAAAAATGTCTTTTATCCTAGACTTTCAAGCAAAACAAATTGCAAAGCTAAGATTAATATTATCGTTCAGAATGATGGATTATACTTTGTTAATGGTGTCTTTCTTGATCATAATCATGCATTAAGTCCAAAGAAGTCAAGACATTTTAGATGCAATCAAGTTTTAGATTCCCTAACAAAGAGGAAACTAGATTTGAATGATCAAGCAGGAATAACTTTGAGTAAGAGTTTTCATTCACTTGTTGTTGAAGCTGGTGGCTATAAAAATTCATCTTTTGATGAAAGAAAGTGTAGAAATTGTATTGGCGAAGCCCGTAGATTAAGACTTGGCCACGGTGATGCAAAAGCCTTAAATAATTATTTCTGTCGTATGCAAAGTAGCAACTCTAATTTCTTTTACATGATTGGTGTGGATGAAGATTTTCACATACGAAATATCTTTTGGGCTGATGAAAGAAGTAGGGCTGCTTATGATTATTTTTCTGATGTAGTTACATTTGATACTACATATCTTGCGAATAGTTATGATATGTCATTTGCTTCGTTTGTTGGAGTAAATCATCATGGTGAGTCCATGTTGCTTGGTTGTGGTTTGATTTCTAAGGAAGATACTGAAATCAAGATTGACCATGATCATATCTTATAGATATCGTTAGATTTTTGTTCAATCTATATTTTGTATTTAATCAGTTATTATGCCACATGGATTGAGATTTGTTAGTTAACTAAACAGATCAAACGAAGCCAACACTAAATGGATTGAGCAAAATAAGTGAAAAAATGGCAACACTAAATCCATCTGCCATGGATTGAGCAAACGAAGCAGCGAGAACAAGAGGAAAAGTGCGATCAAAATCCGTGAATCTCGACAGGTCGAGGAACAAGAGGGAGATGAAAATCGAACCTTGGCGAGTATAGTGTCCCTAGCAGCGAGAAGGGATCGGAGCTGGAGGACTAGAGGAGCGGCCCGAGAGCAGCGAAAGAGCCGGCGAGAGGAACAAAAGCAGCATGAGCAGCGAAAGAGCCGGCGAGAGGAACAAAAGCAGCACGAGCAGCGAAAAAAGCAACACGAGCTCGGTGGAGAAGAGGCGGAGAAGAGGAGCTTAAACCCTAGATCGCCGGTGGAGAAGAGGTGGAGAAGAGGAGTTTCGTGCGGGAAGGAAATGAATCGGCGGGCTTAGGGATTTTGGTTTTAGGGTTTGGCGGCTTAAACCCTCGCTGACTTGGATCGTGACACGCTGGCAGCCAGCTCATTCCCTAAGGCATTCCCTTTGATTTTTTCACTATGCATATCATTACCGATATAATTAATTGTTTGAGTTTTGATTTTATAATTGTATATGTGGTATTGTAATTTGTGTGTGGTATTACAATTGTATGTGGCACATGTATATAATGTTATAATTTGTATGGTATTTATATATGGTATTTGAATCATCGTAATCACAGATCGTAGCACGTGCTGCGAATGCTTTTAATCGTAGTATGCAGTGCGCATTGTGAATGCTATTAATTGCTCTTAACTGGAGCATTCGTCATGCGTTACGAATAGCATTAATCGCAGAGCGCGACTGTTGATGTTTTATGATTTTTAACATCTTATAGTTGTGCAGCGTGTAATGTGCGTTGCAGATAATAAAATTGTGCACTGTGAAAAGTCATATTTGTCATAGTGGCCTCACTTGCTGCTTCATTCGTTGAGCAACATTGCATGTGCCCGCCGCATATCGTGGCTCATATTTCGTGCAAGCCATGCTTAGTTAAATGCTCAAACTCCACACATCCAATATTCATATCTATTTACCACAATCCAAGTCGATCTCCTACTTGACTTGTGCCTGGACAATCCCTGTGCGCTACCCAATGAATTAGGTGGCAACGGATCAATTTTTATGCCCAACATTACCAACGAATTAGGGGGCTAATAACAAACCATCTTAATTCTCCTAACTCTTCGTAGTTTTGATTTTAATGTTTAATTCATAGAAATATTGTCAGTCGATCAATTGTCTCTTTATTAATATATTATGGTAAATGATATTTTATATTACCATTTGGCTTAGACAAATTTAGGAATTAACTACGGGTTGAACTGATCTTGAGTTGGTTAAGTCGGTCAAGGATGCGATAGAAAAGGTTTAAGTTTACTTTGCACGAGCAAGTTAATATTCCCATTTTCTTATATTTTATAAGATTTTAAATTTTTATTAAATGAATTTTTTTATTATATATGAAATTGTTAGAGTTTGGTGATCCGAATTCAGTTTGATCCGTTAATTTATTATTAGATATTTTCTTATTAATATGTTAATTAACAGATTCTTTATAAATTTGTTAATTAACACTTTCGTTATTAAATTTTCTTTTGACTAAGTATCCTAAGGTCTCTCTAAATTGTGTATCTCATGGACAAGTTTGATCAATCAAGAAAGTTATTTTGTTACCTCTTCTTTTTTTTTTCTCTCTACCTCTCTTTTCTCTCAACTTCTCTTTATTTTATCAGAACCGCCGACTTTATATTCCATCGTTCATAGTGATTTTTCCTCCTCTGCCCATGGTTTTTCCACGTAAATCTTGTATGTGTTCTCTATTATTCTTGTTGTCGTTTTTCGTGCTAATCTCGTTTCAAGTAGTATCAGAGTCAGGTTGGTTTTGAGGATTTCAACCGGGATTAATGACAACGGCAAGCATGAAGTATGATATTCCGCTTTTGGATCGCAATACCAGGTTTACGCTATGGCAAGTTAAGATGCGAGCGGTGTTAGCGCATCTGGATAGACAACATGCCCTCGACATGGACAAAGGAGGAAAAGGAACGTAAGAATCGAAAAATCCTATCTCAGATCTATCTTCACCTATCGAATGAGATTTTAAAGGATATTTTGAAGGAAAAATCCGCTGCTGCACTATGTCTAAAATTGGAGCAGTTGTGCATGACAAAAAGTCTTACGAGTAAACTGGGTCTGAAACAACATTTGTATTCTCATCGCATGGCAGAAGGTACGTCGTTAAAAGATCACTTGATTGTGTTTAAGGAAATCATCTCTGACCTTGAGGTTTTGGAGGTCAAATATGACGATGAAGATTTAACATTGATCTTACTGTGTTCTTTACCCTCGTCATATATGACTTTTAGATATACTATTTTATATAGTCGTGATACTCTTACTTTGAATAAAGTTTATGATTCATTATTTTCGAAAGAGAAAATGAAACAGCTTGTTGAAGGATCTGAGGCTCAGGGTGAGGGTCTTATTATTCGAGGAATGACTCAGAAGAAAACTTTGGTGATAATATTAGGGGTAGGTCGAAATCCAGAAATAGGGATAAGATCTATAATTATTGCAAGAATAAGGTCCACATCAAATCAGAATGTTACAAGCTGCAGAATAAGAATAAAAGGGCAGGTGAAAATTCGAGGCCGGGGAAAACAACCAGAGAAGTCTGTTGAGGCTGATGTTACCGAAAATCACAGTGATGCTGAACTTCTCGTTGCCTCTGATGCTGATTTGAAGCAGAGTGAGGAATGAATTCTTGATTCTGGCTGTACGTTTTATATGTGTCCCAATCAGGACTGGTTTTCAACATATGAAACAGTTTCGAGTGGTGCTGTTTTGATGGGCAATAATACATCCTGCAAAATCGCTGGTATTGGTACGGTCAGAATTAAGATGTTTGATAGTGCCATTCGGACACTTGGTAATGTGAGGTACGCCCCTGATTTGAAGAGAAATATGATCTCTTTGAGTATTCTTGATTCTAAAGGGTACAAGTACACTGGTGAATGTGGAATTGTGAAGGTCAGTAAAAGGTCTCTTGTTGTGATGAAAGGACTAAGGAGAACCATCAATTTATATGTTCTGTAGGGATCCACAATAATAGGTGATGTTGCCATCACAAGGTGACATTGATAAAAGAAGATCACTTACAAGAAGCTTGTAAGGAAGCTATTTGGTTGAAAGGACTCTTCAGTGAGCTTAGCGAAGATTTGCAAATTACTACAGTCTTTTGTGATAGTCAGAGTGTCATTTTCCTCACGAAGGATCAGATGTTTCATGAGAGGACAAATCACATTGATGTGAGGTATCATTTTATACGTGATGTTATTGCTCGTGGTGATATTATTGTCAGGAAGGTCAGTACTCATGATAATCCTGTTGATATGATGACTAAGTCACTCCCTATAAACAAGTTTACGCATTGCTTGGACTTGGTTGGTGCTAGATGCTGAGATTTGCCTGTAGGGCTTTTGTGGAAGAGGTGGAGAATGTTCTTCTGAAGATTTGTGAAATTTGTATCAAGGTGGAGATTGTTAGAGTTTGGTGACCCGAATTCAGTTTGATCCGTTAATTTATTATTAGATATTTTCTTATTAATATGTTAATTAACATATTCTTTATAAATATGTTAATTAACAGTTTCGTTAGTAAATTTTCTTTTAACTAAGTATCATAAGGTCTCTAAAAATTATATATTTCATATAATTAACAAATTTTTTATAAATCTATTAATTAACAGTTTCGTTATTAATTTTTCTTTTGACTAAGTATCCTAAGGTCTCTATAAATTGTGTATCTCATGGATAAGTTTGATCAATCAAGAAAGTTATTTTGTTACCTCTTTTTCTTTCTCTCTATCTCTCTTTTCTCTCTACTTCTCTTTACTTTATCAAAGTCGCCGACTTTGTATTTCACCGTTCATAGTGATTTTTCCTCCTCTGTCCATGGTTTTTTCCGTCAAGGATTTTTCACGTAAATCTTGTGTGTACTCTTTATTGTTCTTATTATCATTTTTTGTGCTCATTTCGTTTCAGAAATTATTAAATTAATTTACTAATAATTAATGATACCTAAGTTGAAATTTTGAAAGCAACAACAGAAGCTTGATCGTTGACACTGAGTCACCGACGTTAGAAAGTCAGCTTGACGAGTATGGTATATATGAGGCCGTGCTCGAGCGTTTCACATAATATGTCAATGAAAAATGATAGGAAGAGTGAATATGGAAGAGTAAAAACTGACAAAGTGAATGACGTGATATTTTACATGTAGCGATCTCCGACGGATTCACCGTGCCCCTCAGGGTATAGTTTGATTTGGGGCGGCGGTCGCCGATGGTGTCCCAAGCGATAATCTGATGTGTATATATAAAATATCAAGTCATTCACTCTCTTTTCATTCTCTCATTTTCACTTTCCTCATCATTGCTCTAATGCTCTATTTCAATATATAATTGATCGCCTCTGATCTTGACGTAAGAGTATGTCACGCGTAGCGGATACATCGATTTTGTTCTAGCAGTCGCGACAGAAGGTGACTCTGTTAACGGCTTCGCCTCCGGCAGTGAGTGCCTGGCCACCGAGGATGTGGCCATAATCATGAGTGGTGATAGGAAAAAGACATGAGACTACGTGAGGTAGAAAAAGAGAGGGGAAATCCTGGGGTGGACAAGCACTGAAGCACGCGAAGGACAACGAGCCTAATTTATTAATTACGAATGTTATCGTTCATCCTATGTTATATTTGTGTGTGTTTTATGTTCGATCCCAATTACAATATATTTGTAGAATTTTTTTAAAAAATAGGATGTGAACTTTGGAACGTTGGGCTTCTAGATCGCCCATCGTGAGCACTTTTCGATTTACCCTGACGACCAATGGGAAACTTCCGTGAGGCCGAGTCAGTCGTTCGAGGTTGGAAAAACTTCGTTAATCATTTGTGTGTTTTATAATTAACACAATAAAATTAGTATATGATTTAAACATTTAGATGGATTTTTTTTTGTTAGGTAATGATTTAAAAGGATATTTAAAATTGAAAAAATAATTAAAAGTTATTTTTTTAATTTGATGATATATAATCGAGCAACTAACACGTAAGAAAATGAATTATAATCATTTCAAAATCTACATGCATAGACTCTTGATTAGAAATGTAAATTACGATTAACAATATGTTTTGGCTAGCGGGACTATAGCACACTCAGCCCTTACATAAATCCGTCTGGGGTCACTCTCTCTAGTTTCCAAGACGGAGCTAGGTGATGGCTCACTCATTGTGACAAAAAGATGATTTATTTATCTTCAACGTCTCCGTCAATTTATTTAAGTGTCAACACTGAGGAGATGATAACTTACTCGAGTTGTTGTTGGGGGACCAATGTCGATGACATTGAGGAGTTGCTGGATTCGTAATGGAAAAGGAGGGTATAGTCCGAGAAGAAAAAGGCGGAAGATAGATTAGTAAAAAAAAATAGATTACTGCGGGAAGAAAAGGCAAAAAGATACATGAAAGAATTTTTTGTCCCCGATCAGTCCAACTCCACCGTAGTTCTAACTGACTTAATTAACGGTTAGCCTTTGTTCGGAATGACTCGAACTGGATTTTGTTTGCGTGCAGGACAAAATGACAAAATTTGACAGATCCGAAACAGAGACGGCTCGACGGTTGTGATATCCCCGGATAAGACAGTTATCTGTCACGTGACTGCCACGTCAACCAATCCCGGAGGAGGGAATGATACAGGAATCGCTGCGACTTCGCCACGTCGGACGCCCTCTTTGCCGGGCCCGGGCGACCTGTCTTCTCTACTCCTCCGGCCCCACCCTGCTAGGCGCCGCCGCCGCGGCACCACCCGCGATTCCGCCGCCTTGAGCGCCGCCACCACCTCCGCCATCGACGGCCTGCTCCTGGCGTCCTTCGCCACGCATTTAGCCGCCACCTCCGCCACGGCTTTGGCAGCCTCCTCCTCCCTCTTCCCTTCCGGGGCCGCTAGTGGATCCCACAGCTCCCGGAACCGCCCCTCCGCCACCAGAGGAGCGGCCCAGTCCACCAGCGACGGGGGGCTGTGCTCCATGTTGATCGCCTCCCGCCGGCTGAGCACCTCGAGGAGGACGACCCCGAAGCTGTACACGTCGTTCCTGTCGCTGACATCCTCCGGGCGGAGGTAGGCGGGATCGAGGTAGCCCATGGTGCCGGCCGGCGGAGGCAAAGAACCTTCGCCGCCGCAGCCATGGGCGGGGAGGCGGACAGCAAAGCCGAAGTCTGCCAGGCGAGGCAAGCCATCGGCGCCGAGCAGGAGGTTGGCTGGCTTGACGTCGCGATGGGCGACGCGGAGGGAGTGGAGCCAGGAAAGGGCGGCTGCGGAGAAGCGAGCGAGGCGGAGACGGTAGGGGAAGGGCGGAGGTGGATGCAGAGGGCTATGGAGGAGATCATGGAGGGAGCCGCGCGGCATGAATTCGACGACAGCAATGCGGGGGGCGAAGGAGGTGGCGCCAACGAGGTTCACGAACAGAGGACTGCAGGGGAGGGACGAAAGGAGGTCGATCTCAGCGTCAGTGGGGAAGCGAGAATCCAACAGGAGAGAGGACTCGTAGGGGACCTTGGCGGCGGAGAGGAGGCGGCCGCCGTCGAGAGATGCGAGGAAGACGGCGCCGTGGCTGCCACGGCCAAGAAGGGAGGAATCAGCGAAGCCAGAGGTGGCGACCTCGATCTCCTCGTACGTAAACACCCTGTATTTCTTCTCTCTCCCCGCTTCCTCCTCCCCTTCCTCTTCCTCCCATCGACGCGGCACGCTGCAGCAAGCGATGACGGAAAGCCTCATTCCCTCGCGAACTGATCGATGGCGAATTGAGAAGATTGAGTGAAATGTAGAGAGTGTGTAGTAAGATGGACAGGAAGAGAAAAGAGAAGGCACCAGAGGAGAAGACTCGCCGGAGTGGCCGGAGGTTCCCTGTCAATTAGCCACCGGCGAGTTCTTCTAATATACGGGCCCCCAACTTGCTAATTAAGTAAATTAACTCTTCGCCCACCCGATTTCGTCCAACCAACTCATGGGCCCCGCATGATTGTCAAGTTACAAATTGGGTGAAAAGACATTTTTTTTTCAGCGTCATTGAACGGAATTGTTTTACTAATTTGACGAGTTCACTTAGAAAGAATAAGTGCTAAGAACAATCGTGTCAGCTATATCATCTTTTACTACAAGTGCGAGGAACAATAGAAAAAATTAATTTGTAATATTATCTGCCTCCCAGTCATAGAACTTCTACAATTTGTTTCTCTCTCTCTCTGAAAATCTATGAGACCGAGATAAGGAGCCGCTGAGGTAACGGTTCTATCTTTTTTAATTTGGTTCTACAATCTGGCAAGTTTGATTCATGGTTAAGTGATGAGCATTATCATTTTGAGATTTAAAAATTAAAATGGCATAAAATCATTATGCCTATCTTTTCTATAATATCGAGATTTAGTAGTCTTTATAAATTAACTTTTGTAAATTAATTCTAAAATAAATTGACAAAAATATTAAAAATGAATGAATCAACCAATACCACTGGTACCAAAGTCACCCGTTCGAAAGGTCTGGCAGGTATCCATGAACATATCCAGTCAGAAGCCAACGCAATCTAATCCAAGGACAGCTTTCAAACGTGCATATTTTTCTCCCGCAATCAAAGATATCGGCACGTGAGCGTCTGTCTACAGTACTTAGGGGATGTGTTGGTTCAAATTTATTAATCAGAATGGTAATGAAATTTATTGAGGGGTCAATAGAAATGAGAATCATGATTTTATTGGTAGTATTTGGTTCAAATCCTGGAATGAAAATTATTATCATTGATGATGTTTGGTTCAGTTTAACTTTAGTAATACGAATTCATAAAAATTTCAAAGTTACCTAAAATAATACAATTATTACAAAATAGAGAAAGTGAAATAAAATGAGTTAAGAAATAAATTAGAAAAATATAGAGAGAAATTATGAGAAGTAAGTTAAAAAAAAAGAAATTAGAAGAAAAAAATAGGAGAAAATATAATAATAGAGAAAATAAAGATAAAAAGTAGAGAGAGAAAAATAAGATAAGATAGATGTGATAAAAAATAGAGAGAGAAATCATTAAAAAAATATAGAGAGAAAAAATAAGATGAGAGAGATAGAAAAAAATAATATAGAAAATATAGAGAGAGAAAGTGATAGAAGATATAGAGAAAAGTAAAAAAAATATAGATAAATTATGATAAGAGAGGTAGAGAGAGAAAGTAATATTAAATATATATAACGAGAAAATGAGATGAGAGAGGTAGAGAGAGTGATATAGAAAATATAGAGAGAGAAAGTAATATAGAAAATATAGAGAAAAAGTAAAAAAAAAAGATAGATAAATTATAATAAGAGAGGTAGAGAGAGAAAGTGATATTGAAAATATATAGAGATAAAGTGAGATGAGAGGAATAGAAAGAGAAAGTGATATAAAAAATTATAGAGAGAGAGAAAGTGACATATGAAATGCATGTATAGAAAAAATGAAAAAATAATGATAAATAAATTATGATAAGAGAGGTAGAGAGAGAAAGTGATTATCAAAATATACAGATAGAGAATGAAATGAGAAAGGTAGAGAGAGAGAGTAATATAAAAAATATAGAGAGAGAAAGTGATATAGAAAATATAGAGAAAAAGTGATCTAGAAAATATAAAAAAAGTGAAAAATTAAGATAGATAAATTATAATAAGAGAGGTAGAGAGAGAAAGTAATATTGAAAATATATAAAGAGAAAATGATATCAGAAAGGTAGAGAGAGAAAATAATAGAAAATGTAGAGAGCGAAAAAAATAAATATGTAGAGAGAAATTTTAAAATGTAGAGAGAGAAAATAAAATGAGATAATATAAAAAAAATAGTAAAATGAAAAATATAAAATAAAAAAAGGTGTGTTTTGGATATATGAAAAAGAAGGAATGATTGAGGAATTTGATTGATTAGGGGGGAGTAGAGAATGAAAATGAGGGAATGATTCTCTTATTTTCATTCCCATTGATACTTACTAAACAGTGTCAATGAAAATAATTATTATCTATTCTCATTCCCTAGTCCTTATTACCCTAAACTAAATGTACCCTTAGTGTTTCGCTGGCCACCATTTTTATTGTGATTTAAAACCGACCACTAACGTGTTGTAATTAGCCTTAACCGTTTTAATTTAATTCTTTTTTTATTTCCGATGGACCTTTTCTTTATCGATGATGAAATTATTCACAAAAGCTATCAAGCCATGAATAAAAAATAAAAGATAAAAGATAAATAATGATTCATTCGTCCCAGTATTTCTGTTAATATATTTTAAAATTAATATGGAGAAAATAAATCATGAAGGTTACTAGTTTGGATATTATGACTAGTGCGTAGGGAGAACGGACACATTGACTTTGATAGATTTTGACTTCCATATCTTAAGATAGTAATTTTTATGTATCAATCATCAATCCATCTTGTAAAGACTATCAATCAATGAATAAGTCATTAGATCCGGTGGGCCATGGATGAATGAGATTTTGTCAAATACGTTTGTCGTTAATATATCGAGAGCTATTTATTAGTAACGTACAAAAATTCCAACTCTATTGCATTTTCTATTACGTTCACGTTTCTGTTTCGGTGCTGCTCCCGCCTCAAAACGGTACCAATTATCACGCCGTTATTTCTGTATGTCGGAATCACTAATCAGATTCAGGTTCGGGTATAGAGAACTCAGACCGGCGAACGAGCCAAGGCACGGATTGTGACACGGAAGGGCGGCGCCGCAAGGAAGGGAGCAAACTATTGCAGCTCTAAGCTACTTTCCTGCTCCCTCGCCATTGATCTAGCCATGCTACACGTCATCAAGCCCGCGTCCAATGGATCTCATGGACCGCGCGCTAACCCGCATGCGAATCACCAATTCGAGGACGACGCTTCACCTCCCCGCCGCCGCAGGTGGGTCTTCCAAATTCGAATGGCCTCCGTACCCTATGATCCTGTCGATGCGCGAGCCATACTCCCAACTCGACAACGTGCTCCAATCAGTCAACGGAGGGAATTAATGTGCGGGGGACAGGTAGCTGAGTTAGATATTTCGAAGCGCGACTGACTCACCACCTACAAGAAAAGGATCGTTACAGACCCACCAAAAAAGTTCCCGACAAAGGCCCTCGAACGGTCAAGTAAGAAACACGATGGAGAAGAAGAAAAAAAAAAATGAAGAACACTATAGCTCCTTCAGTTGCGTACCTTTGCGCAAGAAGTGGGGGGGGGGGGGTCCTATATATATACTCGGGAGAGCCGACCAACTTTGTCTCCACCTCTGTTTCTTGCGAAAACAAAGTCAGGGAACAGTGTCAGTCGACCGACCAACGCCACGATTTCTGGGATTCGTGGGTGGCTCCGTGGTATGACATGCTCTTGTTCGCTGTGACTGTCAGAAACCGTATGAAGCCAGCGATATTCTTGCAATTCCTTACACAAGTAGTGTCAGGCTTGAGTCGGCGGATGTTGGCGCGATCACTACTACTATTTGCTGCACTCTAGATGTCAGAGAATTGGTACGAGTACTGACAAGAGAAACCTCCTAGAATACAGTGCACCGAGTCAGAGACCACTCGGGAGGTTGCCAATCGGCGACCCTGGAGTAGCGTCGCCAAGACCTCCGAATGGCGCATTTCCACCTGGGGGAGAAATAAGAAACTCCGTAAGTTGAGAAACCGCGGCCGGGATTTATCCCAATTAGGAGGCTCGGACGGGGCTATTCCCGGTCGGGTTTTCGCCTATCGGTATACCCGACCGCCTGCTTGGGTTTACTTCTGGCCCGCCGGACCAACTTGGCTTTCTTGTGAGCCGAGTCACCTTGGGAGTTAGATTGGCCGGGCGGATCCAACCTGAGTGAGGGCTTATGGCCTGTGTTATTCCTTATGCCCGGCTCTGGTCGAGGATTCTACATCCGACCTGTCATCCCTGTCAGTCATGCCAGTCAAACATCCTCTTCGTCAGCCAGGGCGGGGTCATAAGCATCCCCCTCGAGTCTAGTCGAAGGAGGAGACGAGTCCGACTGACTGGACTGTCCCCTCGGCGATCTGGTGCAAGGCATGACGTTGTTCTTTTCCCATTGTGGCGCTCCACGTGGTGTCTTCGGGTCAGTGGAGCATTGATTCATATGCCAGCATTAACTGCGGGGTGCCATGCGTCCCTTGCTCATTGTTTTCTCCGAGTAACGAAGTGTCCGGTGTAGAGCCCATGCGCATCCGTAGGGCGGTTTCTTGAGGCACGTTATGGCGGGAGATGAACGGTCCTGATCTCCACAAATTGCCATCGGACGACTCGCGTACACCACACCACCCTTTAAATACCCCCTCCTTTTCACCCTGCGGTCCCATTTTTCACCGTGCCTTCCTCCTGTCTTCGGGCTCCCCTAGGGTTCCAACGAGCTTCACTCCGGCAAACGACGGTTTCCAGCGGTCTTCACTCTCTCCGGCAGCCTACCACCCTCCTCCCTTAGTTAGTGAGGCCGCTCTTCTCCTCTCTTTCTTTCTTTCCTGCTTTCATATCACATCCCTTCCATGGCTTCATCCAATTCGACCCCCAACCCATGGTATACCATTGTCATCTCCGAGCTACACCGCCGATATCTCGACCGCCTTCGAGCCAAGTATCGAATTCCCTCCGACCATGCCTCACACTTCCCACTTCCTCCGACCAGGTCAACCGACCCCCTCTAAGTTACATAACTCTCTCCAAAGACCACCTCCAGGTCGGTCTCCGCTTTCCACTCCATCCCTTCATCTCGAAAGTATGCTGGCATTTCCAACTTCCCTTGTCCCAGCTGTCTCCGAATGCCATACACCTCCTCTGCGGGTCAGTCATTATCTTCTCCTTGTATCAAATCTCTCTCTGATTGAAAATTTTTCACTATTTTTATTACTCTAAAAAATAAGAGCGGGGTAATTTCTTCTTCCAAGCCCAAGCCAAGTTCTCCATTCTTGCCAAACTCCCGACTTCGAACAAAGGTTGGAAGGATCATTTTTTTCTTTGTAAATACAACCCCGACCCTCAATTGGTTGACTGCTTGGATCGAGGATCAACTCCAGCCTCCTTCTCTCCCCAAGTCTTACCGCTCCTTGCCCGCCTACCAGCTTGGTGCATCCAAGATTGACGGTCGACATTTCCATGGTGTGAACTTTCTTCGGGAGAAGATCCTCTACACATTCGGTCTGAGCCAAACGCCGACTCCACGACTTGCATCACTCGATAAGCCTCCCTATTTTGATATTGAGCCCTTTTAGCTAACTAAGCTTTCTATTATTTTGTAGCCACCATGATGTTCGCGACCTCCCTGGAGGATGATTTTGGTCTCGACGACACCGAGTTGGAGTCGCGAGCAGCTGCGGAGCTGGAGAAGTGAGCAATAGATCCACTCCGCTCGGTGCCTCTTCCCGAACTACCTGAGGAGGAGATGACCGGTGTCCAACCAAGCCCGAGTGCCGAACCTCCGGTGAAACAGCCTCAGGCAGGGGCGACAATAGATGAAGACCAGCCGCTCTTTATAAGGAGACGTCGCTGAGCTCGCACCCCGACCACACCTCTTGCCGAGCAGGCCGTTCGTCGCCAAAAGAAGAAGAAGAAAAAGCTTCGCCTTGCTTCCCCCGACATCCCAGAAGGATCCAGCCGAGTTGCGCCCGGGTCAAGCGACTCGTGCCTCGATCCCTCGCTCAGCGCACCCAACCTCCTGTTGCCATCAGCTCACCTTCCTCCTCGACAGATATCCGCTTCGCTTCGCCAACCCTCCACGTGCACATCCCCTCCCTAGAGGATCCTCACTTGGATCTGCCGCCCGAGGATCTGCTCAAGCAGATGTAGGAGCTGAAGCTATATAGTCCCGTGGTGGAACACTACCTCCAAGGAGTTAAGGAATCTTACTATCGGGGCCCTAACAGCAAGGCCAACGCCTTCTTCTTGGAAGTGAGGCAGGTATACTTTCTATGCCCCTTCCTTAACAGAGCTTCTCTTTGTTTCTTGATGCACTAACACTTTGGGTTCAGTTCTGGGGTTCTTGTCATAGTCTCTCCATGGCCGTGGTGGCTCATGCTTTGGGCTAGAGCTGTAGTCGAGCATCGAGTGGAGGTGCTGGAGGTCCGACTGCGCCACACTCGGTTGATTTTCAATGAGGCTAGCTTGAACGATCTCCGAGTCGAGGTCATCGACTTACAAGGAAGCTGTCAACCTTGGAGGATCAACTCAAGGTGGTTCGGACTCAGGTGGGCTCCACTGATGCCACTGTGGCACACGCCCAGAGTCCGATCTCCACCTTGGAGTATGTCGAACGGAAGGTCTGGGTCTTTTACGCTTGAGCCCAAGAAGACGCCAACAAGAAGCAGGCCGAGCTGACCCAGCTTTCGACCACCACGATTCAGTGAAGGCTGTGCTAGCGACCAAGGACCGGGAGTTGACCATCCATGCCTAAACTCTGAGTTCCTTATCCTCCTAACGGGCGGCCCAAGATCAAGAGTTGAACTCTCGGGCTAAGGAAATTAACCGGCTCCGCGCTCAGCTGTCCGAGCCAGAATTGTCTCAGGTGGAGCTCAAAGAACTAAGAACCTACAAGGCCGAGGAGTCGCAAGAATCTTGAAAAACTAAGATTTCCACTAGGCCAAGAATTAGCCATTGACCTTATTCTGCAATCATTGTCAGAAGGGTATAATCAATTTATCATGAACTACAACATGAATGAAATTGACAAGTCATTGCCTGAGATGCTCGGTATGTTAAGAACTACTTAGTCTAATCTAAAAAAAACTAAGTCTAGTACTGTATTGATGGTATAAAAGGGCAAAAGCAAATAGAAGTCCAAAAGTAAAGGTAAGACCCAAGTCAAAGGTAAGACCAAGACTACTGCACTAAAACCCAAAGGCGAGGTGCCTAAGGAAGGGACCTAGTTCCACTATGGTAAGACTGGACGTTGGAACAGAAACTGCAAACTCTAACTAGAGGAAGTTAAGAACAAAAGAAGAGAAACTTCTGCCTTAGCTATATATGTTATAGAAGTCAATTTATCTATTTCTTCTTCATGAGTATTAGATACCGGTTGTGCATCTCACATTTATACCAATGTGTAGGGCCTACGAAGGACTAGAGCATTGACAAAGGACGAAGTGGACCAACTAGTAGGTAATAGCGCAAGAATTACTACTATAGTTGTAGAAACATATTCCTTATCTTTGCCTATTGGGCTTGTATTAAAACTTGAGGAATATTATTTTGTGTCTTCTTTGACTAAGAATATCATATCTATTTCTTGTTTGGACAAGAAAAGTTTTTCATTTATAATAAAGAACAAATATTATTCTATAATTTTAAATAATATGTTATATTATAGTGCACCTCTGATGAATGGACGTTATGTTCTAGACTTCGAAAACTCAATCTATAACATAAATACCAAGTGATTCAAACCTAATAATTTGAACCAAACATATCTTTGGCATTGTCGCTTGGGTCATATTAATGAGAGTCGTATATCACGGCTCCATAAGGATGGATTTCTAGACCAATTTGATTTTAAATCATATGAGGTATGCAAATTTGTCTTCTAGGCAAGATGACCAAGACTCCTTTTAGTGAATATGGCGAAAGAGCTATTGAGTTGTTATGACTCATACATACTGATGTTTGTGGCCCTTTCAATGTAGCAGCTAGAGGAGGCTATCAATACTTCATTACTTTTACTGATGATGTTAGTAGATACGGATATGTGTATCTCATGAAACACAAGTCAGAATTCTTTAAAATGTTCAAAGAATTCAATAATGAAGTATAAAATTAACTTAACAAAAGTATTAAGATGCTTCGATCAAATCAAGTTGGTGAATACCTTAGGCAAGAGTTTCGTGACCATCTAGATGAGTATGGGATTATATCTCAACTCACTCCATTTGGAACACCATAGTGGAATGGTGTATCCGAGCGGAGAAATCGTACTTTATTAGATATAGTACAATCAATGATGAGTCACACAGATGTTCCTACTTCTTTTTAGGGATTCGCTCTAGAGATGACTATTTTCACAGTTAACTGAGTTCCATCTAAAGCAGTCATAAAGACACTGTTGGTGTAATCAACCCAAGTTTGATTGGTACGATCATGAGTTTTGATATGTGTGTCAATATGATTAAGTTAGGATTTCATATTAGTTTGATGTATGTGTTTGAGTCATGCAGGATTTAGTGGAATACACATGAGAAGCTTGGTGCGGCCAAGTATGAAACTCACATATGGGAGATCTCATCCTGGTACTCGGGTCCTTGAGTCGGTGAAGGATGGTGCATCCGAGGGATCGCGGACGAGGAGCAACGGAGTGGAGCCGAGGGAAGCAGACTTCAAGGTATACGCGAAGAATAGTATCGGGATGAGCCGAGGGCTTGGATGCATCCGAGGGACGAGAGCTAAAGAAAGAGAGCTTCAAAGGGCGACTCTGGAGAGGACGAGTATGAGTGTGTAAAAGGATCAGTCGACTGGTAGGGACATCATTCGACTGAACCTTCTGTGAGGTTCGAATAGTAAGATCAGTCAACTGGTCTAGGTGGTAATCGACTGGCCTGTTCAAAAATTAGTTGTTGGCTGAGCACCAGTCGACTGGTCATGATGACAGTCGACTGGTGTCGGGGCTGAGTTGTTTTGTTTAACAACTCTCTCCTCTATTTAAAGAGGAGATTGAGACATGAGAAGGGTTAACTCTTAAGTGAGAAATCTTCTTGATCAAGAGCTCAAGCCTCCAAAGCTCATCTCTTCCTCCTAACTCTAACTCTCAACTTGTAAAGAGGAAGAGAATATTGCGAAAGGTTGTTCTTCACCGAGAAGTAGAAAGCTATAGTCGAAAATTGTCGGGAACTGATCCACCGAAGGATTAAGGGGTAGTCCACCTCAAGGACACGACATGGAGTAGGAGCAAGCAATCTCCGAACCGCGTAAAAGTTTTGTGTTATCATTGTTTTCATTGTTTTATCTTATTTTCGCTTATGCAAAACTAACACTTGTAGAACGAATCAACGGAAGCTCGAAGAAAAAATATTCACCCCTCTCTAGCCATTTGATCAAGACCTAACAAGTGGTATCAGAGCACGGTTTGTTTCGGGAGAACTCATCGTCAATCGAATCATCAAGATGACATTTCAAGAGTGATATAGCATCGCACGACCACCATTCTTCGACGGCAACAACTTTGCTTATTGGAAAGGTAGAATGGAGTATTATCTAATGAATAATATTGAAAATTAGTTTAGTGTTGTAGATGGTTTTGAGATGACGAAGGATGAGAGAGGAGTACCTCTTCCAACAAAAAATTGAACAAAAGAAATAATGAAGAAAACTCAAGCAAACGCAAAGGCCACAATAACTCTACAATGTGGCCTCTCCAAGGAGCAATTGAATAAAGTTAGGTCATTCAACTCCGCCAAAGAGCTTTGGGAAAAGCTCATTGAGTTAAATGAAGGATCGAAAGAATCAAGAAAAGCTAAGAAAGACTTCTTGATGGCTCAACTCCAATCCTTCACCATGAAGACAAATGAGATTGTGAGTCAATTACATGGTAGATTCAAAGAAATTGTCAATGAACTTCATGTAATAGGTGAGAAAATTAAAAATAGGGATCTTGTAAGGTATATGTTTCAATCCTTCCCTAGAACCATCTTATGGGCTTCAATGGTTGATGTTTATAAAGTCTCTAGGGATCTTTCTTTAGTAAAGTTTGATGAATTATTTTATAAATTTGAATTACATGAACAAGCTAACGTATATTCAAAAGAAAAGAATATAGCTCTTATTGTAGAAAAAAAAGAGGAAGAAAAAGAAGGACAAGAAGAAGGCTTCATACTCATCATCCTCCGATTCGGAAGAATCAAGCGCCTCAATGGATAGTGATCAAGAGGCATATATGGTAAGAAAGATGAGGAAAACATTTAAAAGTTTTTCTTCTAACAAATCTCATGGTAGGAAAAGTTTAAGAAATAAGAGTAGGACAAGAAAAATCATATGCTATAATTGCCATGAGAAAAGACACATAAGGGATGATTAACCTCACTTGAAGAAGAAGGAAGAGAAAAAGAAGGAAGAAAAGAAGAAAACAAAAGAAAAAGATAAGAAGGTTCAAAATTTAAAGGCGATATGGGATGATCCTTCATCAACGGAAGAAGAAGAACACCATGTACCTCATTTTGCCCTAATAGGAATTGAAGACATGACCTCCATATCATCCGAAGATGAAATGAACTCAAGTGAAGATGAAGAAAGGAGCTCAAGTGAAGGGGGAAGTTCATCTTTGGATTCGGACGTCTCAGTAAGTGAGGTATACAATCTACCCATTATGACTTTAGTTAAAATTATTTCTCGCACTAATGATGACTTATTTAAGGCTAGAAAGAAAATTAAATATTTGAAAAATGAGATTTGCATGCTTAATGAAAAATTACAATTCATTTCTCTTAAGGATGATATGCATGCTTCCTCTAGAACAACTTCAAATGGTTCTTGCTTAAAAGAGGAAAATAAAAACTTAAGGGAAAAGGTAGATTACCTTACTAAAGCCCTTAGGAAATTTGAATTTGGATCCAACACTCTAGACATGATCATTAGGAGCCAAAGAGCATGCTTTAAGAAAACTGAGCTAGGGTATGATCAACAAAATCATGAAAAGGTCTATCATTGCTTACTAGCTATGGGACAATAAAAAACTAAGACCCAAGATAGGAAATGAACCCCTAAGGAGTATTTGGTCAACCCAATTAGAAAGAATTTCTATTGGGTGTTAAAGTCAATCCTCAAGGGTTAGAGGATTTAAGGATGAATCAACCATGTATGATAAAATTTATTTTTTTTAAATGGTTGACTTGAGACCTTAAGGGGGAGCACTTAGCCTAAATGCATTCATGATCAAATGGGCTAAGTAGAGATTACCTTTAGTACATCTTATAATGATTTGATTTATGACTTTGCTTATGCATATGAATTGTTAAGATGATACTCATAATTCATATGTGCTTATGATATTTTAATGGTTATGAAATGTATCATTTTAGCAACAATATACCAACTATGTGGAAAGTAAATGTTTAATTAATGAGCATCTTACTCAAGATCATAGTTGAATATTTCAAATATTTTTAAAATAATTATGTGTTTTACTTACTGTGGTATAAATTTGAAAAATATATGATTTCAAAACTAGAGCTTAAGATTGAAACAAAATTAAATGTTTTTTTAAGTTTTTGAGATTTGGTAAAAAATTAAAAAATACTTTGATTTTTCATGCAAACTTATTTTTTCTTATTGAAGCACAGTTCAGGAATATATTTGTAAAATTTTATGATTTTTTGAATTTTTTAGAATTTTTGATGTATTTTTTAATTTCAGCTAAAAGGCTAAAATTTGGAACAGCTTAGTGTCAGTCGACTGGTACAGAGGATCAATCGACTGATAATTCTATGGAAATGATTTCAGTAAGGTCAGTCTACTGAGACAAATATCAATTGACTAGTACCCTGAGTTTCTGAATTCTAGGTGTTTTCAAAAGTTAAGATCTTGTTTTACTTCAATGCCAAGTTAAAATCAATTTGTGCAATCCTTTTGACGGTGTTAAAGGGAGAGAATTGAAAGGTTTAAGTTAGAACTTAACTTATTTTTTCATATTTGTGCAAAATTTAAAAATCAAGTGATAGGGCATAGGTTAAGGGGGAGGTTGCATTTTTAATGCTTCATGTTATACTATGCTTTGTATTTTCAAAATTGCTTTATGTCTAACTTAAATATATTGTCACACATCAAAAAGGGGGAGATTGTTGATGCAATCAGCCCAAGTTTGATCGGTACAATCATGGGTTTGGATGTGTGTATCAATATGATTAAGTTAGGATTTCATATTGGTTTGATATGTGTGTTTGAGTCATGCAGGACTTAGTGGAACACACATGAGGAGCTCAGTGCGGCCAAGTATCAAACTCGCATATGGGAGATCTCATTCTGATACTTGGATTCTTGAGTTAGTGAATGATGGAGCATGATCTTGGGCCAGCTTATGTGTAGCCTGGCCCGGCAGCCTGGCGCCTCGTCAGCAGAAGACAGATTCGCGGACTTTGGTCGCCCGTGAGATGAGAGTCCCATACGGGCAGGCTGGCCCGGTTACCTCGGGAATGTGAAGGGGTTTGACCCCCACCCGAAGCGTGGCGGCCCACGCTCCTGGGGAAAGCCCGAACCCGAAAGAACATTAGCCAACATATCACTAAGGGCCCTCTGTCGGCCTCGTCACTTAGTGCCCCAGTCAGCACCTTCAGCACAGGCTCTCAGCCGACCTCATTACTCGCGGGCCAACCCTCACACTGCACTCGGCTCAAGGTCCCTGATCGGACGCGTGGTGGCCCACGCTTCTCAGAATCGGCCTGACCGGTGCTCGGACACTCACATCCCAATGCCCCTCCAGGTTTGGCTCCCAGCCAGCGCGTGGCGGCCCACGCCCCTGGGGTAAGCCCGAGCCAGAGGAAGCGCTACTCGGTATATCGTTACTCAGTGCCCCAGTCGACACTTCCCTTTTAAGGGTCCCCAGTCGGCCCTAGCATGCCCTAGTATGCAGAACAACCACTCCCTGACATCAGACTGCCCGAAGTAGTATGGGGTCGGCACATGACTGGTGCCACTCTGGCCCAAACGACGGATATCCCGCTGCTGGCTTGATCTTCCTACCATACCCTGTCTCCTGTACTATGACCATATACACTGGTGTCAGGCCGAGCGGCACCAAAAGGCGCCGACCATTAAGTTGACAGTGCCCCTTTCCTTAACCCAGTATGCACTACTTTATCCTGCCACCTCTGGGCATGCATCACCTTGCCCTCGCTATATGGCAATAGGTTGCAGGAGGGGCAGGAGTTGTTAGCTTCCCCGGCTATATAAGCCCCTTCACTCCGCATATCTCAGGTACGCGCAATAGTACATTGTTTACTGTTCTATTGATTTCCATTTTGCTTGCCACTGTCGAGTACTAACTTGATCGTTCGAGTGCCTGGCCGGGGACTATTCTCGGCGGGTTCTAATGGTCTCTGTCTTGTAGGCGAGGAGCGAGCCAGCTTAGCAGTCAGCCTCAACGTTTTCGTGCCCTTCGGAGGACCATCTCACCGTCGGGCCATCCACCTTGCTTCGCGACAGGATCAAATTTGCTAGAAAGAGGGACCTAGCAGCCTGATCGGAAGCGAAGATGGGAGACCCTAACCCGGTCGTGATGACTGTCACTCGTGAGGAGTACGAGGTCTTGATGGCTACTCGAGCTCGAAAGGCTTCTCAAAGGCCTTCACAAGCTGCCAGCCAGATGCCCTAGTTCCCGGAGCCAGCTGCACCTCAACCTTCCGTGGGTAAGGGAAGGCCTGCCCGACCTGAGGCCGGTTCTATGCCTCTCCCTGCGGTTGTCCACCGAGGTCGAGACGACAAGGTTCACTCCGTGTCAGCAGAGGCTTCAACATCCAACCAGATGCACGGGATGCATCTGGATAAGGGGAAGGCCCCAGCCGACCCTGTTTCAACTATCCTGGTACGCAGTCCCTTTGTTTCATGGGTCTTGGAAGACCCAGTTCCTCGTCACCTCCGCTTCTTCACCATACCCGAGTACGCGGGGACTACTGATCCGGAGGAACACCTGATGAAGTTCGAGAGCGTGGCTCTGCTTCATCAATACCCGGAGGGTGTAAAGTGCCGAGCCTTCTTGACAACCCTCTCTAGCACAACCCAGAGATGGTTCGACCGACTCCCTGATGGGTTGGTCATGAGCTTTGAAGAACTCAAGAGAGTTTTTCTTCAGCACTTCGCTAGTAGTAGGAGGTACCACAAAACAAGCCTCAATCTGTTCGCGCTGAAGCAGGGTCCAAAGGATCCGGGCCTACATCAAGAGGTTCAACAGCGTGACACTAGATGTGCTGAATGCCACACCTGAGGTCCTGGTCAGCACCTTCTCCCAAGGATTGCAGGAGGGGGATTTCTTTCGCTCGCTGATCAGGAAGCCCCCAAAGGACTTCGACAACCTTCTTGGCAAGACTGTCAAGTACATCAATGTGGAGGAGGCCCAGGCTAATCGGAAGAAGGAGTCGGCCAATCCGACGCCTCCCCACTCCGCTCAGGACACCAGGTCCCCGGGTGGACCTATTCGCGACCCCCGTGGACCCATTGATCGAGTAGGGGGAGAAAGGCGGCATGTGCAACAGGTGGATCAAGGGTGCCTCCCAATTCGATGGACGTCATACTGCACGTTCCATCAGATTCACGGACATGCCACCGAGGAGTGTCGGCAGGCCGGGCGAGGTCGGGCTCCAACTCTCCGGGGATGAGGGCGACAAGCACCCTAGGGGCGCGGCGTAGGACGAGGAGGCAGGGCCATTGACCCTGTCACTGAAGAGCTCTGAGCAAATCCCCCAGTCGCCCGCAATCTATTCCCTTACGGGGACCGGGCTGAGGCCGCAGAGATGGAGGAGGAGTAGGCCAACTAGCAGAACACCGTCCAAGGGGGCGTGAATGTCATCTCGGGCGGACCCACCGGGGGAGATTCCAACCGAGCCCGGAAGGCGCAGGTGTGCCGGTTGGAAATTCATCAAGTCGGCACCAGCGCGACACAAGCGACAAGGCCCTAGATCAGTTTCGGGCCCCAGGATTTATAGGGGCTAGAGGTCCCGGACGATGACGCGCTGGTCATTACAGCCGTCATCGCCAACTACCAAGTCCACCGCACCATCGTGGACACCGGAAGCTCGGTCAATATCCTGTACAAGAGGGCGTTCGACCAGCTTCAGATAGAGATGTCGCAGTTGGACTTGGTGGCAACCCCGTTGTTCGGTTTCACAGGGAACCAGGTACAACCAATCGGCCAGATCCGACTAGCCGTCTCCTTAGGCGAGGAACCGCTAAAGAGGACCAGATGGTCCACTTTCTTGGTGGTTGATGCTCCCTCCGCCTACAATGCCATACTGAGCCGACCGGTCCTCAACGAATTCCGAGCTATCGCCTCCACCTTCTACCTGAAGGTCAAGTTCCCTGTAGGGGACAAGGTAGGAGAGGTCAGAGACGACCATAGAGTGGCCCGGAGGTGCTACATGGATGACGTCCAGGTGGAAAGCCAAAAGGCCCCTCGCCCCTTCGTAAATTGCAACATAGTCCAAGCCTCCCTGTGGGCCGAGTTGAACGAAGATAAGGAGGAGGTTCAGCTCCTTCCGGATCGGGAGGAAGCCCGAGTCAAGATTGCTGCAGGGCTGCCGGAGGAGCTGAAGAAGCCCCTACTGGAATGCTTGGCTTGGAACCAAGATGTTTTTGCCTGGTTAGTCAAGGAACTGAAAGACGTCCGACCGGAGGTGGCAGAGCACCACCTCCATGTTTATCCCCAAGCTCGGCCTGTCAAGCAAAGAAAACGGGATTTCAGTACCGAGCAGAATAAAATAATCCGGGCTGAGATCGAGAAGCTGCCGGAGGCCGGCCATATTAGGGAAGTGCAGTTCCCGGCTTGGTTAGCCAACGTGGTGTTGGTACCCAAGCCAGACAATAAGTGGTGGATTTGCATCGACTTTCGGGATCTCAACAAAGCCTGCCCGAAGGATTGCTATCCCTTGCCTTGGATTGACCAGATGGTGGACTCAACGGCTGGCAGTGAGTTCATCTCCATGCTGGACGCATACCAGGGGTATCATCAAGTACCCCTGGCCGCCGAGGACCAGGAGAAGGTCAACTTCATCACGGCAGACGACACTTACTACTACACCGTCATGCCGTTTGGCCTAAAGAACGCTGGAGCTACGTACCCGCGGATAATGAATAAGGTCTTTCGAGCTCAGATCGGGAGAAACATTGAAGTATACGTGGACAACATCCTCATCAAGTCTACCCGAGCCGGAGACTTGATAGCTGATGTCGAGGAGACGTGCCGAACACTGAGCAGGTATGGGCTCAAATTGAACCCTGCCAAGTGTCTTTTCGGCGCTCGGAGTGGGAAGTTCCTCGGATACATCGTGACTGAGCGGGGCATCGAGGCTAATCCCAGCAAGGTCAGGGCCTTACTGGACATGCCCCCACCGAGAAATCTCCGAGAAGCGCAACGACTTACCGGGCAGATCACAGCACTGTCCCGGTTCATCTCCCGATCCGCCAAGCGAGGGTTGCCGTTCTTCAAAACCCTCCACAAGGCCACTAAATTTCAGCGGGACGCCGACTGTGACAAGGCGTTTGAAGAGCTAAAGGTCTACCTCGCCGAGCTGCCCATACTAGCCAAATTGGAGGTCGGGGAGGTCTTGTACGTCTATCTAGCCGCATCGGCTGACTCGGTTAGTATGGTCTTAGTCAAACAAGAGGTAGCCGAGCAGCACCCTGTGTATTTCTTTGCCCCATCTACTGAAGGGAGCGAGTGTCGTTACACGACACTCGAGAAGTTGGCGTATGTGTTGTTATTGGGTGCCCGAAGGCTCCGACCTTATTTCTTGGCACACCCCATCGTGGTGTTGACGAACAGCAACCTGGGCCGAGTGGCCTCTAATCCTAAAGCGTCCGGTCGGTTGATCAAATGGACAACCGAGCTAAGTGAGTATGACATTCAGTACCAGACTCGGCCAGCTATCAAAGCACAGGCCCTCGCTGATTTTCTGAGTGAGCTGCATGTGGACGAGGTTGAGGAAGCATGACAAATATATGTGGATGGCTTGTCAGCTCGGTCGGGAAGTGGGATCGGTATCCTGATGATCTCCCCGAAGGGGGAGCAGATTCACTTATCCGTCCGACTGGAGTATCGGGCCACGAATAATGAGGTAGAGTACGAGACCCTCATATCTGGACTGCAGGTTGCCAAGCATGTCGGGGTGACCCGAGTAATACTTTACTCTGACTCCCAGCTAGTCACACAGCAGGTGGCCGATCGATTCAAAGTTAATAGTGACCGGCTGCAGGCCTTTATAGAGGCATATGAGAAATTGAAAGCCGAATTCCAGGAGGTACAAGTCTAGAAGATTCCAAGGGAAAACAACTTCAAGGCATATGAGTTGGCTAAATTGGCCAGCTCAGTCGGCTCTTGGATACTGCCACAACCAGGTGGCCCAGCCTTAATGATCATGCAAATAGAAAGGCAAGCTGAGCTAGAACTGGAGGTTGATTGGAGAACTCCCCTCATCACGTACCTCACGACAGGGATCTTGCCAGCCGGCTGAGAAGAAGCTCGGCTGCTCAAGAACCGAGCAGTTCAATATACCATGGTTGGCGACACGCTCTATAAGAGAGCCTTCACCCAACCCTTACTCAAATGCCTGGGGGAGGAAGACGCAGACTATATGCTGAGAGAAGTTCACCTGGGAGTTTGCGGAAATCATGCAGGAGCTTGAGCGATGGCCCGCAAAGCATTACTGGCCAGCTACTATTGGCCAACCCTGCAGAAGGACACCCACAAGCTGGTTTCCATATGCTTATCTTGCCAGAAGCACCACTGCCTCCCACATCGACCTGTGCAGATGATGAAGGCTTCAGCGGTCTCGTGTTCATTCGATCAATGGGGCATGAACATTGTGGGGCCATTCCCGGTCGCCGCTGCCCAAAAAAAGTTCTTGCTCATAGTTGTGGACTACTTTTCTAAATGGATAGAAGTCGAGGCCCTAGCACGCATCACCGAGACAGCCATGATCAAATTCCTATGTCAGAGCATCTTGTACCGATACGGAATCCCACATAAGCTCGTCTCAGACAATGGGTGACAGTTCCAGAGCCAGAAGATACAAGAGTGGTGCTCGGAATATGGCATCAAGCAAGCATTCACCTCTGTGGCATATCCACAGAGCAACGGCCAGGCAGAGGTAGCTAATCGAGAAATCCTTAAAGGCTTGAAGACCAGGCTAGACCACGCAGGGGGGACTTGGGTGGTGGAGCTCCCTAGTGTCTTATGGGCTCTGTGCACCACGCCCAAGGAAACCACAGGAAGCAAACCTTTCCAGCTGGTCTATGAAAGCGAAGCTGTGGTCCCGGTGGAGGTCGAATGTGAATTGGACCGACGGGCAGCTTATGACGAGGATAACTGGGAGAGGAGACGGCTGGAGCTGGACCTGGTCGATGAAATCCGAGATAAGGCAGCCGCCAGGATGTTCGCCTACCGGCAGGAAATGAAACAGAAATACGATCGGAAGGTGCTGCCGAGGGAATTCCAAGTGGGGGACCTGGTCTGGAAAAGAGTCAAACCCGTCGGAGATGTTAGCAAGCTGGAGCCACAATGGGGAGGACCTTTCAAAGTCATCCAAAAGCTTGCCTCAGGGGCTTATTACTTGGAGAATGAGCAGGGAAAGAAGTTGGATCGACCCTGGAGTGCGATCCACCTTCAATCCTACCAGGTGGCTGAATGAGAACTTGTAATACAAATGTACTACACCAATGATAGTGGAAAAGCACGGTCCTCACTCCACTCGCAGGTATTCCAGACTCTCATCTCCGAACGAGCTACAAATCGAGATCCGCTCCCACCACCCCTCGGATCGGCTCTCAGTCGGACGCATGACGGCCCACGCTCCCTGAGTCTTGCTCGACCGAGTGTCCAGACTCCTGCCTTGCCAACAAGTTATAAGCGGACCACCTTCCGTGCCCCACTCCGGTCAGTGTCTCCGATCGGATGCGTGGCGGCCCATGCTCCTGAGAATTGGCCTGAGCAAGTGTCCAGACTCTCGTCTCTGAATGAGCTACAAATCGGGATCCGCTCCCACCACCCCTCGAATCGGCTCTCAGTCGAACGCGTGGTGGCCCACACTCCCTGAGTCTTGTCCGACCGAGTGTCCAGACTCTTGCCTTGCCAGCAAGTTATAAGCGGACCAGCTTCCGTGCCCCACTCCGCTCAGTGTCTCCGATCGGACGCGTGGCGGCCCATGCTCCTGAAAATCGGCCTGAGCAAGTGTCCAGACTCTCGTATCCGAACGAGCTACAAATCGCGATCCACTCCCACCACCCCTTGGATCGGCTCTCAGTCGGATGCGTGGCGGCCCACACTCCCTGAGTCTCGCCCGACCGAGTGTCCAGACTCTTGCCTTGCCAGCAAGTTATAAGCGGACCAGCTTCCGTGCCCACTCTGCTCAGTGTCTCCGATCGGACACGTGACGACCCACGCTCCTGAGAATCGACCTGAGCAAGTATCCAGACTCTCGTCTCTGAACGAGCTATAACTCGGGATCCGCTCCCACCACTCCTCGGATCGGCTCTATTGGACGTATGACAACCCACGCTCCCTGAGTCTCGCCCGACCGAGTGTCCAGACTCTTGCCTTGGCAGCAAGTTATAAGCGGACCAGCTTCCGTGCCGCACTTTGCTCAGTGTCTCCGATCGGACGTGTGGTGGCCCACGCTCCTGAGAATCGGCCTGAGCAAGTGTCTAGACTCTCGCTCCGCATGAGCTATCAATTGAGATCCATTCCCAATTATGAGATGATTAACTAGGGAACATTTTGTATCATATTTTATTAATAAAAGCATAATTTTGGTTATTATATTTACTTCATAAGTGTGCCAAATAAATAATTATAATAATATTCTTGGGTAGTAGGTTCTAATCTACATTATATGAATTAGTTGAATTGATAGAGAGATTACATAGAGAACTCTATTCTTAACTATTTCTAGTCAAGCATTAATATTCAAGGACCATATTAATATGTTGAGACTAGCATGTAGATCAATTGATGTCTTGAACTCACAAATTATGGATATGAAATATCACGTTGACACATGGGTATATATTAGAGAATATATACTGAATTGACCTGCCATGAGAAAGTTTCATGAATCATTATATTGTTGGTGCAGGAAGCACCATATCGAACCTTGTTTTGATATTGGCAAAGGATTCAAAGTTAAGTACTATTTGTGATCTAACGAAGTTACTCAAGTATGCAGGAAAGTCCTAGCGAAGGGCTGCTAGGCGTTGAAGACCTGGCGAAGGACTTCTAGGCACCTAGCGAAGGGCTGCTAGGAGTTGAAGACCTGGCGAAGGACTGCTAGGAACCTAGCGAAGGGCTGCTAGGAGTTGAAGACCTGGCGAAGGACTGCTAAGCACCTAGCGAAGGGCTGCTAGGAGTTGAAGACCTGGCGAAGGACTGCTAGGCACCTGGCGAAGGGCTGCTAGGAGTTGAAGACCTGGCGAAGGACTGCTGGGCAAAAGTCCAACCGGAGGAGCCGGTTGGCAAAAGGTAAATTCTCCTGAGAGGAGTAGGTGAGGACGCGTTCCCCGTCGAGGGAACAGTAGGCGTCGGTTCGACCTAGGGTTCCATTTGGGAGACCCGAAGTCAGAACCAAGACAACTACGGCTGTGAAAAACTAACTAACATTCTTGCCTTGTTTGTTGTGGAACTAACCTTGGATGCAGGGACCAAAGGAATGAGTTTCTGTAGCGCAGAACGCCTCAAAGGAGAGGGGCAGCAGCTGGGCTAGGTGCCCGGGAGGTCCCGGGCGCCCAAGGTCAAAGCCAAACAAGCAGTTCAGCAAGAATCGCTTCGAAAGCATACTGGGCCAGGCGCCCTGAAGGACCCGGGCGCCCTCATGGTCCCGGGCGCCCTGTATGTCCCGGGCGCCCTGGGTCCAAGCCAAGTTATAATCGAAGGAAACTCAGCCGCGAAGCCAAGCAGACCAAGTCAACAGAGGGCGCCCCCGAGTGTCCCGGGCGCCCCCGTCAGCTCCGAGGCCGATTCTGGAGGGATAAGCGCTGACCAAGCTTCGGATGAGGTTTCTCAAATCCGAAGGCACGTGTCAGGCACCCCCAGGAGTGCTATAAAAGGGGCTCGACCCCAAGGCTTCATAACATCAATTTTCCAACGCCTCTACGCTCTTCGTTCAAGCGCTCTGCTCCGGAAACCTCCGATCTCGAGATTCTAGCGCCGCCGACGACCCTCTGCTCCGAAGTATGATCCACACCGGGCGTCGGTAACGAAGAGTATAATTTTCTTTATTGCACTACTATTGTAACAATCTTTGTAAATCTTTGCGTCATTATAGAATTGCCCGCAGTAAACGGTCAAGGACCGTGGGCCTTGGTGTAGGAGCCGACCGCGACTCTGAACCAAGTAAAAATACTTGTGTTCCGTGTGTTTTGAGTTAAATTTCCGCTGCGCATCCTCTTTTCAATCCGAAACGCTTTCACGATATTCACCTCCCCCCTCTATCGTGTTTTCTCGATCCAACATATATGAGTGTCATAAACTTTCTTATAGTGACTATTGATACAAATAGTCTCTAGACCTAAAGTCACTATGGTTCCCTACATAAGGAGTTATGCACTTTGGTATCATCAAACGTCACCCATAACAGGGCGGACTATAAAGGCGATCACTAAGTATGTAACAAATTATACGGAGGGATATGAGCGATGTAGATGAGTTCTATCTCTCTCATATGACGAGAGTGATATCTGTGGGTCCTTTGATCGAATAGGATTACAAAAATACAAGGTCATGCTCAAATGAGTCAATATGAGATATTGAGCTCATTTAGTTGAGTGAGCCCACTAGGGATCAAGAAACTTAAAGATTGATTAGAAGATGACACGGTCTATGCCTTATTGATCAATCTAGATATCGAGAATAAAAGGACAAAGTCATATATTATAATAGTCATGAAAATGTTAGGTCGGATCTCGAATTTCTCATTACTTGGGTAGCAATGATGCATTGCTAGATGCCGCTCATTGTTTATGTATCTAAAGTAGTTTAGATACATTACCAACGTTACGAGAACCTATTGGGTCGCACACAAAGAACATGATATCTTGGAGATAATTAAGTTGATTTTAGTTTGATTAAAATGTGATCCGAATTGAATTATTTAAGTTATACTCAAGTAAATCCAATTGGATTGAGAGTTTGAGTCTAATCCGAGTTAGACTTATTTAGATTATACTCAGCCACTTAATTATGAATAATATTCATTAAAAGGTTTAATGAAATATTATTGAAGAGGAAGACTAAAGGGTATTTTATTCGTTAGATGAATAGAATATTAAAAGTCAAAAGGATGCCAAAAGGCTTGGTATGCTTTATTAGCATTAAGATGAAGGAAGCTCAAGAGGCAAAAACTCTTCATATTCATGAGGTGAATATAAAAGATCTCCTCTTGCATATTTTCGGATTTGGACAAGTGAAAGACAAGAAGAAGTGTTCTTTAATCATCCTCTTCCTCCTCTCCCTCTTAGCGGAAACCTTCATTTGAGATTTTTGATATTTTGTGAACCATCGCAAGTTGCTAGCACAACTAAAGTGATTCTTCTTTGATGCGTGGATCATGTTCGTGTGGATACTACTACAGGCACGAACATTCTGAATGTGCAAGAGATCCGGCGAACTAAAGGACTAGCGAGATAACTGAAGATCATACATCAAAGGTATACCCCGTAGATAGAAATTTTGTACGAGTTTTTCTGACGCCGGACAGAATAGCAATTATCCTGTAGGCTATTGAATCCGTTGATCCACGCATGAATATCGAAAATAATCTTCTAGAACCTGTTAATTCGAAGAAGAATACCAGGAAATAGGGAAATAAATGACACTATTGAAAATATTATTAATTAAAAACTTTTCTTCTCTTTTATTTACATCAATCCTAACTTATGTTTAAATAGCCTAAGAAATAAGAAAATATCGCAACAGAAATAGAAAAATTAAATAAGAACAAATCATATAAAAAGTTAAAATGTAAACTAATTTCTAGAAAATAAAATTAATTCAAAAAATTTTAAAAGGATTGAAAATCCTAAAATTATAAAAGATAAAAATTATCTAAAATATAAAAAATATAAACAAAATTATAAAATTATAAAAAAAGACTAATTTACTAAAATTAATAAAAAGAACTCGTTAATTTACTAATTTATAAAAAAGACTAATTTACTAATTTAATATGCTTCATCTCGAGCAAGATATTACTCTTGCATCAAGCGTCCCGGGTTAAAAAGGTACAAGAAGACTAATTTACTAATTTAATGTAAACTAATTTACTAATTTATAAAAAAAGACTAATGTATTCCTGCATCAGGCGTCCCGGGTTAAAAAGAACTCGTTCTCGAGTTCAGGTAGTGTCAGGTGGTAGTCCGAGAGGAAGATCATTTGGTACCAAATAGGCAAAATCCACTAGCAGTTGCTGAACTTTTTAATCCTCAATGATCCGCCGATGAGCATGACATTGCAAACTTTGCTTGTGTCCTCAAATTCATCAACATCATCTCGAGCAAGATACTCCTATTTGTAGGACTCTAGTGCTTGTGCATATCTCGTGGCTTCCAATGTTGAATGCAAAGAGAGCAATTTCTTTCTAACTAGCAGAGAAAATAATGGAGATCTTTCTTCCAAAGGATTGCTACTTTCATATGATAAATGTTTAATTGCAGAACTGAGTTCTAGAGGATTATCATACTCAACAGGTTCAAGAAGTTGCAAAGGTATGCTTTGACGGGGTCGCTGAACTAGCTGGTGGCATGCACCAAATGTAGATTTGATGATGAGATTGTTTGGCAAGATTACGAATGCATATGGGTTGATGTACTATGAGAATTAGCATCCCCATAGATGACCGTATCATGAGAATTAACATTGTCATAAAGTACCATGTGAATTTCTTTCTCATCATATACTAGCTTGTTAATTGACTCAATATTATCTTTGTCATAAATTGGATCACCGACAATTTCAATTTTGTCGTCCATATCTTTGTCAAGAAAATTTTTATCCAAATTTAAATAAAAGAACTTAACCTTTAAGATCTTGAAAATTGTAATCACAGTGTGAGGCTGCCGCAGTCGGAACCTGCCTGTTACAATCTCGACTACGTACCTCATGATCTTTAAGATCTTATGCCGCTAGATGCTGGGATAACTCCGTAACTTGTCTCTGTAAATCTTCGATAAGCTTGTACGGTATACTTCTATCCTGGTGTAAGACTTCCTCAGTTGGAACCTGTCTTTCACAAGCATTACCACTACTACGAAGATCATCCATGGATCTAAGGCTCTAATACCAATTGACGCAGGGCAGGATGACGATTATCCTGTGGGCTATTGAATCTGTTGATCCGTGCACGAATATCAGAAACAATCTTTTAGAACTTGTTAATTCGAAGAAGAATACTAAGAAATAGGAAAATAAACGACACTGTCGAAAATATTATTAATAAAAAAACTTCTCTTCTCTTTTATTTGTATCAACCCTAATACGTGTTAAATAGTCTAAGAAATAAGAAAAAGTCGTAACGAAAAAAAAAGTTTAAAAAACAAATCTTATAAAAGGATAAAATCTAAGTTAATTTTTAGAAAATAAATTAATTTTAAAAATTTTAAAAGGACTAAAAATTATAAAATTATAAAAATAAAAACTTATCAAATATATTTAAAATATTAAAAAAACTTAAAAATTATAAAAAAGACTATTTACTAAAAATAATAAAAAAATTCATAGAATATTCTTGCATTATTTTCGCATGAATCATTCAAAAAAAATTCTATTTTCCACTGGGTGTATGTGATATTTTCACATTGAGATTCTACAAGAACAATATAAAATGAAGTTTAAATGGTCATATGTGTTCACATCTCATATTATCTTTTTTTTAATTGGTTCATTCATATCAAGCTAGTTTATTTGTTCATTTTGTAATGTCTAGTACTAAATTATAAGACAAGATGAGCAATCTTAGTTTACATGTAATTTGATCAGAATACATAGTATGAATAAAGGTATTACTAATGGTATGACTTTACAGAGCGAGGTTTAAAATTATGTAGGGGTTGTAGTACTAAATTAGCTGTGTATGCATATCCAGTGATTGTTAAGATTCACTAATTGTATCCATTAATGTATAATTGAAATAATCAGAAACAATTCCTAAGCACAGTGTACTAATTCCAGGTATAAATTTCATTAATAAAATGCGCATGAAACCCAGTTATTATATTTACCAATAGCCAAAACGTTTAGAGCTTATACCGAATGCAAACTTGTAGTAATTCCACGTATCATTTAATCTTTTTCTTTTCCTTTTTGAGCTATACTTATTTCTACCATGAGTAATTTGCTATTTAAAAAAAAACTCTTTAATCTTTTATGATTCAGTTTTTGAATTGAATGTACTAAAATGATAATTTATAGATTTGTTTCCGAGCGATAAAAGATAATTTGCTCGCCCCCAGCGCTCCCGTAAATTTATCATAGGGTCAACACAGAGGAGGTAAATCATGAGAGCTACTAGCCCTGATACTATGGCTAGCTCATTGGGAGAGCCGGTACACTGACTTTGTCCGATTTTGACCCTTAAATTTGATAATGATAATATCCACATACAAATCATCTGTCCATCTGTGAGGACAGCTAGTCCATCAACAAGCAAAATGAATCCTGCAGAAAAGTATATCCAGGTTGTCTCCATTGACAACGACGAATTTTGGTTCATGGGATTTATGCACTATGATAGTGCTGTAAAGAGTTTTCAGGAAGCTTTGCGTGATATACAAAACTCACAATCTGTTACAACGGCTTCAAATGACTAAGTTAGTTCAAGAATTTGAAGAATTCGGATTGCTCGATGTCCCCAAGAACATGTATATTTGCGATTGGTGTATCTATGATCTGGATCATGTGCTCCTGTATCCAAGGGTTAATTTCCATTTTTTTCCCAAGGCCTTTGCTCAATCACTTATTCCCCTTTGTGTCTTATTTCCTGGGTAAGGTTCAACAATTTCAAGTGGCTTCTGTAATAGAGCTGACTGGCCTCTCTTAAAAGTCTCGTGTTGCTCATGTTTTCAATGAAGCCTCAGAGGTATTCTCGCTCTACAATCTATTCGCTAGCTTTCCCTCTAAGTTACACAACTGAGCTTGGCCTCTGAGTGTTCACTCAAGACCTACGCAATTGCACCATGATGGAGTTGTACAACACGAGCTTGGGGCTATGCTTTTGGTGATTATCATAGCAGTGCTGGTGGATGTGGTAGCCTATGAAAACAATATCAATGGAGTCCAAGAGAATGACAAAGTTATCATAGGAGATGAAGTGGTGGTGACCACTATGGCAGGTAGAAAGCTGATGAATGAGTACCTTGCTGTGATCCGATCGTATCTTCAAAAGGTCCATCTTCTTGCTCTTTTTTGCTGACTGACCAAGTGTATGCTTACTATTGTTCAAGCCCTCTGGCCTCAATTCCCAAAATGGCGAGCAAAAACTCATGGCACAATGATTAGTGCTTTAATAAAAATTGTCCTTGATTAGTTTTCAAAACAATCAAAGATAATTTTTGGTATATTGAAAGCCCGACACAAGGAACTATATCCATACATGAATATAACTTTTTGCATATGTTGCCAGGGCGATCAAGGTGGTAAAAAACGATTCGCTCATCTCAGCGTCCCCGTCAATCCGTCCTAGAATCAACACGGAAGAAATAAATCACAAGGACTACTAGCCCGAATATTGTGGCTAGTGCGTGGGAAGGGCTGGCACGCAAACTTTGCCAAGTTTTGACCCCCAAATTTCATGATAGCAACACCTATGCATTAACCATCAGTTCATCCCGTGAGAACTTTATCAGGGCAATCAAAAATTATCGGAGGTGTAATTAATTTCGTGAAAGATCTTGAACAGCCAGTTCAATCCCTAGAGGTGCAAAAGTGGATATCCAAGCAAAGCACAATTGCATCTCATGGGTTCATAGATTTCTTTGTATTTCCTCAATACGCAATAGACTCTTGTTTGTGCAATAAGAAAGATGCTACTACTGAAGGCGTCAACCAAGGAGTAATAGTGCCGGTGACGGAGGTGCGTATGGTAGATCCTCAAGGTGGTCTCATGGAGGCAGACGACATTCATGGTAAAGATGGTCTCGGGGTTGCAAAATCTACGCTTGAACATGCTCCATCTCAACATGACCACCCTTGCCCAAATGATCTTCTTATCTTTTAGCCTCAAAGTAGATGATATGTATATATACACATATATAGCATTATGAAATGAGTGATGAATGAGTATGCATGATCATAACTTTACCCTACTTGTTTCATTTGATCGAGTGTAGATAGAAGACGATTGCCAGCTGAGATCGATGGACGAGATTTCAACAGCAGCTCGTCATCTTGTTGGGGCAATTCAAGAGGAGGTACATTGCGAAAGCACCTGTTGGCTATTACTAAGGTGATGCAATTTGATCTGATTAGAACGTCAAGAGTAATGGCTCACTTCATTCATGGATTAACCAAATAGGACTCAATAACCAAAGAGAGAAAAAACTTCCTAATGATATATCTAGAGAAAATATATAATCAATGGAAATCACTAAAGCAGCACCACATCATAGTTTCAGAAAGAGAGATAAAAAAAAAAGAACATTGTATTGCAGTTGCAGCACAACAGAAAATAAATAATAAAACTACTAGGCAGCATATTCCAATATAAGAAGTTTAATTGGATATATCTTGAAAATAAATAAAAGTGCAGGCAAATTAGGTGATTCTGCAATTATGAGCAAAAGCATAACAAGAATGTATCTGTGAAAGCTTGTGATTTGCAAAGGAAATAAAAAGAACTCAATTGAAAATGCTAGTAGAATTCTATTAAGTAACCTGCAACAAGCAAAGCCTAGTAGAATTCTGTAAACTATTAAGTAAATCAAACTGAATGTATGATGATGTGTAAGAATAAGTCCAGTGCTACTGCAAGACCGACTAAAACGATGCTGATTGATTAGCGGGAGACCTAAAATGTTCAGGCAAAGCAGTGTCTTGAAGACTAACATAGACAGACTGGATTGCTAATGCAATTATGCAAACAAAAAGAAGCATATTTAGGATGCATGTGTGGTTCCAGAGAGGCAAGATGTTGATCAACAAAAGGACAGTATCACTGTGCAAATAAACTCTGCTAATACACAGAATCTCAAGCACAATTATACCTTATGAGCTAGCAATCTATGAAATAAAATACAAAGTAGGTTAGAGAAGCAAACAGAATGTTTATTCTGCAACACATCCAATGACTGCACAGGCATTGCTCTGCTGAGCAGAAAGTTGATGAAGCTATGCATCCAATAACTCACCCTCGACAAAGTTTTAGTTATTTAGTTCACTGCCAACAAAGTCCTCGGCCATGGAAAAATATTTTTGAACCTTCCTCCTAATAAAATCATATATAAAACAGAGATATGAGAAACTAATTGGCTGACTGCTCCTTGTATCCATGATCTGCATATACCGCAGCCTGAAAACTAACAGATGCCAATGTTACATATGCATACTGTGTATTCTGGCAACCCGTCCATGTCTTGAGAAAAAGAACCCTCTTCCATTGGTAGAAACCGATCTTTCCATATCAGAACGATCCTTCTGATTCGCAAGCTCTTTGGAGGAAGTACCCTTTCCTGCAGTCTCTCCAAAAAAGTTTGCATCTTTCCCATCCTTATCAAAGATCGTTTGTCCGGGCTCGATTCTAACAACGACAGAATTCATTAATGGTGCGTCCATTGAGACGGATCGCGTAGCTGGTTGCAGACTGTTAGCACCCATGTCAATTTTCTCTTGCGACGACGAACTCTCAGGGAGTGATTCAAATTCTCCAAAAGGGTTGACGGGAATCACGACGTCAATCGAGGTCTGTGATCCTCCGTTTTGTTGTTCATCAAGTAGAGGGTTTCCCATTTGGCGACCCGCAACACCGGAGGATACTGAGACGGAGTCCATCGAGCCCCCCGAAGTAGTGGTAGAGGGGTCCAGGCCAGCGAGCGCAGGCTCGCCCTGGGGATCTACTATGAGAGCCCGGCAGAGGGGACAATTGACGTGAGCCCGGAGCCAGGTGTCGATGCAGGGGACGTGGAACGCGTGGGCGCACTTAGGGAGCAGGCGGACGCGATCCCCGTCGCAGAACTCGCCAAGGCATACGGAGCAAGTGGAGGTGCTTTCAAGGTGGCCGTCGCCGGCGCGGTACTCCGCCACGGATATTGAGCTGATGGTGGACTCCTCGAGGCCTACTGTCCGGATGTACCACACGTGATGGAGCGGATCCCCTTCTTCCGACGATGATCCATCATCTTGATTGCCTCCGACGCTTAAGTCGGCGGCAGCGAGTGAGGGACGGCGGCGGCGGCGGCGGAGTACGGCGTAGTAGATGATGGAAAGGAGGAGAGCCGCAGCAAATAAGGCGGCACCGATCAGGAGGACGTTGGACAAGCGGCGGTTGTGCTGATACTCGAATCTGGAAAGTGAAGGGAGAGAGGAGGAGGGACTTCCAGCTCCGCCTCGGCCTCAGTCTCATCGGAAAGGATCCGAAGGTAGAGAGCCATCGGGGACTGGATCTCACGCACGCTCAGAGGGCGGATGATGACCGGAGAACTGCTCGGTCGGCATCGCCGATAGAAAAGAGAAGGCGTTGGTTTCCGATCGGGGAGGTCAATGATTCGGGCGTTCCGCCGCAGCACCACAAAAGCCACGTGGCCCATCGTCTGGTTCGGATTATCACGTCCCGGCAATTTCGACATCATACCCGTCACCTACCCAGAGGCATCAGTGGGCCCCCACTGGCTATGGTGAGGCTGATGGTAGGCGGGCACCACCTTCGTTTAAGAAAGTCGGAAACCGGCGTAATGGCCGGCCTAAGACTTTGGGCCTCTCACATTGTATAAATATGTTGCATTATTTAGCTATCCCTTTCAATTGGAGGCGAGCTGGGCCCCGCTTGAGGACAACAACCTGTTAGCTTAAATTAATGTGGACAGATATTACAAATAAAATAGTTATTCATTTTATACTAATTTAAAATTCGTAAGGTCCGTTTGATTCTAATTTTTTGATTATATATAATCTTAATTATTTAATTATCAAATTATCATATAATAAAAATTATAGAAAATAAAATATAATTTAATATTATTTGATTCAATTAAATTATCAAATAAAAATCTTATATATTTAGTGATAATAATATATAATTTAATATAATATTTTACCACATTATTCTTTAATTTAAAATTAGGCATTATGATAATGTGTGCTTATTTAAATTAAAATTAAAAAGTAAGATAATATTTTATACTTGTGGCATATCCTCGATTTAAGTTCAAAAAT